>CM046335.1:27540205-28000205 GCA_025403435.1 Artocarpus heterophyllus | reverse complement strand
GATGCTTTGTTTACCTTGCACACTAAGTGTTTATTTTTCTCGTCTTGCTGAACATATCCAGGTAATTGCTCCATATAAACATCCTCTTAAAGGACTCCATGAAGAAAAACATTGTTTACGTCTAATTGCCTTATCTTCCAACCTATTGCGAAAGCTAGAGTGAGGACGACGCGGATTGTTGTTGGTTAAATCACTGGACTGAATGTCTCAATGAAGTCAAAGCCTGCCTTTTGCAACAAGGCGTGCCTTATATCTGGACACAGCTCCATCTACATTCCTTCTAACTTTTATAACCCATTTGCAACCCACCAATTGTCTATTTGCTGGTACTTGCACTAAGGTTCAGGTATTGCTCCCTTGAAGTGCTCTAAGTTTCTCATCCCTTGACTTCTTTCACTAGGCACATGACATAGCCTTGCTGAGAGAGAGTGGTTCCCGTTGCTCCAATGTTTCTACTACATCGTGGTCTTGAAAATTCCCTTTTTTTGCTCTTGTAACCGTTGGATGGTTATTTTGTGGAATCCATACATGTGCAGCACTTTTGGCAACTGTATCATGTGGAATTAGGCAAAGCATTTTTAACATGAGTGTCTGCAGTAGGTACATCATTGGACACAATTGTTCAACTAGCTACAGACATTGGCTCATGAGGTGATTTTTGAATTGAAGAATGTGATGGAGGACCGTATGTAAAAGGACTAGATAAAAGGTCACATTTGATGATTGTGATGGTGCTTGAATGAAAGGCAATGTATGGCTATTATTGGTAGATGACTTAACTATCAGTTTGGACAAAGAGTTTGATGCCTGGGAGTGGTAAGGAAACAATTTTTCATAAAAAACTGCATGCCTAGACGCATAGACTTTACATCAGCAGCTAGGCATTTGTACCCTTTGTGTTTTTAGCTATATCCCAGAAAGGTGTAAAGAGTTGATATAAATTGTAACTTAAGGTTATCATACGGTCTAATCCATAAATAACAACCACATTTAAAAGGTTTCATGAGAGTATAATCTGGTTTCTTGCTAAACAAAACTTCAAAGGGAGACTTTTAGATTGGAACAGGTGTTGGTATTCGATTCATAAAATATATAGTGGTTGCAACAACATCATCCCAAAATTGGAAGGACGCAGAGGCTTGAGATAATAGGGTAAGGCTCTTTTCTATACCATTGGTATTGGTGTGTATCAATTTTGACTGGTGGCAGAGTACCATTGGTATTGGTAGTGTTTTGCTTCAAACAAGTCATATAAGCAAGCAGCGAAGCACCAACATCATTCAGTGCATAAGAGTCAATTTTAGAGGTAACTGTGACTACTACTGAGTCATATTCACTTCCCAGACCTACTAGAATATACAAGATCTTATCTTCATTAGTGAGATTGTGCCCAACAAATGCGAGCATATCGGCAAAAGTTTTCATCTTGGTGAGATATTATGGCATTATGAGCCCAGCCTTTTGAGACTTTGGATTTGCAGCTTAAACTGCGTGATTCTTGCTCTAGGACGAGAGCCAAAGAGCTTCTAAAGAGCACTCCATATATCGGCAGAGGTGTGACAACCCACCACTTGAGCCAGGATTGTTTGTTCCAACGAGGCCAACAACCATGAGATAAGCAGTTGGTCCTGACGATGCCAGGCCACATACTCGGGGTTAACTGAGCCAGGTTGACCGTTTTCAAAAGGTAAGAGTTCTAGGGGACAAAGAATTGTGTCCATGACAAAGCCTTCAAGACCAAAGCCATGGATAGAGGCTAGGATCTAATGCTTCCAAAGAAGGAAGTTGGTCTCATCATGTTGACTGTGATGGACTGAGAAGAAGGGCCAAAAAGCTGCATTGGGGTATTGGGTTGAGTAAGGCTGTGGAGTGTTTTTAGCAGACGAGGTATAGGAAGAAGAAGCCTGAGAGGCCATTCTGAAAAGGGGCTTCGATGCCAAGAAAGGGAATGAGCAAAGTCAGAGAAAGAATTGATTGATTGAGAATGGCTCTATGAGCACTGCTATTGTTCATTCCTTGTATATCCAAATACAATCAATGGGCTGGTGACAGCGGTTACATCAGAAATGGATCACTCAAAGAATAAAGAATGAAAAAGGACTAAAAAGGACTAAATGATTCCCTTGTACACAATCTATGGGGAATTGCACAAAAGACAACATAGCGGGACTATGATTTGTGGCATTTCCGTCTGCCACTTTCTATTGATTAATAATAGCTGGTCCTTTGGTCTAAGTCCTCCGTGTGCTCTCCTCTCTATAGTTTGTAAGGAAAGCCTCATCCTTTGCCGCCTACTCCTATCACCCTTTATAATTTGAAACTAGATTTGCCCCTCCACCTATCACCCATCGGCCAGGCCCCAGCCTTCGTCGCATTCCCCATCAAATTTCCATCGGCGCTAGACTCCTCGATACTCAGTTCCCGAAACGCGCAAAAAGTCGTGTTTCTTCATTTTACTATCGTTTTGTTTCTTGTTTGTAAGTTGATAATGTGGAGGAACATGAAAAAAAAAAAACGAAAAATAAATTAAAGAAAAAACTATGTTTGAGATTGTTGTAAAGAGGTACAAGAAAAAAAATTGTAATGCGCTTTTTTAGTATTCCTTTATCTCGATCACGACAATTTCCTGCACAGCAAAGAATTTTTCTTTAGATCGTGCTTAGACATTACTGTATTTGCCGGATCATTATCCTTTTTTTAAATCATATTGCAAAGCAGGAGTTTATGATGTGTATTTGGAGATACATTTCTTCTCCTCTTAAAGATGATTGTTTTTTCTTTTTGCTGGACTCCTTTTGAATACGGTTTGATTCATTTTAAATAAATTTTGGAATCCTGAAGGCTTAGGATTCATTACCTTGTGGTGGATTTCTATTGCTTCCACTCTGATAATCGATGCTTCTATAATTTTTTTCAAGAGAGAGAGGATTAAAGGAGAAAGAGACGAGGGATGAAAGGTAAGATGTGTAGGATGTATCCTATTAAAACATGGCATAAAAATCTTAAACCATTGAAGTTTAAATTTTAATTGACGGCCTAAATTTGTTCCTCATGAATTTGGAACAAAATCGGTCAATTTCAAAAATATTATTGTTTTTTAATTTTGTTACTTCTATGAGAAAATATTAAACATATAATTTTTAAAGAATATAAAGACATAACTAGTTATAAGTATTTGAAGTTAGACTTAGTCAACATGTGTTATCTAAGGGTATTTTAGCCTTTTTAATTAAAAAAAATTGTATGAATTAAAGGAAAAAAATTGTAATACATAATATTGACAGTAAAAAAATAGTTTACTGCTTAATTTGCTCATATTAAAAAAGTGTATCATGGTTGCTAGGTCCTAAAAAAAGTAGGCCTTTTAAGAGATAGACCTATTATACTACTAATGTTTTAGGGCAACAGCTATTGGGTCAATCATTTATTGGTAGGACAATGAGTAAGACAGAGATATGTAGGTAGACGATATGTGTCCAAATGACCCTTGCACTTTATGCGATGCCAGTAATACAATCTCATGTGGCCTTATTGTGATCTGCTAAGTCTACCACATTGCAACTTCCCTTGCGACAATCTCCCACTGCGCCATCTTACATGCAAACCTTTTTCCGATTCGCTTCACACAGTCGGCTACCCCATCCCCGACAACCATCATTGCATCTTGTTTGGGATGAGATTGTTTTGGTTAGTATGTCTACGTTGGTTTTGAAAGCTAAAAAAAATTTTCGTAAAACTTTTGATCGTATTCAATGGCTATATCAATTAACATACAATGAATATATAAAATAACAAGAATAAGAATTTTACCGACATCCGATTAGGTCAATAACTAGATCACTTAGAAAATTTTTCTTCTTTGATTCCACATCTCTTCTACGCCTAATCTCCGGGTTGCATGAATCACACACTCACAGTTTTAGAACCTTATTATATTCTCAACACATGTTAAGTAAGGGATAAATATAGAGAACACTTCTCTCTAGTCTTTCTGTCTCTAAAACTTAGTAGGAGAGTTAGAATTGGAATAGATAAATTAGAACCTCATTTGCTCTCCTTAAGCATCTATTTATAGATGCTAGGATTGCTTCTCCTTCTAATAAAAGCTTTCTTCTCCTTCTTGAAAAGCTTACTTCTAGGAGAAGTTTGCTTCCATGAGAAGCTTTCCTCTCCTTGAAGAAGCTTCCTTCTAGGAGAAATTTGGTTCTAAGGAAAGCCTTCTTCTCCTTCTTGAAGAAGCTGACTTCTAGGAGAAGTTTGCTTCCGTGAGAAGCTTTCCTTTCCTTCTTGAAGAAGCTTGTTTCTAGGAGAAGTTTGCTTCTAAGAGAAGCCTTCTTCTCCTTCTTGAAGAAGTTTTCTAGTTATGTCCTATTTTTATTTAAATTTTTAAATAAAACTATTTTATTCAAAATATTTATTAAATCAAAATAGGAATCTTATCAAACTATAAAACCGCACCATAGTATGATCTTATCACACTATTTCATCCAATTAAATAATCACATTATTTAATTTCGAAAATGTGCATTCACTCATTACCCATAAGTTCAAACAATTTACGGAGATGGAATGGGGAACTATGGACTTATAATTTTAAGCTCCAATAAAATTGACAATTAATTAACAACTTAATTAATATATCACTTTTATTAATTCTAAAGTTACTCTACTAAAACCTTGAAATTGCACTCTTGAAATTATAAATATATTGTATTAAAAGAATTAAATTGTCAATTAATATAATCATTGCATATAAGTTGATCCTCTATAAATAATTCATAATTAGGGCTAGGTAAAATCTGTTACCCTCTTTAATTACTTCTTTATCCTTGACTGCCCTTGATTCTCTAATGAATAATAAATTCATGAACTTAATCACAAATTTGAGTGCTCATATTATTCAATACCCAAATCAATGCTCAAGAAAATTGTTTTTCTACTTCTTGTTAAAGAAGGAATAGATTCTACCTTATAATATTAACAATCCTAGCCACTTTCTTCACTATGCCTCCAAAATAAAAGAGATAGGATTAGATTTTCAAATTCATATCGAATAAATCGAAAGACATAATTCCATAAATAGGAGTCTGCTAATAACTCAGGATTAAGATCATCTTGTATATGATCATCGGTCGATGCGACTGGAACTTACTATATTTTAACGAAAATTGTTAAGCTATTCATATCACATCATGTTCTAGTCCTACATAATCACATTATATACAATGCACTCATTTAAGGACTCATAACATTAACGATTAGGATAAGACCGTTTCATTCTTAATAAAAATGACCTGTACTAGTAACATTCAATTAAATACTCTATAATTTAATTGAATATTAATTTATAACAATTAATTATATATTACTGGCTATTTTAATTATCATCTTTAAATATTATCTTCCTACATATAACACTTATATACAATATTTAAGGCTACATAGATAATTAAGAAATTTTAATGATATTCGTAAACTATTCAAAATACATGTACATAAATATAATGAAAAATTCACTCTATTTATCTATAAATATGTCCTTTCATAAAACATCATATGATTTGAGGGCATCTATCCTAACAGTCCAAGAAAATTTGATTGGTGGTGGGGAATAGTTAAAGATCATTGCCTTATAAGATTTATATTATATCATGGAATTAGTCAATATATTGAAATTAATTGGTGTGGATTTTATAATTAGTTTGATGATGGTTTTCCTAGTGGATTTGCAAAAGGCTTTGTTTTCACTTTTGATTTAACAAATTAAGAGAATAAAGAGTTCAGTCCTTAAACATCACCACCAATTAATGTGACTAATTGTTGACAAATTTTGGCTATAGATTTTATTAGTTGTGAAAATGCAATAATTTGCCTCTTATATTGTTGTTTGTTAATATTATGTTGTTTTTATTGAGTGTTGTATTCTTCTTGGCATACTATATGTAGTTTTTCTGATTTCATAGTTTTGGTCGTTGTAAGGTAGGATTTTTCCTAGCTTGATAAGAAAATTATATAAAAATATTGTTATATTTTTTCTATCTAGTGTATGATATTATAGTATATCTAGTTTTTATCATAATTTTTTTGTTACACTTTAGGTTAAGATATGTTTTTTATGTAATATGCTACTTTTGTGAATGGAAAATATTGCTACAAAAATTGATTTTTGATGGAAAAAGATTCTGAGAAGGGTTATTAACCCTAATGACCCTCTAAACTTTAAGGTCTTTCTCACTTTGCACCCTAAACTTTAAAAATTACTACTTTATCCCTTAAACTTTCAAAACTCATCACTTTGCTCCCAAATTTTAAAAATCACCATTTTGTCCTTGTTTTAAAGCTCCCTATTTGTCTCCTATTTTCCAATTTTTCATTCAAATAGACAAATTTAAGCTTACATGATTCATACGTGAGTCACCTGTAAGGGTAAAAATGAGACTTTATCACTTAGGTTTTGTTTTAGGTTTATACTCTCATTTAATATTTTTTTTATCCGCTCTTAGCACATTTCTTTTTGATATTGTTTTTGATATCTCCTCATTATTAATTCATAACTCATATACTTTAATATTAAATTCAGATATCGACGAATAGTGTCAACTTATTAAATGAGTTAAGCATTAAAATTGAAAAGAAATGTATAAACAAAACTCCTCTAAATGAGAGTTCAGATAAAAACAAAGGCATTAAGTGAGACTGAAAATGTGAAATACAACATAGAAGTGATAAAATCTCTTTTTTCTGTTACAGGTAACCCATGTGTGAACCACGAGGGCTTAATTTTGTCTAATTGAACAAAAATTCAAAAATTTAGTAAAAAAAATAAGGAGCTTTCAAAGTTCAAAGGTAAAATGGTGACTTTTAAAATTTAGAGGGCAAAGTGAGGAGTTTTAAAAGTTCAAAGGGCAAAGTTATGATTTTTAAAATTCAGAGGATAAAGTGAGAAGACCTAAAGTTTAGGGGTCTTAGTATTAATAATCCTTAAGAAAATAAATGTTCCCTTTGCTGAAATGAAATTTATGGTTACAAGTATGTGAAAATCATTTGTATTTATTTTTTGGTGTTAAATAAGGGCAAAAATATTTATTTCAGCACTATATGTGGCTTGAAGTGTTTTTGATGTATGGAGGATTATCTTTTGCATTAAAAAAAATTTCATAATCAACATAACATAAAAAAAAGATGTCAAAACTACAATGAGTTAGCAATAATAGGACAATTTACAAGAAGAAATCAGAAAATAAAACAATGACTCAAGCACTGCATAATATGCCGATGACTCATTGTTCCTTCCCCAATACATGCACTCAACAATCTAGATCCAACTTCTTAAACGTCTAGACTAAGATTCTCGAACTCCAACCTATATAACTTCTGAAATTTTGGGAGAGAAACAACACCCGTATTAACAAGATTTCACAAGCCTTTATTTTAAAAAATTTTCATCAAATTCCTTCTGTGTAATGTTAGATTGATCAATTAACATTCTATATATAATATTGTATACTAATCTAAAGCTTAACAATGCTTAATTATGTTAAAACTTCACCCTTATTTTTATTATTATAATAATTATTTATCTATAATAATTAACTTCACCCTTATTTTTATTACTATAAAGCTTAACAATGCCTAACCAATATTGTGTTATGTATTAACACTACTAGAAATTTGAGATTATACAACATTTATTTAATGACTTTTTTAAAAAAAACCATCGTAGTAAGGGGAAAAAATGCAAGGAGTTACGCCTGAGAAGATGAAAACTGTCGTGGTAGGGGAGGACGTCTACTAGGACGGTTTTCTCCAAAAATCGTCATGGTAAATTCTAACTTTTCACGATAGTTTTTTTAAAAAACAGTTGTGATATGTTGTAAATTTCCACGACGGTCTTTGAGAAAACCGTTGTGGAAGATGCCTTAAAAGCCCTTTTTTGAGCTCAATAATCATACATGAATTACAAACCTAGCTCTCAAATACACATCCAAAACCTTTTGAAACTACTGTCGCTATCCCTCTCCACCTCTATCCTCATTAATCTTCTTCCTAATTGTAAGTTTTATTAGATATATTTATAAATTAGTGTTGATTTTATTGTTTATTAATTCGTGTTTATTGTATTGTGGATGGGTATGATTAATTTGTTTTGTGAATATAATTTATGATTAGAATATATGGGTATGTGTAGTTTATGAAATTGTTTTTAATTGAATTACACTATTTATTATTTCGATTTAGGAGTAGCAAAATAGATAGGAAATGGATATGGGATTTGATTGTCTAGAGAATATATGAATGGTGTGAAAGAGTTCTTGGATTTTTCCAAAACTCATGCCCATGGTGATAAAATTTGGTGTTCTTGTGTTCAATGTAGAAACCATAGATCTCATTCAATTCCTATTGTTAGAAGACATTTATTTCAAAATGGAATTATAGCTAGTTACCAAACGTGGCATTTTAATGGCGAGTCTAAGTTTAATCTAACTTTAGTAAGTAAGAAAAAGGAGCTATTGTGGAAGAAAATATGGATGATCGTGACATATGGTTAACATGGCCAATGATTTGGAAGAACACTTCTTACACTGTCTTGATTTATTTGAGACAATGATGAATGATGCCAAGATACCCATATATGAGGGGCGTACCAATTTCACCAAATTGTCCACTTTAGTTGGATTATGGAATTTGAAAGCACCGGGTAGGTAGTCAAATTCTAGTTTCACAAAGCTTTTGGAATTTCTAGGAAGGCTTCTACCAGAGGGTAATAAATTACCAATTAGTATGTATGAGGCTAAGAAGACTTTGAGCACTTTGGGAATGGAGTGTAAGAAAATTCATGCTTGTGAAAATGATTGTGTTCTTTATATGAATGAGTATGAGGACAAGAATTATTGTCTAGTTTGTCAACAGTCAAGGTGGAAGAAAGGGAAGGAGCCAAAAGGTGGTAAGAATGGAGTGCCGACAAAGGTGTTATAGTACATTCTACCAGTACCATGTTTGAGACATTAATTCAGAAACACAAAACATGCCAAGAATTTGAGATGGCATCATGACAAATAGATCGACAATGGTATGCTTAGACATTTGGCAGTTTCACCACAATAGAAGATTTTTGAAACTGATCATCTCGAGTTTAGTGCGGATCTAAGAAATATACATTTTACTTTGTTGACAGATGTAATGAACCCATATAGTAACATGAGTAGTAGGCATAGCACTTGGTCCGTAACACTTGTGAACTACAATCTCTCTCCAAAAATGTGCATGAAGTGGAAGTTTTTAATGTTGTCTTTATTAATTTTGGGTCCTCACTAACCTAGGAATGATATTGATGTGTACTTGGCACTATTAATCGATGACCTAAAAAACTTATGGGAAAATAGAATCAAAGTTAGAGATGCTTACCGAGAAGAGACGTTCACACTCTATGCAATGTTGATATAAAAAATTAACGACTTCCCTGCATATGGCAATTTATTTGGTTATTTGGTGAAGAGTTCTATTGGTTGTCCTATTTATATGAAGGAAATGCCTGACAAACGTTTGAAGAATGGTAAGAAAACTGTTTTTCTTGGTCATAGAAGATGGTTTCTAAGAGATCATCGTTACTGCAAACAAAAGAAAGCCTTTGATGGCAACATAGAAGAAAAAGACCTTCCTCGGCCTTTGACGGATGAACAAATATTTGAAATGGTCAAAGATGTAAACATAGTTTTCCAGAAGAGAAAGTGAGGTAAGGACAAGCTGTTGATAGATGGACCATAGAAAAAGAGATCAATCTTTTTCAACCTCTCATATTGGAAGACACTTTTTTGTTTATCATTGCTTAGATGTTATGCATGTTGAGAAAAAAGTTTGTGAATCAATAGTCGGCACATTGCTTGACATTCAGAGCAAGACTAAGGATGGTAAAAAAGCATGGTTGGATCTCATGAAAATAGAGATTAGGCCTAATTTGTTTCCCGAGAAAAGAGGGAACCACACTTATTTTCCTCGGCGAGGCACACATAATCAAGAGCAAAAAAGAGAAAGCTTTGTGAATGGGTTGCTTCATTGAAAGTACTAGACGACTATTCTTTGAACTTTAAAAGTTGGTGTTGGTTAAGAATTTGAAACTTATTGACATGAAAAAACATGATTGTCATATGTTGATGTAACAATTACTATCACTTGCATTGTGGGGAATTCTAAAGAAGAATGTGAGAATTGCAATTATCAAGTTGTGCCCGTTCTTTAATTCAATGTGCTCCAAGGTAATTGATCCACTTATGCTAGATTCACTACAATAAGAGTTAGTGCAAACCTTGTGCATGCTTGAGAAGTATTTTCCACTGGCATTTTTTTGACATCATGATTCATATAATAGTGCACTTACTACGTAAAGTTAAGTTATGTAGACTAGTATATTTGAGATAGGTCTACCTATTTGAAAGGTATATAAAGGTTTTGAAGGGCTATGTGAAGGATCGAAATAGGTGGGAGGGATGTATCATAGAAGTTACATAGTTGAGAAATCAGTTGAATTTTTCTCCGAGTACTTGTCCAATGTGGAAACAATTGGGGTACCAAAGATAATAAATATTGAGGCTAGGGGATTATCTATTGGTAATCCTTCCTTGATAAATCGAGGGGAGTAGGAGTAAGCTTGTCTTTATGTCTTGCATAATGTTAATGAAGTGGAGCCTTTCATTGAGGTGCACATGAAGGAATTAAAAAATGCGAACCCAAAAAGAGTAAGAAATGAAAAGTGATTGTAAGATGAACACAACTAGACCTTTTGGCATTGGATAGTAGCACACATCTATGGCAAGTGCTCCACATCATAAGATAGAGGCATGTCACAAGACTAAAGAACTAGCTAAAGGACCATCGTTGGTTGTTACAAAGTCTACATCATATTCCATAAATGGTTACACTTTCTATGCTTGCAAAAGAGATAAGAAGCATCCTGTCTAAAATAACGTTGGATTCTTCATGCCGAGGCTGTGCATATTTCCTCTACTAAAGACAAGAATCTAGTATATAGAACCATGAATTACTTTCGTTTCATTGGAGATATTTAGGTACTTGATTATGGGGATTGTGCGTAGCACTTTTTAAGTGCAAGAGGGCCAATAATAACTATGTTAAGATCGATAATAATGGCATCATGGTGGTTGACTTTAGAAGATTAGGATACAAAATGATGTTTTGCACTTGCTTTGCGAAGATGTGGAATGGATATGTATTGAGGAACCAAAGAAAAAAAGGAGGAAGAAATGAGCATTTGTAACCAAATTTATGTCAATTTATTTCAATGTATTTCTTTATTTCATTTTTCACCTTTTTTTTAAACTAAGGGATATATCTATTTATAGTTATATTTGTGATAAAAACAACAAAAAAATTAAAAACTCTAGGCCATTGGATGTATAACACACGGGCTGGCCACCTTCGGTAGAGGAGAAAAACAAAAACTGTCGTAAAAATAAATATAGGTCTAAGCTAGATGTAGGGCTAGCAAATTGTGTTACGTGTCGTGTTTGTGTCAACATGATTACAACACGACACGATTACGCTGAACACGAACACGACACGATTAATAAACGTGCATAAAATACAAACACGAACATGACACGCTCATAACACGCATAACACGACATGACACAATTAACACGATTATTAAATGGGCCGTGACGAGTTGACACGATTATAACACGATTATAACAAATTTATGACCCAAAAAAATAAAAAAAAATTAACATTAATTCCAAAACACACTAAACACTCAATTTCAAACATAACAAACATTTCCAATTTAAAATTCAAAACATAACTAACATCAAAATATTCCTTATCTTTAAATTAAAATGTTCCTATCTTTATATTATTAAATATTTTAAACTCAAATGTTCCTATCTTTATATTATTAAATATTTTAAATTGTATTTTTTCTTAAATCCAATCTTTAAAAATCAGATCTAAGAAAAATTGTTTTAAAGCTTCATTGGCAATTGGCAATGCTAGCTATACCGTGGAAGGAAGAAATGAGTCATTATATAGAGAGGTAAAGAGAAACATTTTGGTGTCTTTTCCATGTGGGACTTTTGGATGTGTAAAGTAGATCCATAATAAATAAAATAAAAGCTTTTATTTCACACAAAAAGCTCATCAAACATGGTGGAGGCTGGCGCAATATTATACCGTCATGGTGCAGGTTTGACTCTTTAAATTTCCAAAATCATGAAATTTTTTTATTTTAAGTTTCAAAAATATTAAAACCATAATAAATAAATAAAAGCTCTTATTCTATACAAAATGATCATTGGGTGTGGTGGAGGCAAGCTTAATAATACACCTTTAGATGCAGGTCTGAATCTTTAACTTGTAAAATTATAAAAAAAATTTATTTTAAGTTTAAATGTGTTATAAATGGATGGGTCGTGCCATGTCGTGTTGACATGTTTACTGCACATTAGTTAAACATGCTAACATGAATCTAACACGTTTATTTTCGTGTTATTCATGCTAACACATTTATGGCTCAATTAATATACGTGCGGTCCAAACCTGTTTATATCGTGTCATTTTTGTATTGTGTCATCGTGTTGTGTCTAAAATTATCGGCTCTAGCTAGATGTTGATATATAGAATAGGAAAGTATCACATCTTCACTTTTTTGGTCAATGGATAAACTTTTTGACTAAAAGTTAGGGATCTTTTATTTTTCACCTATCATAAACTAAAAGCACAACTAAAATTTGTTACGGCATAATTCCACTAATTAAAATGTGTTTGAAAATTTTAGGGTCAATCAAAATTATTTGTTGCTATAGTGTAATGCTTTCACATAATATATTGTTAAAAAAAGTGAGTTATTGTGTATGGTTCTCATATTACTAATAGCAATGGTTTGAGATGATGGAAAAGAAAGAAAATATGCTATTAAGTCAATATTTCTTTTAGCAATTAAAATTTTTAATTTTTAACTTTGGATTTAAGTGAATTTATGTGTTTTTCTTTGCATGAGGATTTAGTTTAGATGAGGTAAAAATGTTTCAAGAGAGCGATAATGACCACTATGATAAAGAGTATGAAGAGCACACGTCATCTTCCTCTTAATATAGCAAGGCAAAACAAGTTAGTAAGCCCCAAAGGCGCACCAAATTTGATCCCAAAGTAGATTTTGAGCGGAGAGTTACTATGATGAAAAAAGTTCATTAGATAAAGAAAAGAGGTTTAAGAATAGAAGTGACATTTGATTCATAAGGCCAACTAGAAGGCGCACCCGAAAGTGAATTAAGCAGTTGGATTGGAGTCCTTAGTCGAGAACATGTTCCAATATGGATCAAAGATTAGAGGACTAAGGATTTGGACCAAGTAAAAGATATGATTTGGAGAGAGATTTACGAAGCTTTCACAGTTGAGGGGTAGTATAGGAAAATACCTTTGGAGATTTGTGATGAATTAGCAAAGGGGTCTAGATCTGGCCTCTACATCACTTTTGTAAAGCCTAACCTTTCCATTTTAGAGGACGATGAAAATGTATTTAAGTGGCCTCCTATAATGGTACACTACTACCCCTCTATAAACAATGACGATTGGAAACTTTTGTGAAGTATCGGCGCTCAGCCGAATTCCAATTGCTATAAGCTAATACAAAAAAAGAAAAGCAAAAAATGAATACGGTTCTATGGTTGGTGGAGATAAATATAGAAAGCTCAAGTAATCGTTGGTACATTATTATCTTACTTGTATTGCATATATCAATCATTCTATCATTAACATGTTAGCTAAAACAAGTGTGCTACCAACACAGGAGAAGTTGTGGGTAAAATCACGTCAAGATCCCAATGGATAATTTAAAAATCCAAGAGTACCACAAATTAGAAACTTAATTGTAAGTTTATTGAACTCAAATTATTAATTTGTAATTTAATAACTATTAAAGCATATTAAGAACAACTTGTTTTTTTGTTGTTTTATAGGATGAGTACACGATACAACAAAGTCAACGGACTTTTTAGTTCATCGAAACGATGACATATGGTTTTTAGTTCATCGGTAACGATGACATATGGACGAGAGTAGTATGGAAACCAGAACATTTAGGACATGTTTGCGGCCAATCAAAGTATGTGAAGCAATCTTAATACTTTGACCTCTGACTAGATTCAAAATTCGATTCCTAAATGTTGAAGATGCATATGGAAATTACAAAACTATGAGGTCTTGTGACTGAGTTCATTTCCCAAGGACGTGCCAAACTGATGGATGAGAGCATTTCACAACGCAACAGCTTCAAGGCTAGCTGTAACCCTCCTGACAATTTAGCAGAAGCTCCACAAGCTTTAGAAGTCTAATTGTCACCTTATCGTCAAGAACCTCAACAATATCAAGAATACAGGCTCTTTGTTGGCGATAGAATTAATGGTAGGTGTACACTTGTTGCACTTAAGAAGGCATGGATAGGGAGCCTTCCAACTAATATAGTCATGGAAGATCCTTAGGGGGCAAAAGCGTACACATTAGCATCATTACCATTAGAGTTAGGATAGCTAAATTGCTTGTTCTGACATTTGAAGCATCAACTATGGGTGAAGCTACTGGGACCATGCAAATACTTCTCGATATTCCATTAGAAACTTCTCTAGGTCGGCCTAGATCTTAGGTTTTAGCTGAGAACTAAGTTGAACCATTTAGTCGGGATATTTAGGGTCCAAATTATATGACACCAACTCTTCCACTGGTGTGGCTCTCACATCCTTTTCTAGAAGACCACGGTCTAAGTCAGATAGCATTTTGAGCTTCTGCTCGACGGGGAGCTATATTTCATTGACCTTGTAAATTAACAAAACGCTTAATTGTCAAGCCAATATCGCCCTGACAGCATTCGCATAGTAGTCCTGAGAATCTTCTATCGTGATCTGATGACCCCCACCCTATTCCCCATTGGGAATTTCATTGCTAAATGGTAGGTGGAGACCACAGCCTTCAAGGCATTCAGGGTTAGGCACCCAATGATTATATTGTATTGAGAGGGTTTGTCGATGACGAGGAAGTCGATGATGCACATTACCCGAGTAGCCCCCTCTCCGCAGGTGACTGACAGGCCAACCTTTCCTACTGCTCAGATGCATTCTCTAGTGAAGTTGTACAATGGTGTCCAGATAGGGATGAGTGTAGCGTTACTGATCTTGAATTTGTCATAGGCCTGCTTTAAAAGGATGTCACCGAACTACAGTTGTTGACCAGTACACGCCGGACAATGTTGTTGGCATCTGTAGCTCACACACAAGAGTGTCATTGTGCGGATGAACAAGTTTATCTGCCTCTTCTTTGGTGAAGGTGATTAAAATGTCCTATTGTCGGTAGATCTTGTTGATGTACTCAAATATATTCATGAGATCGCCCCTCTTAACCAACCGAGCTTCTCGAGCATTGTGTGAATAATGTTTGGGGATTCTAAGGCGTTCCCACCTTCATTATGTGGTTGGGTCTATGTGTCTCTAGTCGGCTGATCTTTCCTCCTAGCTATGGAACCAAGAGTTAGGACTCGCTCAATGAATTCTCACAAATGCCCATCTCGGACCAATCTTTGGTTCTGGTCTTTGAGCTGGAAGCAGTCACGAGTGTTGTGTCTCACATCCTTATAGAAATTACAATACTTGTTCTGATCTCTCTTGGCCTTGTTTTCCTTCAACTTGGGCAGATTTACCAGCAAATTCCTATCGTTGACCTACGCTAAGACTTGTTGATACTAGCTACCGGGGGTGTGTAGCTCTGAAACTTCCTAGTCGGCGCCTTTGTCTTCTTAGTCTTCTTCTCCTTCTTCTACCTTTTGTTTTGCTCAATACTAGGCTGCTCAAGTTGGAATTTCTATTTCTTCTCTTTCTTGTTGCCGTTGCCACTCTCTTCTTCTTGGCAGCTCTTCATGTATTCAGCCGCATCAGCATATCTCTGAGCGTAACCAAGCATCTGAGAAAATGTGTTTGACTGCTTAAAAGTGAGCGACCAGGTCAGTTTCTCATCTTGGAGACCCCTAACGAATGCATGTTTCAGGGTCTCGTCTTCGATATGTCTCACCTCTTGTGCTGCTCGGCTGAAACAATTGATGTAATCTTTGACACTGTTGTCCCCTTGCTTGATGGCATAGAGGTGAGTTATTTCTTTTCTCCTTGTCCTGGTCATCGAGAAAGTAGAAGAAAAGGCATTTGATAGTTGGCAAAAAGAGGTAATGGTCTTTGGCTCAATCCGCCTGAACTATTGTCAAGCTAGGCCAGTCAATGTAAGTGAGAAGGCTTTACACATAGCTGTGTCACTAGTGTTCTAAAGAAGCATGTGACCTCTATAGAGCTCTATGTGCTTATTTGTGTTGGTCGTCCCATCATAGGCCTTGATCTGCAAGACCTTGAATTTCGAGGGCATGGGGGCCTGCATTATAGCATCAGTGAATGACAGGTCTGACATGCCACCTTCATCAAGCTCGAACCTGTTGTTGTGGATCTGGTCGATTTGGCGCGTAGTTCTTGGAAATGGTGACTATTGGTATCTTCAGGTAGTTCCACCCTATATGGGGCACCGCCCTCAACCCTGTCGCCAACCCTAGGTTATCGATCCTATTAAACTTCTTCTTGGTGCCCAAGCCGATCAAATACTGATGCTCGGGAGCCCTATGACGATTCTCCTCTGCCTCCTTGATGGCCAAGTCGACCTTCTTGGACAAGTCTATTGTTGGCCGAAACTCCGCGTGTGGATTGCCTGAAGTGCTCCAAATCGGCTTCATTAGGGTCTTCGGCCCCTCATCCTATTCGACCCCCGACCTAGTCCGCTTGGGCAGGGGAAGGAGGACAGGAGCTAGTTGACGCTGTGCCTGCTGCTGCGCGAGTTATTGAGTTAGTATCCGAATAACATTAGTGAGTTCTCGGATTGGGTCTTAGGTGATCGGGTCATTTACCTGTTTGGCCCTAGCCGTGCTCCCTTGGTACCCGAATGGGGATCTAGTAGCTCGGGGGTGGCCTCATGGTCTATTTGGGTTTGTTTAGTTTTGGGCTTCGCCCGACCCCTCCTATCTGGCACCCTCATCTTGGGTATTGCTTTTGGTCACCATGCTTAGATTGCAAGAATGATTATGACCGACAATTTCAAATGAAGGCGTAGATGCCCTCCTTCTAGCGCCAAAATATTGGTGCTTACCAGTAAATGGTGGCGATTCAATACCACGTGCTGCTACACACGGTGGTCGGACAACTCCTCCCTGCTCATCTTTGCCTGCTTGGACGTACCTACAATAAAAGGAGGGACGCTTCGGAGGTACAAAAAGTGGACACCAATGAGGTACCGAGCAATGGCTCTCTAACGCTCAAGGTAGGTGCTGCTCGGCAGAGAACAAGAGTTAGGTAGTTAGGAAAGAGCCTGTTCGTTTCCCTCGAGCTGTAGTAAATACGCTCTATTTATAGGCTGTCACTTGAACCAGGTGTTAAGTGGGTTTTGTCCACAACCCATGTGGAACTGGTAAAGCCAACTTTATATTGCCAAATGGAACAAAGTTTTCATAAATTATGCTTTGTTTTCACCAAAATCCAAAAGGAATTTGTTGAGTTTTAATGATATATAACTTCATAGATATGATACTCAGTCTGGGACTAAAAGTAATAAAAAATATATGTACATTACTAATGAGATTCTGGAAAGAAGAATATATTAGAAAAACTACCAAAGTTTTCCTCAGGTTTGCATTACGCATATTTAAATATGATTGAATCACATGTGGTAGTTAAGGAAGATCCTCATATATTAAACTTATGACATAACCAATTAGGTCATCTTGATTCATCAATGATGCGAAGAATTATTAAAAACTCACATGGACATCAATTGAAGAGCCAAAAGTTCCTTTGAACAAATAAAACTTCATGTGTAGCTTGTTCTCTTGGAAAGCTGATTTTGAAACCAACACCAATTAAAATTAATAGTAAATCTCTTGTGTTTCTTACACATATTCAAGGTGATATATATGGTCCTATTCACCCACCGTGTCAGCCATTCAGATATTTTATAGTATTGATAGATGCCTCTAGCAGTTGGTTACACGTTTGCTTATTATCAACTCATAATTTGGCATTTGCAAGATTCCTTGCCCAAATAATCAGGTTAAGAGCACAATTTCTTGATTATACGAAAGCTCGTCATAAAGCTGAAGAATAGAGGAAATTTCAGGTCTGGCGATCATGCTCTCTACATCTATTATTCTTGCAGTGAAGATTTTTAGTCAATTAAAAAAGTTTACTAATCCAGTAATACTTGTGTGCAGAAATAGTTGGAAAGAAGAATGCGAGAGGATGAACTGAAGCAGGTGAGGCGACAGGAAGAACATTTTGAACGAATAAAGGTAATAATGTAAATTGCATTTGTACGCTTTGTTCCAAGCTTATGGATAGGCCCTAATTTAGGATTATGATAGCATAATTTGCGCATAATATGTTGAACAATGCACATCTTACTTTACTGCTAAAAAGAAATGTCCTAAATTTTTACTTTTCCTATATGTCATGATGCACTAACAAAGAAGATTTAATTCTGCTAGAGCAATAACAAACTACTGGGTTCATGCTAGACTTTGTAAAGGTTATGATTCTGAATGCTTTTAATGCTATGGAGCAGATTATTTACTTTGGATCTAGGGGTATCTAGCTAGATCCAGATTTCTATTCTCATGTAATCCACACACAACTCTAAAGGTTGAGGACATATTTGCTAATGATGCTAGCATTTAAATTTTCTTAATGCTAGTTCATTATTTGTCTTGGGATTTTTGCATCTTCAGGAACAATGGAAAAGCAACACTTCTAGTTCTAAGTGAAGGGACAGGTCAGAGATTGACGATAAGGATGGTGGGAATAGCGAGAAGAGGAAGAGAAAGGGTGGAAAGTAGAGAAAGAAGGAAAAGCACTCAAGATCACGCTATGAAACAGAGGATGCAAAAGTAGAGACGATGGATGACCAGGAAGAGCAGGAAGATGAATATGCCAAGAGGAATTATGGGGAGCCCACTGGTCAAATTAACGACCAAGATATGTCCCAATCCAACACATCGTCACTTATAACAATGTACCAATGTTTCTATTCACGGAGTCCACCTCCTATGGTCAAGACAAACCATTCGATCACTCTGGGGGTTCTGAATAAAACCGTTCCAATCATGTAGAAAAGCCAACAGAACTCGAACAACAACCTAAGGGACTTCGGTGTAGTGGAAGGATCGGGTGTCAACCCAAGAGTTATATGTTCAATGGTGTGCCTTTTTGGCTGAACTGGTTGAACATGACAGGGATCCTTACACTTACGAAGAACCTATGGAGGATGTTAATTTGAAACTCTAGACAGAGGCCATGAACATAGAAATGAAGTCTATAGAGATTAATCGGGTCTGGGAACTTGTAGATCTTCTCGAAAGGGTAAAACCCATAAGGTGTAAGTGGATCTATAAGAGAAAGAGAAGAGTGGATGAAAAAGTTAAAACCTATAAGGCTAGACTGGTAGCTAATGGATACACGCAAAAGGAAGGGATCGATTATGATGAAACATTTTCGTCTGTTGCCATGCTCAAGTCCATCCGCATTCTCTTTGTTGAAAAAATAGTACGCAACGGAATTTTAAAAATTTTACATCAGAGTAATTTCTAAAACACAAGTTTGACATGCTATATGCATAAATTGACCAGATCTTACTAACCTTTGTGTGTCAAATAACCCTCGCAACACGTGAAGAGAAGTAACGTTCCAGAAGAGCCTCAACCAACTGGTCTTCTTTGCTATTCTCTATCCATGACCGGAGTGAGTGTGGGCTCACACGTACAGCTCTTCCACTGGTGACTCTCCTTCCAACCAATCGAGAGAACCCAAAGCAAGTGTTCCTAATTTGTGAACAAAATCTCTCAGGGAGTTTTTAGATTCTCACTAGCAAAGTATCTCTCTTACTCTCTCAATTGATCTAAGTAACTAGTGAGAATCATTCCATATTTATAGAGGCTGGTCCTAGGGTCAGTCTTCATCAGATTAGGTCTCAAAATTTGGATTAGAATCAAAATCAGATCAATATCTGATAAGATTCGTGTGGAAATACGTGATCTTATCCTTTGCTGATCGACAGGCCGAACCACCTGATCGACAAGCTGAATAGGTCCCATTGGCCAGTTGAACACGTCCATCGGCAGACTGAACTGTCGAATAAAAAATCTCACAAATCTTTTATTTTTCACCCAAGATTCTATAGGATAAAGTCTCAGTTTTAATTCAAATGACCCAATAGAGAAGTTATTTGATCAAAACAACTTTATCTAGATAATCTCTAAAAAAATAAATCAATTCCCAGTAATTCTACAAGTTTATCTTGATCTAATTTATCCAAAATTAAATCAACCGATAAACAGACAAGAATTATCTGATCTCAATAATTCAACAAGTTTATCTTGAATTAATTTTATTACAGAATTAATTTAACCGATAAACAGATATGAATTATTTAATTCTTTCAAATTTTGAACCAATCTGATAAATCCGACATAAGTCACTAATTATTGAAAAAGCACGCCATGTCGTTACAGGATGTTGTGAGCTAGCAAAGGGGACCAATTGGACCTATATAGTTCAAGCTCTCGATAATTATAAAACCCAATATCCCAGATATACATTTCATTATTATCAACTCCAACACTATTCCACTAAAAGCTTGGAGCTGCACTCTCGAACTACATAGAATTATAAAGATCATATAGCTAAGTCTCCATGACATATCATAGTGTATCGTATCCCTATATGATAGTCCATAATCGGCTTAAGGACAAGTTTCGTCTTACCTTCTTGATTATTTTTATCTTACGTTCCATTATCTCACCATCAGAAAACTTACTATCCAATGACAGTACACAATTCGATTACACCTATGTCTCCAAATGGTTGAGCGCTCCAATTTTCCAATCACAGGATAACGTATATAAGAGGATATCATTACTCCTAAAGAGGAGCTATGGATTCCATATCTATGAATAACAAGTCTACACTATCAAGAGTCATGCCTCCAATGTACCGGTATGCATACCATTATTAAGATGTGGGTGTGACCCTTTGACACATCAAAAGACACAAGTCAAGACAACGGGTCCACTATTCATCTCAGGATTAAGATACAACACAAATGATTATCTAAAGTGAATCGATTTGCTGAGACAGAATTATTAATCCAAATCAATTCACTTTATGTCCTGATCCAACACATTGTCACATATGACAACGTGTCAATGTTTCTATTCACGGAGACTACCTCCAATGGTCAAGATAAACCATCTCCCAAAAGGGATATAGACAACATAACAATCTTTGCATGAATAAAGCGCCCAACTTTATTCCCTCAATTGCGGAGCGTATGATTTAGACCATCACCTTAAGAATCGTGTCTTCCGTATAATCCGTCCATCATATGCCCAATTCTTAAGGTTTAGACCAACAGTCTCAGACTATTGTTTGCTTAACATACATTCAACAAATATGAACATAAAGCGGACAAGATTTGGTATATAAATAATGAATAAATTCTTTATTAATAAAAATGTCTCCAAAAACTTATTACATTTTTACTCCTTAGGGCATACATGTCTAACACTCTTGTCCATAGCTGTCGCTCTCGACTACGAGATTTGATAGATGGATGTCAAGACGACCTTTCTAAATGGCTATCTTGTTAAGTCCATATATATGGAACAACCAAACGAGTTCAAGGCTAAGGGTCAGGAAGGTAAGGTTTGTAAGCTGCTAAAGTCAATTTATGGACTTAAGTAGGCTTCCTACTCTTGGAACATAAGATTTGATCAAGTGATCAAGACTTATGAGTTCGTACAAAATGTGGACGAACCATGTGTTTACAAACACATTAAAGATAAGAATGTGGTTTTTTTGTACTACTCTATGTAGATGACATTCTACTAATTGGTAATGCGTTGGGGCGTTGTCATTGGTTAAATTATGGTTGATCAAGCAGTTTTACATGAAAGACTTGGGTGAAGTTAATTATGTTCACGGTATCTAGATTTTCGGAATAAGAAGAATGGAATGATAGCTTTATCCCAAGCGAGCTACATATATAAAATTCTCAAAAGGTATGTAATGCAAGATTCCAAGAAAGGTGGGCAATCATCTAGGTCTGGAATTACTCTTTCTAAGAAAGACTCATCAAAGTCTGATGAAGAAAGAGAATACATGAAGAAGGTGCCTTATGCTTCGGTAGTGAGTAGTCTCATGTATATCATGCTTTGCACACAACCGGATATTAGTTATTCGGTCAAGATAGTAAGTCGACTTCAGCCGGATCTAGGACCGAACCACTGGTTGTGCTCAAGCAAATTTTCAAGTACCTAAGAAGAACTCGAGGGCATTTGCTTGTGTATTCAGGTAAGGATTTAACACCTCTAGGATAAACTAACTTGGATTTTCAATCTTATATGGATTCGAGAAGATTGACTACTGGTTTTGTGTTTACTTTAGGCGACGGTGCCATTGCTTGGAGAAGTGTTAAGCAAGATTGTACTTTGGATTCAATGATACAGGCCGAGTATGTGGTAGCTAGTGATGCTTCGAAAGAAGTAGTATGGCTCTACAAGTTCCTTAGGGATCTTGAGGTAGTTCCTAGTATGGATAAAGTGGTATGGTTGTATTGTGATAATAGTGCGGCGATAGCTAATGCTAAGGAACTAAGATTTCATAAGAAAAGTGAGCATATTGATCGAAAGTATAATGTGATAAAGGACTTCGTTGATGGTGGGCATGTTGCTATATGCAAAATCGCATCCGATGACAATTTAGCCGATCCATTCATGAAGACAGTAACTGTAAGAGTTTTCGAGAGGCATGTGAAAGTTGTAGGGATGCAGGATTTGTCATTTTTACTCACTTAGTGCAAAAGGGAGATTGTTAGACATGTATGTCCTAAGGAATAAAAATGTAATATGTTTCTAGAGATGTTTTTATCAATAAAGAATTAATTTATTATTCATATACTAAATTGTTGTCCTCTTTACATTCATATATGTTGGATGTATGATAAACAAACAAAAGTTTGAGACTGTCGGTCTAAAAGTTAGACTTGGTAATGTTGGTGAATTTACATCCCAAACTTTTAATGATTATTGTAAGTCAGTTGGGACTATTGTTGAGCATCTTATTGCTTATGTATATACACAAAATGGTTTGGCTAAATTATTGATTAAGCACCTCTAGCTTGTTGCTAGACCATTAATAATGAGAACAAAACTTCTTATTTCTGTATTGGGTTATGCAATCTTACATGCTGTGACATTAATTTGCATATCATAAATACTCCTTATTACAACTAGCATTTGTTAAAGAACCAAATATTTCTCATCTAAGGATTTTTGATTGTGTAGTATATGTACTAATTTTTTCTCCACAACACACAAAGATGAGTCCCCAAAGAAGACTTGGAATATGTCATGTATGAATCATCTTCTATCATCAGATATCTTGAGTTTCAAGTTGGTAATGTTTTTAGGCATGTTTTGTCGATTGTTATTTTAATGAAGCAATTTTTTCAATATTAAAAGGAGATAAAATGCAGAAAAAAAATTACATGGTGTGAACTATGGGTTCTATTCAAACATTTTCTGTTTATGACCATAGTTGAGGGGGACAAAATGGCCCCAGGTTTTGCTAATTTGTCGCTTCCGAGGTCACTAAAATTGTGAATATTTGTAGTTATGTACAACCTAATAATAAGTTAAAAGATACAAAACAAACGATGAAGTCATTGCTCATCAGCTAAGCTAACGTTATATAGGGTCAGAAGTGAATCAGTAATTTGTTCAGATTTATGTCTTTTAGTCGGACTCCTGACTAAAAAAGATAAACCTCATCTCTTTGGAGCACTGTATTAATTGTAGAGTCCTTGCTAATACAAGTTAAGGAACAATTTAATAGCAAGATGGTACTGATCACGAACTAGCACCCCTGCATGAATTTCCTCTCTCTCTCTCTCTCTCTCTTATTTCTGTGGGGCGGAAAAAAAGAAAAAGGAGTGGTTAGGGTAACCCTTTCGCAATCAGGGTTACAAGTGACCCGTTACGATTCTGAACCCATGTGCCAAGTAGGTAAAAATTTGGGCAGAAAATGAAATTCAAAAAAAAAAAATTTATTCCACATACAGGTACAAAACCTGTGCAAATCCCCATCATATATCAAATCTACTTGTTTTTTATGCTCTCTGATGAAGACGAGCAATGACTTGAAAGCTCCCACAAATGTTTGCTTAATAGCCAAGACTAGTTTACGACGGCCATGCAATGCAATGGCTATGTGATAAAATTAATTATAACTAAAATTTTTATTTGTTTTTTTTGAAAAAAAAAGCTTTTAATTGTTATAGTATCAGACTCTCATATGTTACAATAATAAAAAAAAACTAAAACACATATTTTATATTTTTCAATTTCAAAAATTTTAAGTCTAACTATATTTTCCAAAAAAAGTATTGCTTCCTATTAAACTAAAGGAAAATACTTCTGCACATAAATAAAATTAGTAGATAGTCATTAATAATCTATAACCTTTCTTTTTTCTTTTTTTTTTTTTGGGTATTAGAGTGATATACAATCAATCTGTGGTATCTGAACACCCCTTTCCCACAACAGGGCTGGAATATAATTTAGTCACAAAAATGAGCAGGCCAAACAATGCAGAAGGAAGATAACTTTCTGACAAAAAGAGCACAAGTCCAAATAGTTCTGAAGCATCTGGTGGCGGAAGTAAGTGAGTCTGTAGTTGCATTGGTCCAAAAAGAGGAAAAGAAGTGACGGCAGACTTCAGAGTCTTTTACAGGTTTAAAAAAAAGCTTCGCACTGGTCAGTTGGCAGCAGAGAACTTATCTGGCTATCTCTGTCGGCAGTCACTGCCCCAAACCCTGTCAAAGAATAAGATAAAAACGAAAGGCAAAGGGGCAAAAAGGAAACACATTTATACATATTAAAGAGAAATTCTTTTCATGTAGAGATTTTTCCGCCTGAAGCACCCTTTTTCCCCTTTTTCTCTTTTCTGCTAAAGACCCTCTGAAGCACTTTGTTTAGCTACGTTTTTTATCTGATAAACGCCACTGTTACAACATCTTACCCTCAGAAAAGAAAATAATAAAAAAAAAGATAGTAAGGAACCCAGAAACCATCATTGCTGAAATTGTGCAGTCAATGCATAGGAACTCAATTGACACTGAGAAAATGAACTTATTAGGAGCCAGGCACTATAAGCTTTAGCTGAATTTTATTTCTATTAATATGGGATTCAAGGTACAAACACAGATTGTGATGGGTTTGCAAAACTGTGAGCATAAATAGCATCTATAAACATTGTAACAGTCTCCCAAACCAAGGGTTTTTTACTTTGTTGGGTTTGTTCCTGACCTTTGGTTCGAGACTGTGGATCCCAATCGTCATCGTTGATGGCACCTTCTTCAGCGAGCATACCTCCATCACTCCCCCGCATGTCTGCATAATCTTCTCGTATTTCACCGGGCTCTGGCTGCCTATCTAATTGCTTATCATCATCGGATTCTGACCATGCCCGTCTCCGCCGACTTGCTGCCGATTCAGGTGCAACCTTCAACGGGAAAAAGAGGATGTCAAGCAGCCAGTAGAATAGGAGAAATGTAATCGCATTTTAATGAGGAATAGAACTGTATAGGACTAGTTTCAGCCACAGAATGGCATAGCATAGCGTGGCAATGCATTAACATTGTAGATTTTGGTTTACTCGAGTTCCAAGCTAACACTTGATTGGAACTTTTTCATTGCTAAAAGCTGAAAGCAAAGAATATTAAGAAAATTTTCCACCTCGTCCTCAGCATCAGAATCTTCTAGTTCAGCTGCTGCAAGAGGATCCTTGGCATTTTCTTCAGCATAATCTCGTGGCGAGTGGCGAGTGGTCGCCTGTTTGCAAGCTCTGACAATCCGACTCAAGCAGGTGTCTAACCTGAGGAGGCAATCGTGCACGTCGCGGCCTGGAGGACCCTGAAGAGTATCTCGGATAAACGAGCCGAGTTGCTAGGGGTTCAAGATTACGCTCCCAGTAAATGCTGCGGAGCGTATATACCAACTATCGAGAATAAGTTCCTCGATAACGGCGCCGAGTTCACCCCAACAATTGGTATAGAGATGAACAATGATGTTGAGAGTGATGAAGTTGCTGCCCTTGTTAAGGAGATGATGGAAGGAGATAAAAGGGAAGAAACTGAGGGAAAAGGCTCAAGAGTGGAAGAAGAAAGCTATTGACACTACTAATATCGGGGGTTTCTTCCTATTGTGATTTTGATAAATTGATAAAGCACGCTCTCCACTGTAATGCGTGTCCATGACTTCTTTTCTAGTTCACTCTACTGTTAAAATAAGTGCCAAATATTGTGGTTCATTACGTAAGCAGAGATTGCCAAGCATGAATGGTGATGAAAAAAGAAAGAAAAATTAACAATTTTTTCTTTTGTCTAATTAAAAAGAATAAGATAAAATCAGTGGCAATCAAAGGCCTATGAATAAGAAAATAAAAATGAGCAGCTGAAAAACAGTGATGTAACAACAAAAGCATCCAAGATTTAGGGTATATTTGGTTGGCAAACTATCCTAACTTTTTGTACTCAAAACCGAACTTGAGTTGTTTGAGTCACATCAGTTCACGTTTGGTTGGCAAAAGTTGCTCAATTTCTGAATCCCTTTTTCGGCCCTCCCAAGCCCCGTTTTCTAGTTCATCTCCCTTTTGTTTTCTTGGGACTTGAATCCTTAATCTACAGTGCTAATAATGAGAATCCCAAATCAGGAGAGAATCATTCCTTTGCGCTGCTGCATCAGGCATCTCTGCCATTGTTACCGTTGCGGGTTTATTGTAGTAATAAAAATCCCCCCAACATCCCAACCGTTTTAGGGTTTTGATCTGTAGCTCCCCAATTTCATCACCTCTCTCTCTCTCCCTCTCTCGCTCTCATCTCAGCCAAAACGGCGACTGCTTGGCCCTCTGGTGAGACCTTCTGTCGTGGACTCCTTCATCTTCTCTGTCAATGGAGATCGGCGCAGAGTAAACAAAAATACATCTATCGTGGCTCCTTGACCTATTACTGTTGTCGGTGGCATAATAGGCAACGACTACGTTACCCACGAGTTGCTTGGGTGCAATCGGCGTCGACCCAATCGTCGGTGGGCTCCAACACGGTAAGTTTTTCGGCCTTAAATTTTCTCCTGCATGTTTATTTTCTACTCCCTGGGTAAGACTCCTTCGAACTTGGATTGTGAAATATTGCACATTGGTTTGACGAAGAGGTGACTCCAGCTATCATTTGTGATGACTTAGGAAAGATTGTGTTAAATAAAATAAAAAAATCCTAACCGGCACGATTCTACCAGGAAACTAATTTAAGATTGTATGTTCTTTTTTTTTTTTTTAACAATTTTGTTTTTGGCCTTTGAAGGATTTGGCCTAACCAAACACATATTTCAATATTCTATCTAAATTTAATTTTAAATACTCTGTCAATCAAAAAATAACTTAAATTATAACTCAAATCACATTACTTAAATCACAATCTAAATCACAATACTATTTAAAAAAAATTTAAATCATCATAATTCAAATACCTTTACCGGGCCTTTAATGTCAATGTTTTATATTTATATGTTCCAAATCCGTTGCAGATCTGGTATTTGACGTACCTTGTTCATTGTATACCAATAAGGTGATCCTCATCATGCCCCCAGATTGGAGAGCCCTTTATCATTACCTTCTTCTTCTTCTATTTACTGTTTCTACTTTTAGACCGTTGGTTATCATTATTATCTTCTTCTTCTCCTCCTGTTTTTTACTTTTAGACCTTGGTTGAATACTTTAAACGCTTTTATATTTTCCGCTCGTAACCATATTTTTATATATAAAAATTAGTTAGCTAACAAGAATGCGACTGAACTTTTCTCAAAAAAAAAAAAAATCACTGAACTTTCCTTTAAAAAAAAGAATGTGACTAAACTTTTTTATGAAGAAAATGACCGAACTAATAAGATGGAGGCAAATAAAAAAATATAAAATTTCAAGAATACAAGTTTAGAGGAAAAATGCAAATTTTATATACAAAATTATATGAAAAGAAAAAAGAATGCCTCAAGAATGGAAGAAGAAAGCTATTGAAGGTACTGATATTGGAAGTTCCTATTGTGATTTTAATAAATTAATAAGAAGACTCTCCACTATGAATGGGTGATCATGACTTTCTTTTCTGATTTTTCTACAAGTGCGAAATATTTTCATAAGCAAAAAAAAAAAAAAAGTGCCGAATATTTGCTTTCATTGCATAAGCAAAGATTGCCAATGATGAAAAGAAATTTTTTTTTTCTATAATTAAAAAATAAAATAAAATAATTGACAAAGGCCTATGTATATGAGAATAAGAAAATAAAAATGAGTTGTTGAAAAACTGCGATGTAACGGAAAGAGCATTTGGAGTTGTGTAACATCAGTCTTTATATATTTAATTCCGAATCCCCGATAGATTTGATATTTGATATAGTTTATTGATTGAAAACTAATAAAGCGGAATCTCATCATGCCCCAAATTATCGGAGGGTCATGTTTTTTTTTTTTTTTTCCTTGTTTTTAATTTAGGAAGCTCAATGCTAGAGAATAATCGAAGATAAAAGGAGAGTGTAATTCAAGAATTTTAAACCAGGTAAAAATTATGGAGCACCAAGAGTGCAATAGACCCTTTTACATCATATTCTAGCCTAAATATAATAAAAACAATTATAAAAACAACCATTTTATTTTATAAGAATTCAATTTCTCATCCTATATTTTAAAACAATCATATTTAATCTTATGAAATTATAACCTCATTACTACCAAAATAATATAATCTAGTTTAAAAAATACACTATATATTAGGTGAGTAGCAGAATTATAATCCCGTGATGATGAATTTGATTTTCATACTTTAAACATTAATGACAATATCCTATATTTTATAAATCTCTTCTACCACCAAATCTGCCATTTCTTTTTCTAAATAACTATTGCACACTTTTTCTTTAGAAATAATGAATTTTTTAGATTTTTTTAGGAAGAAATTATTGTTTTAAATAAATATATCTAATAATAATTTTTTTTACAATGATTTTTGCTTTAATCATAGAATTAAAATCATATAAATTCCACATAAATACAAAAATTGATTTTGCAAATTAAAAATCAAACCATACACAAATTCACAAATTAACTTTATCCCAAATACAAATTAAAGTTCACAAAACACAATTAATTTCAAAAAACCCAAATAACTTCAACAATACAATAGAAGAGAAGAAGAAGAAGAAATTGCTTTAGTTCTAAAAACCTTGATGCTGGGAGAAGCGCCATCGAGAAGAGTTCTGACAAGGAGAGTGGGTCTCGGCGAGACCTAGATGCTAAGAGAACCACCATCTATTGGGCGCCAAGACTCAATTTGGGTTTGTTGTAGGTGGTGGTCGTGACCCGCCACTGTGATTTTGATAGCATCAAGAGAGAAGTGGTGGAGGAGCCGTGGATATCAAGCGAGGCAGGAAGTGAGTGACACAAATAGGCATGGAGAGGAAGGAATGGGGTGCTACTTCTAACACTAGTAAGGGCATAAAGGAGAGTGGAAAGTGAGCGATATGAAGAATGACTTTGAGGGTGAGGAATTGTGGATCTCTGGTGTGGGAGGGTGGGCAGGCAGTAAGGGCAAAGGAGACCGGCGAGGGTGGGAGGGCTGGCAGTGGTTGGAGGACTCTCTCAAAAATTTGGTTCTTAAAACTCATAAATCTGATATGAAATTAGGGTTAATTTGAGTTAAGGGTCAAAATCTAAAGTTAGTTAGATGTATGGCTAAGATCTAATTGGATAAAAATAATTATTTTTAAATTTGGGGTAATCTTATAATTATGAAATTTGAAAAAATATGTATAATCAAATGTGGTAGTTTTTTTTTTTAATTTTTATAGACACAATCATTTCGAATCATAGATTTTTAATCTAAAGGCCACCATATTGCACTCCACCCATGGAGAAAAATAATTGGCCCCCATCATAATCTTTTACTTTTACTTTTAGACTTGGTTGAATATCGTTACAACAAATATCACATTAGGTTGATGCAAAACACGATAATAGTATATAAAGAAACCATTGTCGCATGTCCTATTCAAAACCGCAACACGAAAATCTCCGTATTTTAAAAATTCATACCATAAATCAACCTATGCTTTATGAAAACCGTCGTCTAATGTATATCTTTATATGGCTGTTTTTAGGAAATTATCATTTATGTGATTCTAATTACAATAAGTAATTTATAAAAAGCAGCACGAATTTTCCCATCTCATTCTCCCTTAATTAGTTAGTGTATCAGTCTTAGTTTATTTAGTTTTATTTATTTTGTTTAGTAGTTTTATTCAGTATTTTATTATGTAGTTTTCTATTTATTTTCAAATAATTAGTCATTTTATTATTTTTTTGATTGTTTGGTTATTGAAATTCTGGTGATTTTGTAATCAATGTTAGTATGTTGTTTTTGTTTGAAATGGTAGTATTGTAATCATAGTTAGGTTAGGTGGGATTACGTTTGTCAATTTTTCTTTTTTTGTTTGCGTCCCTTAGTGATAAATATTTTGCTGTTAGTCGTTTTATGTTGCTGTTTTGTGATTGTACGTTGTATTATTTTTTTTTCTTTTTTTTTTTTGATTTGTTGATGAGACAGTGACACATGTTTTAAGGAAAAAAAACAAAATAACATATTTAGGCTAAAAATCATTAAATAATACCATATTCTTTTTAAAATCTATAGTAAATAACATATTATGAGAAATTGAGATTAATCTCATGAAAAATTGAGAACAAAAACTTTAAAATACCCTTACTTCTTTCTCATCTCCATTTCTTATCCTCCTGTCTCACCAGCACTGACAATGACCAAGAAATATATTATTTACATGTTAATACTATATTTCTAAATAATAAAATAATTTACCAACTACGTCACCGGTCGGTGTTGGTTACTATCAACACCAACGACGTCGTCAACAGCTAAGAAATATTATATTAACATATAAATATTATATTTTTATGCAAATATAAAAAATTTACTAGCAAGCTCATCAAACCCAAAAAATACAATATTAACATGTAAATACTATATTTCTATATAATACAAAAATTTACCAAAAACATTACCAAATATCACTGACACCAGAGACGTCGTTGGCGACCGGAGAATATTGTATTAACATATAAATGCTGTATTTCTATGTAATACAAAAATTTGCCTGTAACCTCGTCAAACTTGGGAAATACCATATTAACATGTAAAAACTATATTTTCATGTAAATATAAAAATTTAATTAGAAATGTTGCCAGACATTATCGGAATCTATGACATCGTTGGTGGTCAAAAGACATAATATTTCCAAAAAGTATAGTATTTCTTCAAAATACAAAAATTCACTAACAACTTTATCGGACCACTGGTGACCAAAAAGTATACTATTAATATGAAAATACTATATTTACATGTAAATATAATAACTTTCTAGTTACTTTACTGGACCACAAAGGGTCGAAAATACTATATTTATATGAAAATAATATATTTTTATGTAAATAGAAAAAATTACCAGTGACATCACGGGCACCGACGGCCTGAAAATACTATATTTCTTTACAAATAAAGTATTTCCATATAAATATAATAATTTACTGACAACATCACCAAAACCGACTATTAGGGTATTTGATAGGATGGTTAGAACAGTTGGTTAAAACTGTTTTTATTGTAATATATAAGAACTTTATATTATAGTGATTTTTTATTATCACTGTGACATATATAAACTTTACATTATTTATAACCAAAAAAATGGTCCAAACTATAGTCTAAACCGACTTGTCAAACAGGCTATATGCTGTCAACGACATATGAAATACAATATTTCATTATAAATATAGTATTTTCAAAACAACCTAAAATTTGCTGGCAAATTCATCAGACACTGACGACTTACAAATACAATATTTATTGATAAATATAATATTTTTCAATAAATATGAAAAATTTATAATGACTTTTGTCGGGCTTCACTGATAACCGACATTGGAGTCGGCGGGCCCGGAAGATTTTAACCGAGAAATGCAATAATACCAGAAAAAAATAAAAAAAAAATAAAAAATTCATTGCAAAAAAAAAAAAAAAAACAACGACAAAAATCTCTTTTCTGGAGAAGAAAACAAATAACAAAAAAGAAAATGTCAGAGCTCTCTCAGCCATCAGACCTCGGCGAGCTGTGGCACGTAGGATGACAACAAAGAGGTTACTCGCAACGGCGAACGACGTCATTTTTGGCTAAGATCTAAAGATTGAGTGCAGCTGAGATCTAGTTTTCGAGTGCTAATTTCGACTGAGATCAGTTGACGGGATGCAGTTGTGGTCTAGCGATCGAGTGCCGAACGAGATCGACGACAGTTGAAGCTTGAACAGATTAAGGCCGGTTATCTTGATATGGTTTGCGTCATTCTAGCTCGATCTGGTCGGCGATGGAGACCACAGCAATGGCTTCACCTCCAGCTTGTCTCAATCGCGACGGAGCAGTGACGGTGATAAGCCTCTTCGCAATCTCAAGCAACCATGGACAGGTTGTCTTTGCGACTCCAGTGGTCGCGATCTGACTTTGATGAAGCTTCTGTCATTGGAGGACGGGAGAGAAAGGGAAACCAGAGGAGAGAAGGAAGAGAGAAAGATCGGGAGAGAGAATGGGGGAAGGAGAGAGAAATTAGATGCAAAGAGGGAGGGACGTGGGTAGAAGAGAGAGGGGTGGAGAGAGAAAAACAGATCTAATTTAATTATGGGGTAGTTTGATCTTTTTTCTTCACATTTTTAAAACTACTGCCATTAATTTGTTACTTGCTACAATCTCTCCATGATTTATTCAAGGATGAATCCAATTTGGAGCTCAAGGACTATAAATATGAAATTCAAAAATTTTATATGATGATGAAAAAAACAATAGCAATGGTAAAACACGTGAAAATTGGGTCCAAGAGACAAAAATAAATCGAAGTTCAAATTGACCAGAAAACAACCTCATCGGAGAAATGGGGAATGGGCTTTAAAGTTATATAGGTATGCATAAGATAGTTCACACAATGAAGATCAATCAACTACCGAGTACAAGCTATACACCAGGACAATCATGTATACAAATAGTAGAATCATAGCATACCCCAGAGATTTGAAAGACAGAAAAACACACGTCAATTAATCAATGTAACTGAAGTGAAATAGAACCAAACAACTCCAATATCCATCCATTATCTCAACAAATGGATCAGGCTTTAGAGATAAAAGCTTATTGCATTCCAAGAAATTAAAAGATATAACAACCCGCGAGAAGCACAAGCATTGACTCGATAATAACTTCATCATCTCGGAAGGCTGTTCGGCGGGAAATTGCGCAATGGATTCTCTCTCAACAACTCTGTTTCCCTGGTCATTAATATAAATTGTCAACGCTAATAATTAGTGTTCATTCTAGGTACAAGCCATTGCAGTCAATGCTGAAAATTATGAAGCAACAACAACTCACTTTTTGAGATCTCTGTCATCGCTCTGTCTAAGCTGTGAATTCAAACACGTGCCATTCGCAACTTGCCTTTTATGCAGCCTGGTAACGGCCAAGACCAACAACAATAAGATATAGTTGTTGTGATTAGCCGGGATTATAGAGATAGTTTTTTAGGAAGATTCTGTAGAAAATCTTAGGATTATTTATTTGTATATTTTAGTTAGAGTAGTTTCTTGATTTTGTGGGATTTGGTTTTTTTGTTACTGCTTGTACCAACTATATAAATGTGTGTATTCTCTGATTTTATATAATATAAAAAACGTGAAAAAGTTTTTCTCTTCAACCTTAATTTATGACATGGTATCAGCGCCTTAGAATTATCTTTTCCTGGAAAAATTTTTTCTTATTTTTTTTTTTTAGTCTTCCAAATTTGTGAGTTCCTCTTTTTCTCTTCCACCCAATCATGTCATCCTCAACCGAAACTAGCCCTGCCTCAGACAATCAAGCTTCCGAGAGTTCTGTTGCAGTTTCGACAGGGGATTTGCAGAATATACAGGCTGCCTACCGATTGAAAGGGAAGAATTACTTGAAGTGGTCTCAAATGGTTTGGACGTTTTTGAAGGGAAGAGGTAAACTGAGTCACTTGTTGGGTACGGGACCTAAGGAAGGGGATCCGAAGTTTGATGCTTGGGATGAACAAGATTCTATGGTTATGTCATGGCTGTGGAACTCTATGCTCCCTGAAATCAGTGACACTTGCATGTTTCTCAGCACTGCCAAGGAGATATGGGATGCCGTCAAACAAACGTACTCCAAAGTTTATGATGCCGCACAAATTTTCAAAATTAAGACGAAACTTTCAGCAACACAGCAAGGAATGCTTTCGGTCACAGAGTATTCTAGCCGTTTACAGGGATTATGGCAGGAAATGGATCACTACCAATGCATACAAATGCGCTGTAGTGATGATGCAACAATCCTTAAGAGATTTGTTGAAAAGGAGCGCATTTACGATTTTCTTGCAGGTCTCAATGCAGAGTTTGATGCGGTAAGGGTGTAGATTTTAGGAAAGGAGGATCTGCCATCCTTAAATGAGACAATTGCTATCATCCGTGCAGAGGAAGGATGGAGAGAAGTGATGCTTCAGCCTCATACTGAAAACGGTTCAACCATGGCAACAAAAATCATGAGAATGAAAGTGCAAGGTTCAGTACACCGTCCTGAAGGAACCAACACACAGGTCGATTCCGTAAAGCCACTTAATAAAGACTCAATGTTCTGCACCTACTGCAAGAAACACCGCCACACAAGAGAAAAGTGCTGGAAACTCCATGGCCGACCTCCAATGGCTAATAGGAATGCAGCTGATCAACAGATAAGCGAGCAGGGACAAGCACATTTGGCCAGCAGTGATGAAACGTCACTGAACTCAGGTACCAAGCTTAATAAGGAGGATATTGAGAAGTTGAAGGCATTTTTGGGATCCCTTGACAAAGCACCAGCCGGTTCATCTGCAGGTACATGCTCTCTGGTTTTTTCAGGTATTTCATCCTCTTCTTGTGTTGCTAATTTCTCAGATGCCATTTCCAAAAACATGTGGATAATAGACTCAAGAGCCACAGACCATATGACATGTTCCTCTAAATCCTTTACCTCATATACACCTTGTTCTGGCCATAAAAAATGACCACAGCCGATGGGTCAGTAACCATCGTTGCAGGTCAAGGGGATGTTTATGTCAACCAATATATCACCCTTAAAAATGTCCTTCATGTTCCTAAATTGTTTACTAATCTTCTTTCAATCCAAAAACTCACCAAAGATTCCAATTGCAGTGTGTCCTTTTTTCCTTCTCATTGTGCGTTTCAGGAGCAAGGCACGAAGAGGACGATTGGACATGCTAGTGAGAGAGATGGCCTCTATTACTTGGATGAACAAGGTGGACAAACAGGAGTTGAGAAATCCTCTTCTACATCATTCCTTTCCGAGTCTTTTATTTCCAACAAGGACAAAATTTGGCTCTATCATCGTCGTTTAGGTCATCCGTCATTTAGTGTCCTTAAGTTTATCTTCCCGTCATTGTTCAAAGGGTCTGTTCCCCATCAATTTCATTGTAATGATTGTGAATTTGCTAAGCACAAACGTGCTTCTTTTCCAATAAGTAATACAAAGACTTTTGTTCTTTTCACTCTCATCCATAGTGACATTTGAGGCCCCTCTATGACACCAAACATTTCTGGTGCAAAATGGTTTGTGACATTTATTGATGATTGTACCCGCATAACGTGGATATATCTTATGAAAAAAAAAAATCCGATGTTAGCACAATATTCCCTAATTTCTACAACATGGTCAAAAATCAATTCGATGTGGGCATTAAAAGATTTCGTTCTGATAATGCAAGGGACTATTTTAATCAATTTCTCTCCCCATTTTTTCAAAAACAAGGGATCATTCACGAGTCTTCCTGTATTAGTACACCTCAACAAAATGGTGTTGCTGAACGAAAAAATGGCCATATCCTTGATATATCCTATTTCACAAAAAGGTCCCAAAACAATATTGGGGAGAGGCAGTCTTAACTGCAACCCATCTCATAAATAGACTTCCTACAAAGGTTCTTGATTACAAAAGTCCAATGGAGATCCTTACAAAATTCTTTCCACATTTTAATCCATCCAATAATCTTACTCCTAGAATCTTTGGTCGTGTAGTCTTTGTCCATGTTCACTCTCAAAATCGGGGTAAACTTGATCCACGTGCTATTAAGTGTATTTTCATCGGATACTCTTCCACACAAAAAGGGTATAAATGTTATCATCCACCTTCGCGTAAATTCTTTGTCTCTGTCGATGTCACATTTTTCAAAAATGAGTCATATTTCTATGATACCTATCTTCAAGGGGAGAGATTAGATGAAGATAGAAATAGAGACTTGTTCTTCCTTGATTTTCCTGGTCAGTCCGAGCTTGTTCCCACTGCAGGTGCAGGTCAGTCCGTACCACCCACTGCAGGTCAGTCCGTACCATCCACTGCTAATCAGTCCGTACCAACCCTTGAGTTCTTTGGTAAACCCGAGTCCACTGGTCAGCCTGTTGAGTCACCATCTGTTTCAGGGTGTTGAGTTTTTGCCCAATCCGGCTTCCACTGCTCAATCCAAGTCCATTATAGTGTCACAAGGAATGATGAAGGAGAAAGGAAATCAAGATACTACTGTTCGACGCTGCAAGTCTATTCCAGGAAGAAAGTACCAGTCTCTCAAACTGTGCAAGTTCAATCCCCAAATCATGCCACTGCTCAATTACCCGAGCCAACCTTTAGGCCAGCCGAAACTACACCCAACCAAAGTGAACCAATTCATGAACCTGAAGAACAAAGTGACAAAGACCTACCAATTGCTCTAAGGAAAAACACACGAACATGCACAAAATATCCTCTGTACCTTTTTATGTCCTATAAAAATTTGTCCCAAAACCATAGAGCCTTCCTTAGCAACCTACATACAATTCCAATTCCAAGAAATGTATCTGAGGCATTAGGACACAAGGAATGGGAGAATGCCATGAAACTAGAGATTGAAGCTTTGGAGAAAAACAATACATGGGAGATGGTCAGTATGCCGAAAGGAAAGAAGTTGGTGGGTTGTAGATGGGTGTTTACCGTAAAATACAAGTCCGATGGTTCCTTAGAGAGATATAAGGTAAGGTTGGTAGCCAAAGGGTATACTCAAACCTATGACATAGATTACCTTGAGACATTTGCTCCAGTGGCAAAAATGAATACGGTACGGGTCCTCCTATCATTAGATGCTAATTTTAGATGGAGTTTACAACAGTTTGACGTGAAAAATGCATTCTTGCATGGAGACCTTGAAGAAGAAATCTATATGGAAATCCCTCCGGGATTTGAATCGAAGAAAGGAATGGTGTGCAGACTTCAAAAGGCCCTATATGGACTAAAGCAGTCACCAAGAGCCTGGTTTGGAAGATTTACTAAGGCAATGATTGCCTTGGCCTATAAACAGAGCCAAGGAGACCACACTTTGTTTGTGACGCACTCAACGTTAGGGGGAGTAACGACATTGTTGGTATATGTAGATGATATCATAGTAACCGGCAATGATGCATAAGGAATGCAGAATTTGAAGAAATGCCTTGAGAGGGAGTTTGAGATCAAAGAACTTGGGAGGTAAAAGTATTTTTTGGGTATTGAAGTGGCTCACTCGAAAACAGGGAATTTTTATTTCACAACAGAAATATGTCCTCGTTTTATTAAAGGAGACTGGAAAACCAGTGGAGACACCTATAGAATTTAACCACGGATTGTGTGATGCCCCAGAAGATGTTGTGGTAGATAAAGCTTCTTATCAAAGACTTGTGGGAAAATTGATCTATTTGGCACATACGAGACCTGATATTGCCTTTGCGGTAAGTGTAGTTAGCCAGTTTATGCACAACCCTAAAGAAGTACATCTCAAGGCTGTGCATAGGATTCTTCGGTACTTAAAAGGCAGCCCCAGAAGAGGAATTTTGTTTAAAAAAGGGATAGGAATGACACTAGAAGCCTACACAGATGCAGATTATGCAGGATCACTAATTGATAAGAGATCAACTTCAGGCTATTGTACTATTCTGGGAGGTAACCTTGTGACGTGGAGAAGCAAGAAGCAAAGTGTAGTGGCAAGATCAAGTGCAGAGTCAGAGTTCAGGTCAATGGCATTAGGAGTGTGTGAATTATTGTGGCTAAAGATAATCTTAGATGATCTACGGATAAAATGGGAAGGTCCAATGAGTCTATATTGTGACAACAAGTTAGCTATTAGTATTGCTCACAATCCAATGTAACATGATCGAACGAAGCATATTGAGGTTGATAGACACTTCATAAAGGAGAAGTTGGATAGCGAGCTGATTTGTACTCCTTTTGTCTCGTCTAAAGATCAACTAGCTGATGTTCTTACAAAAGGATTACCAAGTGCAGCCTTTCAAGACTTAGTTAACAAGCTTGGGATGGAAGACATCCATTCACTAGCTTGAGGGGGAGTGTTGTGATTAGCCGGGATTATAGAGATAGTTTTTTAGGAAGATTCGGTAAAAAATCTCAGGATTATTTATTTGTATATTTTAGTTAGAGTAGTTTCCTGACTTTGTGGGATTTGGTTTCTTTGTTACTGCTTGTACCAACTATATAAGTGTGTGTATTCTTTGATTTTATATAATAGAAAAAATGTGAGAAAGTTTTTCTCTTCAACCTTAATTTATGACAATAGTTAATAATCAATTGAAGATATTATGAGAATAACTTGATCTAGTACATATTCAACGAGCGATTCATTTCGACTTTTAAACAAAAAAAAAAAAAAGACTCACTCTTCACATTCTTTGTCAACAAAAACCTCTATACGGGCACTAGATCCTCCAGTCATGGATCCCGGTCTTTGTGGAACCTGAGAAAACAAAGTTAAACGCCTTTATGAGAACAAACAACGCATGGATTTAAGACAAGTTGAGGTTAACAGTAAGTGCATGAGTAGGTTAGACATAGAGATAAAAAAGGAGGGAAGAAGAAGAAGTAGAAGAAGAATAAGGAAACCTTATATGCTTTCCACTTGGTGGGCCTAGCATTGTTTTCTTTGTTTCTCTCTGCTCGGGATCCAAGAGCGTGCTGAGAATTCACATTCATATTTAACATATCTGGCTGGTGACGCGAGGTGGTATCAAAAACACCCGAGTCTTTATATATTCTAAGCGAAGTAGCACAAGCCCTGCTACAAAATGAAATTTACTAAGATTTCCCTGCAGCTAATGCTGTTTCACTTGTTGTACAATAAAAAGTGCCTTAATTTATTTACATAAAAAAAAGAACAACGATCAATCAAAAGCCTGCCAATTCTCACCTGTCTTGCTTTGAGTTTCTACTTGAAATGTCAGAGTTCTCCATGGTCCACCTCAGTCCTGGAACAAAAAATGAAAAAGTCATGGCATGAAAACATATAAAGAACACAAACAGAAAAAAGTAATGGGGTTTTACGGTTTTCTCCTCCAGATAGGACAGTTCCAAAGCTTCGGAGTGGCAAGTGTTTCTCCACGGAATCCTAAAAATTGGCAGGAAAATTTCATTAAGATTAACTATAGGAAACAAAAATAAAATTAACCTGGCCTTTCACAAAATTTCCATACGTCATCATTAGCTTTTGGTCTTCTCATTGAACGTCCAAGGAATTTTCTATAGGCATCCATCAACGTTTCCCTGGGTTGGGCATTCCTGTCAAAATGAGATATATATCAAAGGTAACAATATTCAGCATAAAAAGCCTAGTACAAAAGGATTTATTTATATCTTTTGCAGTGATATTTATTGCATATTCATTATACCCTTGTCAAACAAGATTCAGTGTGATGCCTTAAAAAAACTGCAACTAGATCCATCCTTGGAAAGAAACAACTCTCACGTGCCAACATTTTGAAGGTGTGGAATTTTCCTTAGCTATATATATATATATATATATGTATACATATATATATATATTAATAGTTCTTATATGCCACCTTTATACAGTGATGTGAGCAATACAACAGAATAATCAAAGTCATGTTATTTCCTGCTTATTTTTTAGCGTAAGATCATAGTATTCTTATATATTAGCAATAATGTAATTTTGTAACAATAGCATATTCAGGGTGTGTGCGAGTAAAGATAGCCAATAGCAGCAAGCCAATTTACCATTTTATGAGGAAATAAGCTTACCTAGATGGAAATTTTCTTTTAAAAAAATCTGAAAATTTTTATTTTCATTGGACAAGAATCCAGTTTAAAGATGGGTTCAGCTTTGTAATTTTCAGTTCTGGTCATGATCAACTTTGTAATCCTCCTTTTAAGTCCAACATAATCGTTAAAAGTGTTAGCAATACAACACGACAATTAAAGTCATACTATCCTATTTTGTTTCCATGCATTACTAGCCTTAACGCAAAAATTACAACATTTTGGCAAAATTTTACGGCAGAAATATATCTAAGCAAAATTGGATTTCCTTACCTGTAAACAATATTACGTCATATACGCAGGAACTGAATGAGAAAAAGGAAAGAAAGACAGTTTAGCATTACAATAGCAGCCATGAGCCACTCATCATTCGACGGGAAAATAAAGTTACCTTGATATCCCAAGATTAAATATTTCGTTTGCTGCTTTCATTTTGTTCTTTGATTCCACATGCAAAGCATATGATATATAGTACATGGAATGAGTCTTTCCAATTTCATTTGTTTCAAGAAAAGTGTATATGATTTCAGCATCACCACAGTTTTCAGCCTGCCAAGAGCAAAACTTCGACTAAAATCAGAACTAGAATACTTAAAAGAACTTTAGAAGAAAAAGAAAAAGACATTACATATTCCAACCACACTTTGAGGTAGCGGAGATCATCCTTATAGCGGTCCGAATGCCAAAAGGTTCGCACACATTGTTCATATATCACAACCAGTCCGCAAGAGTCTCCACCAGATGGGAATGCTTCTTGAACCCACTTAATACACCTTCAAATAAAATTAAAGCAATAAGTATTAGCCGGATAACTTCAGATGAGACTATAATATAATATATACATGATCTAAAGAAAATTATGTTTAAGACGTGAAATTATTCAAGCAACTGGGTGTATCACATCATCATAATAAGTTGGTATTCATGTGAACGTTAATTAACCATCTTCCTCTGTCCTTTTGTATTTTGTTACTGAGTGGTGTCAATAATCCTCCTATATTAATTAGAGTTAATGTAGACAAACTAGTTTGCAAAACCCAATCAGATTAGGGATTTGAACACACAAATTTCGAGAAAATACAGAGATGAAATACATAACAAATGAAGTTCTAGCAGATGATAGATAAAAATTTAGAGTGTGGAGCATGATTGTTATATATTCAAAGCTACTTGTGCAGTTGCAATTGGTTCGGCAAAAAAAAGAAATATAAAAATTAATCAAACAAAATTAAAAGAAAAATAATACTATAAATAAGCTAAACGAAGTACATTATGTTATAAAAGACCAAATTCGGAAAACTCCAGAAAAAAGAAAGGCATAGCAAATGGCATTGCAATAATCATGTTCCAAGGCAATTTCTGAAAAAAAATCCAGAAAAGAAATAATCACAGCAAATCTAAGTAGATAAATTAATTACAAATCAACCGACTGTAGAACAGGCTTGCCAACATATTTAAAAGCTAATTAACGTAATTTAAAAGTAACAAAGTCAGAAAACTCACTCGAGCCATGGCTGAAGCGGATCATCTCCGTCATATTTATCGATGTCTTCAATCAACCTCCTGATATTAAAACAAACCATTAACATTTAACACAGAATGAAGAAAGAAAGAAAGAAAGAAAGAAAGAAAGAGGAATTTGAAAAAAAAAAAACCTTCGGTGGTTGAGGAGGGAGTTTTTGAGAAAATGGTGGTTGTGAGACTTGAGAGCGTCGTTCAAGATGGAAACTTTGCGGCCTCTTTTCAAAGGCCTGACGTTCTCCTTGAATAGCTCCCACTCGTTCCCCGTCTCTCGCTTCGACATCAGAAACTCCGTCTCCGGGTCCAACAATATTCCCTCTTCAATCTTCTCCATTACTCTTTCGATTCGATTCGACTCCTCTGCAACAAAAACCCTAATCAATACTCAGTAATCACTCCTTTCCAGAACTTCCCCAATTTTCAAATCTCCTTTTATCTTGTACCAAGTCAGGTTACCGTTACAATTCTTTCCTTTTTTTTTAATTTTTTTATTTTAACCATAGCCATGGCTCTGGGAGCCGGAATTTGAATATGGAAACTGTCGGCTCCCCACTTTAGCTTGGGCCCAATAAGAGAAGCCCATTAAACCCCTAAAACTTTTTGCAAGGACAAATCGTTCCGAGGGCTCCAACCCTTTCACGAAAATAAACATTTGATTCTTTTTTAATATGATTTAACGGACTTTAATTTTTAATTTTAATTGTTAAAGATTTAATTTAACAGTCAAATCGTTACTTTTAGATGAAAAAATTGTTAGACATTATTTTTAATTAAAATTACTCCTAAAAATAATTTACATATATAAAAAATTAATAAGAATTAAAACAAAAATTTATTAAAAATCTAAAAAAATAAAAAATAAAAAACAACCTAAAAAAAACCCAGATCTAACTTTTTCTTCATCATCACATTATGGAAAAAAAAAGCATTTTCTTCCTCATCACTACCTGATCCATTCCATAGAAAAAAAAAATAAAAAAAAAGTTTATGTTGATTTTCCTTGCTTAGTCTTCCTTCTCTCCCTAGCCACAGCAAACTCAAAGCATCTAAGGGGGCGTTTGGTATGGGGTTTTATAGGCATGGGAATGGGAATGTTTTAAGATGCCTATGTTTGGTATTAGTTTTAGACTTTTTAAAACCTGGGAATTTTAAACCCAGGGTAATCAAATTACCCAAAAACAAGGTAAAATGAATACCTCACAAAACGTGGGTTTCATATTCCCTAGCAATCCCTGAGTTCATCTCCTTCACAGAGGAAGCCGCCCCTCCCCTCTCTTCCCTGAGTTCATCTCCATCTCTCCACAGAGGAAGCCGCCCCTCTCTTGCAATCCCTGCTCCATCTCTCCACAGAGGAAGCCGCCCCTCCCCTCTCTTCCCTGAGTTCATCTCCATCTCTCCACAGAGGAAGCCGCCCCTCTCTTGCAATCCCTGCTCCATCTCTCCACAGTACAGGTCCAAATCTTTCCTCCTCTCTTTGCTTTTCATTTGATTTTCTTTTGTCTTTGTGTTTTTGATTTATTCCTTCCATGAATCTAAAGATTGAAACCCTATTTTTGTGATAATTTTTTTCTTTCTTGTCAAAAATCTGATAATTTTTGTGCTATTTGACTATGACATTGATGAAATTTAAGAGCTAAGAGATTGAATGGAAAACCCATCAATCGTAAGCCTCAGATTTAGAACACAAACATGTTATATATATATGTGGAAGAAAGAAATAAGAACATGGCCTTGTCTTTATTTTTCTTTTTATTATTTTCTTCTATCTCTTAGGTGGATGGGTTAATATATATGAAATGAAAATGAAAGTGTGTATGTAATGCATATTCGTTATGGGTGTGCAAGTGTTCCTTTTTGTTGGATTTCAAAGCATGCAATAATAAGTCCAAGAATATTTTTCCTTTTTTGTGCTGGACAATAAGATGAAGAATGTGCGTGTTAAGAACTCTAGCCCAAAGAGTGCAGAACGAGAAGGGAAAATTAAATAAATAAATAAGAAAGATTAATTTTCTACTCAAGCTATGAGTGCACATATTTGGGCCTATATATTTGTATGTGCTTATGAGCAGAATTGCTATGGAAAATTCGTTTATACTTAAATTTTTATAGACGCGACATAAGTTTGAAACTAATTATGTCATTATAAAATATTGTGACAGATGAGAGGGTAAGAGGAAAAAGGATTGAACAAGAGTTGGGGTTTATCCATTCAAATTGATTAAAAAAATTTAAACAACTCACAGTAATTATTTTTTGAAGATAAAACTTCATTTAACTAAAAAGGGTTCTTCTCTAAAGGGCACGGGTTTTTTTTAAGGAAAAAGAAACTTTCGGTTTATTGCAAGTCATGAAACTGTTGTTCCATTATAAGAAAATGAAAGCTACTGGTAATTTAACGGCTCCAATAGCCAAAAGTGGGTAGAATTCACTGATGGTCCAATGTTAATTGATGTTTGGTTTTTTGTTCTTAACTGGTTTTGTTGCCAACTTTCATATGATCGTGGAGACTGGGGATTGATCTTAAGATTGACTTCAAAATAAATGCAAGCTTATGTCATGGGGGAATGGGGAGTCTGTAGTAGTATGGTAATAGCATTGCCCTGCGATTGTTTGTTGGCGTTCATTCACGGGGTTGGCGAGGAAGCTTTATGTACCTTTGGCAGCACAGCTTAGCTTATGAGAACCATGACTTGAGAAGGCAACTTTTGTTTCATATCAAATGCAATATTGGGTTGATGTTGTTATTACTTTGTGAATATGATGGCCTCGTTTAAAAGTAGCTAAATTTTGTTGCCACCTTTTAAGTTGTTTATCCTTTTTCTTTTATTTATTTGTATATGCAGATATGGCTCGTCTTTCATTGGCTGTAAAAAAAAGAATTGTGACAATATTGCTTCAATATATAGAGTCATTGCATAAGATGACAATATTGTTCATCTTGATGATATTTATCATCCTTACTAAGAGACATACCAGTACAAATAGATTGGGTGAAACTTCATATCATAGGCATCATATACGTCATCTTAATTTTTATAGAATGATACATGCTAGTGACCTAGCATGCATCGAGAGTACTCGAATGGATAGGAGAACATTTGCAATTTTATGTCATCACCTTAAAACAATTGGAGGTCTAAAAGGAACCAAAAACATGGATGTGGAAGAAATGGTAGCTATATTTTTACATATTATATCTCATGATGTTAAAAATAGAATTATGCGGCGTCAATTTGCACGTTCAAGGGAAACTGTTAGTAGACAGTTCAATGTTGTTTTAGGTGCTTTGTTACGTCTTCATGAGTTATTACTAAAAAAGCCAGAACCAATTCCTGATAATTCCACTGATGAAAGATGGAAATGGTTTAAGAATTGCTTAGGTGCACTAGATGGTACATATATTAAGGTCAACGTTCTTATGAAAGATAGGCCTAGATACCGAAGTAGAAAAAACGAAATTGTCACCAATGTATTAGGAGTAGTCTCACCAGATATGCAATTCATTTATGTCTTGCCTGGATGGGAAGGTTCAGCTGCTGACTCTAGAGTGCTGCGGGATGCTATATCTAGGCGGAATGGGTTAAAAGTTCCAAGAGGTAATTGTATAAATTATTAATTATATAGTTTTGTATTAGAAAAATGTAATTACTTTTCACCATTTTGCTATTTAATTTGTAGGACATTACTACTTATGTGATGCTGGATATCCTAACGGTGAAGGCTTTTTAGCACCTTATAGAGGACAACGCTACCATTTAAATGAATGGACGGAACCTCCTAATACTCCTGCAGAATTTTTCAATATGAAACATTCTTCTGCTAGGAATATAATAGAGAGGGCATTTGGATTGTTGAAAGGACGATGGGCAATTCTTAGAAATCGATCATATTATCCTGTTAAAGTACAATGTCAGATTATTCTCGCGTGTTGCCTTCTTCACAACTTGATTAGAAGAGAAATGTTTGTAGACCCTTCAGAGCAAACGCCAGAGGAAAATGATGACAATGATCATGGTGATCAAATTGATGACCCAATTCATGTTGATCATGGTGATCAAATTGATGAAGAAACTGATGATGATGGAAATGATTATTATAGGCATATTGAAACATCACATGCTTGGACAACTTGGAGAGACAATTTGGCTACAGAAATGTTTGCACAATGGCAGCAAAATCGGCATTCATAGATTGTAATTGTATTGGCGTGATTGAATTTCTGATTGTGTTTGTGTTTGTGACTGGTTTATTGTTGATTGTTCATTGTAGATCGAATTTATTGTTATGAGTTGTAATAACATTGGCGGCTTCAATTTTTAAAGAAATTTGATCAGTTTTTATTACATTCTTAAAACTTGAGGCTAATATGTTTATGTCTATCTATTTTACCATTTGCATAAAAACTTCATGTTTCATAATTTCTTTATGAACAGAATGGAAGCTATAGATCAGTCAACCTCAGTTGTTGCAAAGAAACATCAATGGACTTCCATTGAGGATTCAAAGTTGGTAGAATGTTTGTTGGAGATATCCAATAGTGGAAAATGGAGAGCAGACAATGGTACATTCAAGCCTGGCTACTTGCAACAATTAGAGAGAATGATGTATGAAAAGCTTCCTCATTGTGGAGTTAGAGCACAACCACATATTGACTCTCGTATTAAGGTATTGAAAAGACAATATCATGCTATTTTTGAAATGTTGAGCGATTTCGCTAGTGGCTTTGGTTGGAATGACAATATGAAGTGTGTAGATGTTGATCAGAGTGTTTTTGACAATTGGGTAAAGGTTAGTTTGCTCATATAATGTTTATCAATTGTCATTTTATTTGTTTAAACTAACTTTTTTTCTCAACTTTTTAATATTTGATAAGTGTTATCTTATTTGTTATAGAGCCATCCAATAGCAAAAGGCTTAAAAAACAAACCATTTCCTCATTATGATGAGCTTGGAATTGTGTTTGGGAAGGATCGTGCTACTAGAAAGGGTGCAATGGGATTTACTGACGTGGTTGAAGAGATTGATAAGGAATTAGAAAATGATCATGATAATGTTGAATTTGATCCTTTTACTCCATTAGATGAGCTCAATAGTAATGCACGCATCAACCATATAAGCACACCATCTTCAACACAAGCAGGTACAAAAACTAGAAAGCGGTCCAGGAGTGCAGACGTTTTGGTTGATTTATTGAGTGACACAGTTAAAGAATTCAACAACCAACAAGCTACTGCTAATGACAACATTAAAAAACTTGTTGATTGTTTTCAATATGAGGCTGATGGTGCTGCTCGAAGGATGCAAGTGTTTGAGGAAATAAAAAAATTTGAAGGACTGACAAATGCACAACGAGTCAAAGTTGGACGTCTTCTAGTAAATAATCAAGCTGAAACAGATTATTTCTTCACCTTAGATGAAGAATCCAAGCTTGAGTTCCTTATGCAGATGTTGGAATGAGTTAGCTTGAATTCTTTATATTTTTGGGTATGGTAGCATTATATCATTGTATAAAAATTTGTAGGTAATTTTGCATACATCTTTTTGATGTAAAGATGTGACTTTTAAAACTATTTTTTGGAAATAGGAATCTCATATAATGCTTTATTCTAATCTTTAGTATTCATTAAATAATACTTGATATGAATGATTATTTATAAGTTAATTTATTAGACTTTATATTATTAATATTAAAATTGATTAGTAATAAATAATAATTTTATATTAAAATATTTTATAATCTTTAAGAAATTATAGTTTTAAAATTTTTTTTCATAGAGTTTTTAATATTTATATATATATATAATAGGTAAAAAAAAAATTTAAAATCAAGAAAAAGATTCACATGTGTAACCAAACACAGTAATCTAACATTCCCAGGAATCAGACAATAGATTCCCATGCATAACCAAACACAGTAATGCAGATTCCTAAGTAATCAGATTACCCTCTTTCACATTCCCAGTAATCTAAAAACTTGGATTACTGCATACCAAACGCACCATAAGTGCCTTCCTACACTCACCTCTATTCCCAAGTTCTTTGTGTAAAAAAGTGTAATCATCTGAACCACAAAGCTTAGGCTCGAAACAAAGCAAAAATTATCAATTCCCAAATTGTCCTTACCGAATTGGATGGCTATTGGAGGCCTCCTCTGCAACGATGGTGTGGTGGGAGCCACGGTAGTCTTGGGTCGGCCTAAGTGCATCTTGGACATGAACTAGGTCGAGCAGTGGCCAAAGAAGATGACAGCAAGATCCGATTTTGGCATTAAGAGAGGGAAGAGGGAGTGAAAGGCAAGATTTGGAAGGCGTGGTTGTGTCCAGATTTTGCGGCGGCGGCATTACAAGGCGGAGTAGGTGAGGGAGACCTTTTGAGTAGTCCATTGATGACCTTTGCTCTAGTGATGGTGGTTCTTAAGGTTGGGTTTTGAGTGTGGCTGTGGAGAGAAAAAGAGGAAAGAGAGAGAATTGAAGAAATCATATTTTGCTTTTGTTTTTTATTTTTTGTTGATTTAATCAATATTATGTAGCTTTTTTTTATTACTTTTTATGTTTTTATTTTAATTTTTTAAAATATTAGTTATTTTACTAAAATGCGCTTCTTAAAGAGGTAACAACTGCATCACATGACTCTTTTTTTAGCGACTTTTAGTTAAATTAGTTTCTTAGCAACTAAAATCAAAGGTTAGGGTCAGTTAAATTAAAAAAAAGGTTGGGGGCTAAATGTTAACTTTTGTAAAAGGTTAGGGACTATTAGAGCAATTTATATTTTTTGAAAACAATGCACCTAGTTTGATTTCATTTTAGAAAAGTTTTATTTCTCCCATTTTCAAAAACACAAAAACACAAATGAAAATAAAAACTTGTTTGGTTCCATTTTTGAGCCAACAAAAAAAAAACATTTTTAAAAATTTTGAAAAAAAAAGCCCAAAAAGTGAAAAAAAAATATTTTCTTTATTTTGAAAACCAATATAACAACCCTTTCCTCACCTTAGCAAGTTGCCTCACTAGAGCCCAACTGTTAGACATGTATGCCCTAAGGAGTAAAAATATAATACATTTTTGGAGACATTTTTATCAATAAAGAATTTATTCATTTCTATATACCAAATCTTGTCCTCTTTACGTTCATATTTGTTGAATGTATGTTAAGCAAACAGTAGTCTAAGACTGTCAGTCTAAACCTTTAAGAATTAGGCATATGATGGACTGATTATGCGGAAGACACGATTCATAAGGTGACGGTCTAAAACATATGATCCGCAATCGAGGGAATAAAGTTGGGCGCTTTATTCATGCAAAGATTGTTATGTTGTCTATATCCCTATTGGGAGATGGTTTGTCTTGACCATCGGAGTTGGACTCTATAAATAGAAACATTGGCACGTTGTCATAGGTGACGATGTGTTGGATCGGGACATAAAGTGAATTGATTTGGATTAATAATTTGCCTTGGCAAATTGATTCACTTTAGACAATAATTTGTATTGTATCTTAATCCTGAGATGGATAGTGGGCCCATTGTCTCGACTTGTGTCTTTTGATGTATCAAAGGGTGACTCCCACATCTCAATAGTGGTATGCATGCCGGTACGTTGGAGGCATAACTCTTGATAGCGTAGACTTGTTATTCATAGATATGAAATCCATAGCTCCTCTTTAGGAGTAATGATATCCTCTTATATGCGTTATCCTGTAATTGAAAAACTAGAGCGCTCAACCATTTGGATACATAGGTGTAACCGAATGGTATATTATCTTTGGATGGTAAGTTTTCTAATGGTGAGTTGATGGAATGTAAGATAAAAATAATCAAGAAGGTAAGACAAAACTTGTCCTTAAGCCGATTATGGATTATCATATGGGGATGCGATACACCATGATATGTCATGGAGGCTATACGGGCTTCATAATTCTATAAAGTTCGAGAGTGCAGCTCCAAGCTTTTAGTGGAGTAGCGTTGGAGTTAAAAATTGTGAAATGTATATCTGGGATATTGGGTTTCATAATTATCGTGAGCTTGAACTTTATAGGTCCATTTTGGTCCCCTTTGCTAGCTCACAAAATCCTGGAACGATACGGCGTGCTTTTTACAATAATTGGTGACTTATGTCGGATTTATCAGATTGGTTTAAAATTTGAAAGAATCAAATAATTCATGTCTGTTTATTGGTTGAATTAATTTTGTAATAAAATTAATTTAAGATAAACTTGTTGAATTATTAGGATCGAATAATTCTTATCTGTTTATCGGTTGATTTAATTGGATAAATTAAATCAAGATAAACTTGTAGAATTATTGTGAATTGATTTATTTTCTTAGAGATTATCTTGATAAAGTTTGTTTTGATCAGATAAATTCTCTATTGGGTTATTTGAATCAAAACTGAGACTTTATCCTATAGAATCTCGGGTGGAAAATAAAAGATTCACGGAGATATTTACGCGGTAGTTCGGCCTGTCGATCTACGTGTTCTGCCTGCCGATCAGCGAGAGATAAGATTACGCTTTTTCATGCGGATCTTATCAGATATTGATCTGAACTTAATTTTGTTTCGAGTTTTGAGACCTAATCTGATAAGGACTGACCCTAGGACCAATCGCTATATAAAGGGAGTAAGTCATGAGTTACTCAGATCAATTGAGAGATTAAGAGTGATACTCTGCTAAGTGAGAATCTGAAAACTCCCTGAGAGCTTTTGTTCACAAATTACGAACACTAGCTTTGGGTTCTCTTGATTGGTTGGAAAGAGAGTCACTGGTGGAAGAGCTGTACGTGTGAGCCCACACTCACTCCGATCGTGAATAGAGAATAGCAAAGGAGACCAGTTGGTTGAGGCTCTTCTGGAACGTTACTTCTCTTCACGGGTTGCGGAGGTTCTTCGGCACACAAAGGTTAGTAAGATCTGTTTAATTTATACATATAGCATGTCAAACTTGTGTTTTGGAAAAATACTCTGATGTTAAAATTTTTAAAATTCTCGCTGCACACCTCACATTGTTTTTTCCAACAATTGGTATCAGAGCCAAAGGTTTTTACATAAATTTACAAGTTTGTGATCATACTAAATGTATAAATTTGTGATCTTAATCTCTCCTATGCTTGAATTTAATTCTATAGAGAGTTGACACTCTAGGTTTCTATATAATTATATGTTGTCATGGATTATATGGTTAATGTTCATTAATTAATTATGGTTGATTAAATTGTTATTTAATTATTTATTAATTAATTAATTTATACCCATTATGCTTCCTTAGAGGTTAGAATATGTATCTAGGTTTTTGATGTCATTAGATGACGGACTATCATCTTCGTCTAAGAATTGTTATGTAATTTTAAATTTGTGAGAATTTTGTAATTAAATAATTATTTGGAAAAGACGAATCTAGAAGATGGATGATGGCGCACCCAGGTATTTCCTGAGTCTCTAATTTTATGTTTTTGAATTGTTGAAAATAAAATTGATTAATTGCATTAAAATTTTATTTTCTAGAATGGAGATTTCTGCTCGGTCGGCATACCGAACCCTCCAGTTCGACAGGGCGATGGTCACAGATCGGCAGGCCAGACGTGTGGTTCGATAGGCCGTCAGTGGGGCAGAAATCGACTGCCTCTGCCGGCAGGCCGAACTTCCAGTTCGGCATGTCGAACTCTCATGGGTCGGCAGGCCATCGGCAGGCCGATAGAGCATGACCGATAGGCTGATATCCCAAATCGACCTGCCTACCAAGAGCTAGAAAAATTTCCAGAAAAGGTGCAATTTTTACAGTGTAGTTTTAATTTTATTTTTGAGACGATTCTTGGAAACATTAAATTTGGATATGACCGAAAATATGAAGTATTTGATTCATACAAGATTGAAGACTTGAAGATGGAATTACATGAAGAAGGATACAACTTGAGGATTCAAGGATGAAGAATCGATATATGTCTCGATTATTCTCTTGTAATCTTAGTTTTCTATTCTCTAGGGTGGAACCATAATATTACGGTAATTATTATTTTGCTTGATTGCTTTGCTTGTCTGCATTATAATATGATTTGCCATGTATATTGATAACATGTCATATAAAATAGGAAGTGCCGCTCATATTAAAATTGTTCATGCATAATTTTAAAATAAAACCTTGATTTCAAAAGATTGAGTGGGAGAAGGTTTTCGAAGAGAGAACCTAAGGCCTCCATTGTTGGTCCATAGGAAGAATATGGTACTCCCGACCCCTAGGAAGGGATTTCTATCATGTACCAGATTGAATCTCTAAGAGGATAAGGTATTTTAGCATGATTTATAGTTGCACACCCCTAGGTGGTGATTATAAACCATGGATAAAATATTAAAACGATGGTTATACACTCACGTTAATTTTATTATTAACCTCCCCTAAGAGCTCTGTTAATAAAATTAATGGCCAAAGAAACAATTATTAATATATGCTGGATCATATGGGTCTTGGATGGCATATATCAATCAGGAGGGGATCCGTGTTCCTGATTGAATTTGGCAAGACTCCCCTAGGAGCTTGTTGAATTTTGAGTTGGGAATTATCGATGTAAGGTTGTGATATTTTCAAGGTTTTGACACATAAACACATTTGTATGATTTTACATGATTGTGTTATCTTACTAAATTATTATGATATGTTTGCTTATGTTTGGTATATGATTCTTTATTGTAGATTAAAAATGTCTAAAAACGCTTTATCATCGATACTTGACAAAAACCAATTAAACGGTGAGAATTACAATGATTGAAAACAGAACCTGGATATCGTCCTGTCCTTTGAGAAACTGAAATATGTACTGACAACCCCCTTTCCTCCCGAGCCTATGGGAGACTCATCTAATGAGCAATTCCAAGCGTATGACCGCTGGAAAGATGCTAATGATCAGGCTGTTGGAAACACGGTGCGCAGCGGAATTTTAAAAATTTTCATCAGAGTAATTTTCAAAACACAAGTTTGACATGTTATATGCATAAATTAGACAGATCTTACTAACCTTTGTGTGAAGAACCTCCGCAACCTGTGAAGAGAAGTAACGTTCTGGAAGAGCCTCAACCAACTGGTCTTGTTTGCTATTCTTTATCCACAACCGGAGTGAGTGTGGGCTCACACGTTCAGCTCTTCCACCTGTGACTCTCCTTCCAACCAAGAGAGAAAACCCAAAGCTAGTGTTCGTGATTTGTGAACAAAAGCTCTCAAGGAGTTTTTAGATGCTCACTAGAAGAGTATCACTCTTAATCTCTCAATTGATCTGAGTAAATCATGAGACTCACTCCCTTTATATAGCCATTGGTCCTGGGGTCGGTCCTTATCAGATTAGGTCTCAAAAACTCGAAATAGAATCAAGTTCAGATCAATATCTGATAAGATCTACGTGAAAAAGCGTAATCTTAATCTCCCGCTGATCGGTAGGCCGAACAGGCCCATTCGGTAGGCCGACCACGTCATTCGGCAAGCCGAATTCCTGAGAAAAAATCTCCGCGAATCTTTTATTTTTCACCCGAGATTCTAAAGGATAAAGTCTTAGTTTTGATTCAAATAACCCAATGTAGAAGATATCTGATCAAAACAAACTTTATCAAGATAATCTCTAAGAAAATAAATCAATTCGCAATAATTCTACAAGTTTATCTTGATCTAATTTATCCAAAATTAAATCAACCGATAAACAGACAAGAATTATCTGATCCAATAATTCAACAAGTTTATCTTAAATTAATTTTATTACAAAATTAATTCAACCAATAAACAGACATGAATTATTTGATTCTTACAAATTTTAAACCAATCCGATAAATCCGACATAAGTCATCAATTATTGGAAAAGCACGCCGTGTCGTTACAGGATTTTGTGAGCTAGCAAAGGGGACCAAAATGGACCTATAAAGTTCAAGCTCATGACAATTATGAAACCCAATATCCCAGATATACATTTCACAATTATCAACTCCAACACTACTCTACTAAAAGCTTGGAGCTGCACTCTCAAACTTTACAGAATTACGAAGCTCGTGTAGCTAAGTCTCCATGACATATCAAAGTGTATCGTATCCCATATGATAATCCATAATCGGCTTAAGGACAAGTTCTATCTTACCTTCCCGATTATTTTTATCTTATGTTCCATTGTCTCACCATTAGAAAACTTACCATCCAAAGATAGTATACCATTCGGTTACACCTATGTATCCAAATGGTTGAGCGCTCTAGTTTTCCAATTACAGGACAACGCATATAAGAGGATATCATTACTCCTAAAGAGGAGCTATGGATTCCATATCTATGAACAACAAGTCTACGCTATCAAGTGTCATGCCTCCAACGTACCGGCATGCATACCACTATTGAGATGTGGGAGTCAGCCATTGGCACATCAAAAGACACAACTTGAGACAACGGGCCCACTATTCATCTCAGGATTAAGATACAATACAAGTGATTGTCTAAAGTGAATCGATTTGCCAAGACAGAATTATTAATCCAAATGAATTCACTTTATATCCCGATCCAACACATTGTCACCTATGACAAAGCGCCAATGTTTCTATTCACGGAGTCCAACTCCGATGGTCAAGACTAACCATCTCCCAAAAGGGATATAGATAACATAACAATCTTTACATGAATAAAGCTCCCAACTTTATTCCCTCGATTCGGATCATATGTTTTAGACCGTCACCTTAAGAATCGTGTCTTCTGCATAATCAGTCCATCAAATACCCAATTCTTAAGGTTTAGACTGACAGTCTCAGACTACTGTTTGCTTATCATACATTCAACAAACATGAACTTAAAGAGGACAAGATTTGGTATATATAAGAATAAATTCTTTATTGATAAAAAAATGTCTCCAAAAACATATTATATTTTTACTCCTTAGGGCATACATGTCTAACAATCTCCCACTTGCACTAAGTGAGTAAATGCAGCAAATTTCGTATCCCCATAGCTTCCACATGCCTCTCGAAGACTCTCCCAGTAAGTGTCTTCGCAAATGGATCAGCTAAATGGTCCTCTGACGCGATCTTGCACACCGTGACATGCCCGCCCTCAATGAAGTCCTTTATCACATGATATTTTCGATCAATATGCTTACTCTTCTTGTGAAATCTTGGTTCCTTAGCATTAGCTACCACCGCACTGTTATCACAGTACAGTGATACAGCTTTATCCATACCAGGAACTACTTCAAGATCCCCAAGGAACTTGCGGAGTCACATAGCTTCTTTCGAAGCATCACTAGGCGCCACATACTCGGCCTCCATCGTTGAATCCTAAGTGCAATTTTGCTTCACACTTCTCCAACTGATGGCACCGCGGCCCAGAGAAAACACAAACCCCGAAGTCGATTTCCTAGAATCCAGAAAGGATTGAAAATCCAAATCAGTGTATCCTAGAGGAGTTAAGTCCTCACCCGAATACACAAGCATATACCCTCGAGTCCTTCTCAGGTACTTGAAAATATGCTTTACCGCAACCCAATGGTTCGGTCCTGGATCCGCCTGAAATCGACTTACAATCCCAACCGCATAGCTAATATCCGGTCGTGTGCAAAGCATGGCATACATGAGACTACCCACCGCCGAAGCATAAGGCACCTTCCTCATGTATTCTCTTTCTTCATAAGACTTTGGAGAGTCTTTCTTAGAAAGAGTAATTCCAGACCTAGATGGTTGCCCGCCTTTCTTGGAATCCTATATTGCAAACCTCCTAAGAATTTTATCTATGTAGCCGGCCTGTGACAAAGCTATCATTTTGTTCTTCCTATCCTGAAAGATCTGGATACCGAGAACAAAATTAGCCTCACCCAAGTCATTCATGTCAAACTGCTTGGTCAACCATATTTTGACTGATGACAATGGCCCAACGTCATTGCCAATTAGCAGAATGTCATCTACATAGAGGAGTAGAAAAACCACCTTCCCATCTTTAATGTGTTTGTAAACACATGGTTCATCCACATTTTGTGAGAAGCCATAAGTCTTGATCACTTGATCAAATCTTATGTTCCAAGAACGGGAAGCCTACTTAAGTCCATAAATTGACTTCAGCAGCTTACAAACCTTACCCTCTTGACCTACGACCCTGAACCTGTTTGGTTGTTCCATATAAATAGACTCATCATGATACCCATTCAAAAAAGCCGTCTTGACATCAATCTACCAAATCTCATAGTCGAGAGCGGCAGCTATGGACAAGAGAATCCGGATGGACTTAAGCATGGCTACAGGCGAAAAGGTTTCCTCATAATCGATTCCTTCCTTTTGCGTATAACCCTTAGCTACCAGTCTAGCCTTAAAGGTTTTGACCTTTCCATCCACTCCTCTTTTCCTCTTGTAAATTCGCTTACACCCTATGGGTTTAACCCATTTGGGAAGATCCACAAGCTCTAAGACCCGATTAGTCTCCATAGACTTCATCTCTATGTTCATGGCCTCTGTCCAAAGTTTTGAATCAATATCCTCCATAGCTTCTACGTAAGTATAAGGATCCCTGTCATGTTCATCCGGTTCAGCCAAGAAGACCTCCCCATTGAACATATACCTCTCAGGTTGATGCCTGATCCTCCCACTACGCCAAAGCCCCTGAGATTGTTGTACATGTTTGTTTGGTTTTTCTACACCGATAGGAATGGTTTCGTTTGGAACCTCCAGAGTGAAGGGATCACCCCGTAACTCCTCAAGCACCACTTTGCTTCGAGGTTTAAAGTCGTTCATGTAACTCTCCTCAAGGAAAGTTGCATTAGTTGAAACCACGACTTTATTTTCCTTTGGGTTATAAAAATAACCCCCTTTAGCCCCTTTTGGATATCCTACAAACATGTAAACTTCCGAACGTGCTTCCAACTTACTCGGATCCTTAAAGAGGACATGAGCCGGACATCCCCATATGCGAATATGGTTTAAGGATGTCTTCCTTCTTGTCCACAACTCGTGAGGAGTTTTAGGGACCAATTTTGAAGGCACATTATTCAAAAGATAACATGCAGTTTGTAGTGCATATCCCCAAAAGGATAAAGGTAATGATGAATAACTCATCATGGACCTAATCATGTCCAACAAAGTCCTATTCCTTCTCTCCACTACGCCATTCTACTGCGGAGTGCCCAGCACAGTCAAATGGGATAAAATCCCATTCTCTAACAAGTGTCCCAAGAACTCATCAGAAAGGTATTCCCTACCTTGATCAGATTGAAGTGCCTTTATGGGTCTACCCAATTGCTTTTCCACTTCAGCCCGAAACTCCCTGAACCTTTCATAAGTTTCGCTTTTGTGGTACATCAGGTACACATACCCATATCTTGAGTAATCGTCAATAAAAGTGACAAAGTACTCATACCCTCCTCGTGCCCAGATGTTCATCGGTCCGCAAACATCACTATGCACAAGTTCTAGAACCCCTTCGGCCCTATTGCCCTTAGACCCGTATGGTCTTTTGGTCAATTTACCCTCCAAACAAGACTCACATTGAGGTATAGATTCCACATTTAAGTGACTTAAAGGTCCATCCCTTACCAACCTTTGAATCCTATTCAGGTTAATATGGCCAAGGCGCAAATGCCAAAGATAAGTCTTATTAGAGTGAGAAGTTTTAAGTCTTTTTGAGTCATTATCATTTATCTCAGCATTAAGCAAGTCCATCTTAGGTTTGATAAAATATAGATTATTTTGCATCCATCCCGAACAGATAAAAGATTTATTTTTACAAATCACCACTTTTTCATTAAAAGATACCACGTAGGAGTCTTTAAATAAAGAAGATACAAAAATTAAATTCCTTTTAAATTTAGGAACATAAAAACAATCTCGCAAAATTAAATTCCTATAATTATCAAAGTAAAGATGGACATCTCCCACTGCTTCCGCTGAGACCAAGGATCCATCGCCCATCTGAAGCGTCAAGTCTTCACGTAGTAGACTTCTCGTTTCTTTGAATCCCTACAGAGAAACACAAATATGAGCAGTTGCACCGGAATCTATGACCCAAATGTTATTGGATTCCTCAACCAAACAAGTTTTTAAATATAGAAGATCACACCTACCTCCCTTGGAAAGGAAGTCCTTGCAATGCTTCTTTATATGCCCGACCTTACCACAGAAGAAGCACTTAAGCTTCTTTGGGTTCTTCTTCTTCTTCTTCTTGCTCTTGGTAGCAACAGGAATAGAAGACTTCCCGTTCTTGGCCCGTTGCCTCTTTCCATTCCTAGAGTTAGGATTGGAACCAGAAACAGCTACCATGTTTGCTTCACCACCAGCAGGAGACTCCCTGATCAACAGTTCGAACTCCTGTAACTGTTTCATCAGTTCTGTCAAGGTCATATCCCATCTATTACTTAAATTAAAAGTAGCTCTAAACGAAATAAATTCCTTAGACAGAGTCTCAAAGACCATAGTCATCTAAGTTTCAGCATCGATGTCGGCTCCATTGGTTTGAGCCTCAGCGAGGTAACCCATGACCAACATCATGTGCTCCTTTACAGATGTCCCCAGTCTCTGTCTACAGTTTAAGAGTTTTCGAAGCACCCCTTTAAAATTATAAATAATTTCAAACTTAATCATTACTATTGATTTTAAAGTTACTTAAACTTACGTTACCAGGATCCATTCATACGTTTTTTTTTTAAAAACTTAACGTTGTTTCGAAAAGCCTTGTTTAAATTATTCCTTATCATAATTTATTCATTTATACTCTAAATTAATCATGAACTTATATAATAATATAGGTTTGTCAATTTGTAAAAATCAGGACTTATAAAATATCACATAAAAACTCTTTGATCATCACATCATTAGAAATCCATTTGTTCCCACAGTTCGGCAGGCCGAACTTGGGACTTCGGCAGGCCGAACATCATCAACAGGCCGGAATTCCCTTAACCGGCAGGTCGGCAGAGGCTTTGCAACTCGGATTAAAAATTCATCTATATTTGGCAGGCCGAAAAATTAGATCGGCAGGCCGAACCTCTGGTTTTCGGTAGGCCGGCCATAGAGTTCGATAGGCCGTCCGAGACCAAAATTCCTTTGGAAAACTTAATTTAAAACATACCAACTTTGCATAAAATATAGCGGAAGTTCATAATTCATAAAAAAATTAATAAAATAACTTATAAAGCCATAATATAAGTATTCTTAAAAACTTAACATAAAAAAATTATGTTCAAAAATATATATAAAACTTGATTAAATCATAAAATCATTTTCTTGGCGTGCTTCCAGTTACAATTCATCGTTCATGTTGCTCACACGCCTTCCCATGTCCTCCACCTAGTCCATGATTCTCTTACCCTTATCTGCAACATGACATATAAAACATGATTAAGCTAAAGCTTAGTAAGTACATATATTCTCACAATTTAAAACATTTTATAAACGTCATCATCATCATCATCATTGTCATCGTATCATAAAAGTGCCATAAGCACAATTTCATAGAACATACCTTTCGTAACGTTAACCATTTTAAAACTTAATCCATTTTATCTTAAGGGCCCAAGTGTTGCACCATAACATCATCATAGGCGCGCCGTCATGAGAGGAGAAGGGTAGCTAATCCCAAACCAAGCATGACATCATAACATAACATTTCATAACATTGGGTGTGCAACACTTATTAGGTGATACATATATACATACTTTTCATCCTTTGAAACATGTCATCATCATACATGTATATCTTTAAAATCATGAAAATCTTTCATAAGAAATCCTTTAAGGAAAAATCATCATAAAATCATCATGAATATCCTTGTAAAACATATCATCAATCCTTGTAAAATCATGTGTCATGTTGCAGGTGAGAATGTACTTACCTTAACGTTAGCTTACTTAACCTTAAAAAATACACTTGGTGACGACGTCGCGGTTTCGATGTGCTCGCTTCCTTGAGTGTTCATGCCATTTATCATTTAAAGATGCAATAAAAATCAATACTTATCATGAAATATTCACACACATGACATTTATTCATATAATATTCTGAAATACATACATTCATATATTCATTCATCACATTTCAGACATATCCTATAATCATCATCATATTCTCATGCATAAAATTATTTTTTTAATCATAAAACCTTTAAACATACATAACATTTCATAACAAAAATCCAGAAATAACATTTATTAAAACACTTTTCTTATTGAATTCCCATAACAATTTCATAACATATAAATAAATAAAGCACATTCATCTTTCATACTCATACATATATATATTATAACAATTTTTCATGAAAACATCATATTTACCCCTTGAATAATCATTACATTTTTTTTATACTTTCAAAATTATACAATAACATTACTGTGAAGAGTAGAAGATAGAAATATCATATTTTCATAAAACATTCATATGACATGAAATTAGAAAGCACCACATAACATATATGCATAACATCACATTTAAAATTTCGAGACAAAACACAATACCTATAGAAAGATATTGTTGACGAAACGAGGAGAAGATTTTTTTTTTTCAAAAATACCAGAGAAAACCGAGTACATACCTTGAAGTTTCTTCTCAAAATCCTTAAATTAACCAACGAAATAAGATTTTTCTTTCAATGTACTCAGAAAAATTTCCTGAGAGAGAGAGGGGAAGAACTCGTGGAGAAGAGAAGAGAAAGAGAAATGAAAGATCGTCTCAGAAATTTTTCTGAGAGGAAAACGTGAGAAGGAGAGAAAATAATGAAAAAGGAAACGTTAAAAATTTTTAACGTATTAAACATAATTGATGGGAATTCAATTCCCTTCATTAAGTCAGATTTTTCTGACTGTTAAGGGCTGTTGGCGTGGAAGGAAAGAACAGAAAGAAGAAAAGTCCAATCTCCCACTCAATACTTACCATGTTTTGCCCTATTTAAATTGGAAACCATATAAATTGACATAAATCATGCAAGTCAAACCCTTATTTCCTTAACTGATAAAACATTCCATTATGATGCCAATTAATCACATTAAATCACCTAATTAACGTAATTAACTCAGCCATAATTTTAGAGAGATCTCTGCTGACTGCTCGTCAGCCATGTTCGGCCTACCGGTTTTCACCTTCGGCCTGCCGGTTCCAGCAAGTTCGGCCTGCCGGTTAGGTTTTTCGGCCTGCCATTCTCGGGCAAGAAGTTCGGCCTGTCGAGCTTAAAAGTTTGGCCTGTTGATCTGTCGTTAAATGTCATAACATAAAACATTCATACATCATTGCATCATAAATAAACATATGCTTAGAATTTCACATGAACACTAGAGCACAACGATCCCATGCGGTCGTCACCTGTCACAAAACTTGTCATAAAAAGTTAGTAACATGCACATCACATATCATATCATATAACGTTATTATTAATAACATTTCTTATTAACGTTACTAACTTAACGTGGTTTATTACATGAAATAGGCGGGCGTTACACCTGTGAGTCTCCTTCCAACCAAGAGAGAGAACCCAAAGCTAGTGTTCGTGATTTGTGAACAAAAGCTCTCAGAGAGTTTTTAGATGCTCACTAGAAGAGTATCACTCTTAATCTCTCAATTGATCTGAGTAAATCATGAGACTTACTCCCTTTATATAGCCATTGGTCCCGGGGTCAGTCTTTATCATATTAGGTCTCAAAAGCTCAAAACAGAATCAAGTTTGGATCAAAATCTGATAAGATCTACATGAAAACGCGTAATCTTAATCTCCCGCTGATCGGTAGGCCGAACAGCCTGATTCGCAGGCCGAACTCCCTAGAAAAAATCTCTGCGAATCTTTTATTTTTCACCCGAGATTCTAAAGGATAAAGTCTCAGTTTTGATTCAAATAACCCAATAGAGAAGATATCTGATCAAAACAAACTTTATCAAGATAATCTCTAAGAAAATAAATCAATTCGCAATAATTCTACAAGTTTATCTTGATCTAATTTATCCAAAATTAAATCAACCGATAAACTGACAAGAATTATCTGATCTAATAATTCAACAAGTTTATCTTAAATTAATTTTATTAAAAATTAATTCAACCAATAAACAAACATGAATTATTTGATTCTTACAAATTTTAAACCAATCCGATAAATCCGACATAAGTCATCAATTATTGGAAAAGCACATCGTGTCGTTACAGGATTTTGTGAGCTAGCAAAGAGGACCAAAATGGACCTATACAGTTCAAGCTCATGACAATTATGAAACCCAATATCCCAGATATACATTTCACAATTATCAACTCCAATGCTACTCCACTAAAAGCTTGGAGCTGCACTCTCAAACTTTACAGAATTACGAAGCTCGTGTAGCTAAGTCTCCATGACATATCAAAGTGTATCGTATCCCTATATGATAATCCATAATCGGCTTAAGGACAAGTTCTGTCTTACCTTCCCGATTATTTTTATCTTACGTTCCATTGTCTCACCATTAGAAAACTCACCATCCAAAGATAGTATACCATTCGGTTACACCTATGAATCCAAATGGTTGAGCGCTCCAGTTTTCCAATTACAGGACAATGTATATAAGAGGATATCATTACTCCTAAAGAGGAGCTATGGATTCCATATCGATGAACAACAAGTCTACGCTATCAAGAGTCATGCCTCCAACGTATTGGCATGCATACCACTATTGAGATGTGGGAGTCAGCCATTGGCACATCAAAAGACACAAGTCGAGACAACGGGCCCACTATTCATCTCAGGATTAAGATACAATACAAGTGATTGTCTAAAGTGAATCGATTTGCTAAGATAGAATTATTAATCCAAATGAATTCACTTTATATCCCGATCCAACACATTGTCACCTATGACAAAGCGCCAATGTTTCTATTCACGGAGTCCAACTTCGATGGTCAAGACAAACCATCTCCCAAAAGGGATATAGACAACATAACAATCTTTACATGAGTAAAGCGTCCAACTTTATTCCCTCGATTGCGGATCATATGTTTTAGACTGTCACCTTAAGAATCATGTCTTCTGCATAATTAGTCCATCATATGCACAATTTTTAAGGTTTAGACTGACAGTCTCAGACTACTGTTTGCTTATCATACATTCAACAAACATGAACGTAAAGAGGACAAGATTTGGTATATATAAGAATAAATTCTTTATTGATAAAAAAATGTCTCCAAAAACATATTACATTTTTACTCCTTAGGGCATACATGTCTAACACAGGCCCACTGCTATGTTATGGCCAGCATGAATAATGTGCTGTAGGCTCAACATCAGGATTATGAGATTGCAAAGCAGATCTTGGATAATCTTAAGGATATGTTTGGAGGCCAGGCCATAACAAAGCGGCAAGGGGCGCTTTGGAAACTCTTAAACTGTAGACAGAGATCGGGGACATCTGTAAAGGAGCATATGATGTTGGTCATGGGTTACCTCGCTGAGGCTCAAACCAATAGAGCCGACATCGATGCTGAAACTCAGATGACTACGGTTTTTGAGACTCTATCTAAGGAATTTATTCTATTTAGAGCTACATTTAATTTAAGCAATTGACGGGATATGACCTTAACAGAACTAATGAAACAGTTATAGGAGTTTAAACTGCTGATCAGGGAGTCTCCTGCGGGTGGTGAGGCCAACATGGTAGCTGCTTCTGGTTGCAATTCTAACTCTGGGAATGGAAAGAAGCAACGGGCCATGAACGGGAAGTCTTCTGTTCCTGTTAATACCAAGAGCAAGAAGAAGAAGAAGAAGAACCCTAAGAAGCTTAAGTGCTTCTTTGGTGGAAAGGTCAGGCATATTAAGAAGCATTATAAGGACTTCCTTTCCAAAGGAGGTAGGTGTGATCTTCTGCATTTAGAAACTTATTTGGTTGAGGAATCCAGTGACATTTGGGTCATAGATTCTGGTGCAACTAATCATGTTTGTGTTTCTTTGCAGGGTTCAAAGAAACAAGAAGTCTGCTACAGGAAGACTTCACGCTTCAGATGGGCGATGGATCCTTGGTCTCAGCGAAAGCAGTGAGAGATGTCCACCTTTACTTTGATAAATATAGGAATTTATTTTTGCAAGATTGTTTTTATGTTCCGAAATTTAAAAGGAATTTAATTTATGTATCTTGTTTATTTAAAGACTCCTACATGGTATCTTTTAATGAAAAAGTGGTGATTCGTAAAAACAAATCTTTTTTTCTGTTCTAGATGGAAGCAAAATAATCTATATTTTATCAAACCTAAGATGAACTTATTGCTTAATGCTAAAATGAATGATAATAACTCTAAAAGACTTAAAACTTCTCGCTCTAATAAGACTTATCTTTAACATTTGCGCCTTGGTCACATTAACCTGAATAGGATTCAAAGGTTGGTAAGGGATTGACCTTTAAGTCACTTAAAGGTAGAATCTATACCTCAATGTGAATCTTGTTTGGAGGGTAAAATGACCAAAAGACCATACGGGTCTAAAGGCAATAGGGCCGAAGGGGTTCTAGAACTTGTGCATAGTGATGTTTGCGGACCGATGAACATCCGAGCATGAGGAGGGTAAGAGTACTTCGTCACTTTTATTGACGATTACTCAAGATATGGGTATGTGTGCCTGATGCACCACAAAAGCGAAACTTTTGAAAAGTTCAAGGAGTTTCGGGCTGAAGTGGAAAAATAATTGGATAGACCCATAAAGGCACTTTGATCCGATCGAGGTGGGGAATACCTTTCTAATGAGTTCTTGGGACACTTGTTAGAGAATGGGATTTTATCCCATTCGACTGCGCTGGGCACTCCGCAGCAAAATGGCGTAGCGGAGAGAAGAAATAGGACTTTTTTGGACATGGTCAGATCCATGATGAGTTATTCATCATTACCTTGATCCTTTTGGGGATATGCACTACAAATTGCATGTTATCTTTTGAACAATGTGCCTTCAAAATCGGTCCCTAAAACTCCTCACGAGTTGTGGACAAGAAGGAAGACATCCTTAAACCATATTCGCATATGGGGACATCCGGTTCATGTCTTGTTTAAGGATCCGAATAAGTTGGAAGCACGTTTGGAAGTTTGTGTTGGAAACAAAGTGCGCAGCGGAATTTTAAAAATTTTTCATCAGAGTAATTTCCAAAACACAAGTTTGACATGTTATATGTATAAATTAAACAGATCTTACTAACCTCAGGGTGCCGAAGAACCTCCGCGACCTGTGTAGAGAAGTAACGTTCCAGAAGAGCCTCAACCAACTGGTCTTCTTTGCTATTCTCTATCCACAACCGGAGTGAGTGTGGGCTCACACGTACAGCTCTTCCACCGGTGATTCTCCTTCCAACCAATAGAGAGAACCCAAAGCTAGTGTTCATAATTTGTGAACAAAAGCTCTCAGGGAGTTTTTAGATGCTCACTAGAAGAGTATCACTCTTAATCTCTCAAATTGATCTGAGTAAATCATTAGACTCACTCCCTTTTTATACCTATTGGTCCTTGGGGTCAGTCCATATCAGATTAGGTCTCAAAAATCGAAACAGAATCAAGTTCGGATCAATATCTGATAAGATACGCGTGAAAAATGCGTAATCTTAACTGTCGCGGTCGGCATGCCGAACTGTGAGATAGGCAGGCCGAACTGGCCAGTTCGGCAGGCCGAACACGTCATCCGGCATGCCGAACTGCCGAGAAAAAATCTCCGCGAATCTTTTATTTTCCACCCGAGATTCTAAAGGATAAAGTCTCAGTTTTGATTCAAATAGCCCAATAGAAAAGATATCTGATCAAAAGAAACTTTATCAAGATAATCTCTAAGAAAATAAATCAATTCACAATAATTCTACAAGTTTATCTTGTTCTAATTGTCCAAAATTAAAACAACCGATAAACAGACAAGAATTATCCGAACGCCATAATTCAACAAGTTCATCTTGAACTAATTTCTTACATAATTAATTCAACCGATAAACAGACATGAATTATTTGATTCTTTTAAACCAATCTTGATAAATCCGACATAAGTCACCAATTATTGGGAAAGCACGCCGTGTTGTTACAGGATTTTGTGAGCTAGCAAAGGAGACCAAAATGGACCTATAAAGTTCAAGCTCATGATAATTATGAAACCCAATATCCCAGATATACATTTCACAATTATCAACTCCAACGCTACTCCACTAAAAGCTTGGAGCTGCACTCTCGAACTTTATAGAATTACGAAGCTCGTGTAGCTAAGTCTCCATGACATATCATAGTGTATCGCATCCCCATATGATCATCCATAATCGGCTTAAGGACAAGTTCTGTCTTACCTTCCCGATTATTTTTATCTTACGTTCCATTGTCTCACCATTAGAAAACTTACCATCCAAAGATAGTATACCATTCGGTTACACCTATGTATCCAAATGGTTGAGCGCTCCAGTTTTCCAACTACAGGACAACGCATATAAGAGGATATCATTACTCCTAAAGAGGAGCTATGGATTCCATATCTATGAATAACAAGTCTACGCTACCAAGAGTCATGCCTCCAACGTACCGGCATGCATGCCACTATAGAGATGTGGGAGTCATCCATTGGTACATCAAAAGACACAAGTCGAGACAACGGGCCCATTATTCATCTCAGGATTAAGATACAATACAAATGATTGTCTAAAGTGAATCGATTTGCCAAGACAGAATTATTAATCCAAATCAATTCACTTTATGTCCCGATCCAACACATCGTCACCTATGACAACGCGCCAATGTTTCTATTCACGGAGTCCAACTCCGATGGCCAAGACAAACCATCTCCCAAAAGGGATATAGACAACATAACAATCTTTACATGAATAAAGCGCCCAACTTTATTCCCTCGATTGCGGATCATATATTTTAGACCATCACCTTAAGAGTCGTGTCTACCGCATAATCATCCCATCATATGCCCAACTCTTAAGGTTTAGACTGATAGTCTCAGACTACTGTTTGCTTATCATACATTCAACAAATATGAACGTAAAGAGGACAATATTTGGAATATATAAATGAATAAATTCTTTATTGATAAAAATGTCTCCAAAAACGTATTACATATTTACTCCTTAGAGCATACATGTCTAACAATCTCCCACTTGCACTAAGTGAGTAAATACTGCAAATTTCGCATCCCCATAGCTTCCACATGCCTTTCGAAGACTCTCCCAGAAAGTGTCTTCGTAAATGGATCAGCTAAATTGTCCTCTGACGCGATCTTGCACACCGTGACATGCCCGCTCTCAACGAAGTCCTTTATCACATGATACTTCCGATCAATATGCTTACTCTTCTTGTGAAATCTTGGTTCCTTAGCATTAGCTACCGCCGCACTGTTATCACAGTACAGTGATACCGCTTTATCCATACCAGGAACTACCTCAAGATCCCTAAGGAACTTACGGAGCCACACTGCTTCTTTCGAAGCATCACTAGCCGCCACATACTCGGCCTCCATCGTTGAATCCGAAGTGCAATCTTGCTTCGCACTTCTCCAACTGATGGCACCGCCACCCAGAGTAAACACAAACCCTGAAGTCGATTTCCTAGAATCTAGGCAGGATTGAAAATCCGAATCAGTGTATCCTAGAGGAGTTAAATCCTCACCCGAATACACAAGCATATACCCATGAGTCCTTCTCAGGTACTTGAAAATATGCTTTACCGCAACCCAATGGTTCGGTCCTGGATCCGCCTGAAATCGACTCACAATCCCGACCGCATAGCTAATATCCGGTCGAGTGCAAAGCATGGCATACATGAGACTACCCACTGCCGAAGCATAAGGTACCTTCTTCATGTATTCTCTTTCTTCATAAGACTTTGGAGAGTCTTTCTTAGAAAGAGTAATTCCAGACCTAGATGGTTGCCCACCTTTCTTGGAATCCTGCATTGCAAACCTCCTGAGAATTTTATCTATGTAGCTGGCCTGTGACAAAGCTATCATTTTGTTCTTCCTATCCTGAAAGATCTGGATACCGAGAACAAAATTAGCCTCACCCAAGTCCTTCATGTCAAACTGCTTGGTCAACCATAATTTGACCGATGACAACGCCCCAACGTCATTGCCAATTAGCAGAATGTCATCTACATAGAGTAGTAGAAAAACCACCTTCCCATTCTTAATGTGTTTGTAAACACATGGTTCATCCACATTTTGTGAGAACCCATAAGTCTTGATCACTTGATCAAATCTTATGTTCCAAGAACGAGAAGCCTGCTTAAGTCCATAAATTGACTTTAGCAGCTTACAAACCTTACCCTCTTGACCCGTGACCTTGAACCCGTCTGGTTGTTCCATATAAATGGACTCATCAAGATAGCCATTCAGAAAAGCTGTCTTGACATCAATCTACCAAATCTCATAGTCGAGAGCGGCTGCTATGGACAAGAGAATCCGGATGGACTTAAGCATGGCTACAGGCGAAAAGGTTTCCTCATAATCGATTCCTTCCTTTTGCGTATAACCCTTAGCTACCAGTCTAGCCTTAAAGGTTTCGACCTTTCCATCCACTCCTCTTTTCCTCTTGTAAATTCGCTTACACCCTATGGGTTTAACCCCTTCGGGAAGATCCACAAGCTCCCAGACCCGATTAGTCTCCATAGACTTCATCTCAATGTTCATGGCCTCTGTCCAGAGTCTTGAATCAACATCCTCCATAGCTTCTGCGTAAGTATAAGGATCCCTGTCATGTTCATCCGGTTCAGCCAAAAAGACCTCCCCATTGAACATATACCTCTCAGGTTGACGCCCGATCCTCCCACTACGCCGAAGCCCCTGAGGTTGTTGTTCAGGTTTGTTTGGTTTTTCTACACTGATCGGAATGGTTTCGTTGGGAACCTCCGGAGTAAACGGATTACCCCTCAACTCCTCAAGCACCACTTTGCTTTGAGGTTTAAAGTCGTTCATGTAACTCTCCTCAAGGAAAGTTGCATTAGTTGAAACCACGACTTTATTTTCCTTTGGGTTATAAAAATAACCCCCTTTAGTCCCTTTTGGATATCCTACAAACACGCAAACTTCTGAACGTGCTTCCAACTTATTCGGATCCTTAAACAGGACATGAGCTGGACATCCCCATATGCGAATATGGTTTAAGGATGTCTTCCGTCTTGTCCACAACTCGTGAGGAGTTTTAGGGACCGATTTTGAAGGTACATTGTTCAAAAGATAACATGCGGTTTGTAGTGCATATCCCCAAAAGGATAAAGGCAATGATGAATAACTCATCATGGACCGAATCATGTCCAACAAAGTCCTATTCCTTCTCTCTGCTACGCCATTCTACTGCGGAGTACCCGGCGCAGTCAAATGGGATAAAATCCCATTCTCTAACAAGTGTCCCAAGAACTCATCAGAAAGGTATTCCCCACCTCGATCAGATCGAAGTGCCTTTATGGGTCTACCCAATTGCTTTTCCACTTCAGCCTGAAACTCCCTGAACTTATCATAAGTTTCGCTTTTGTGGTGCATTAGGAACACATACCCATATCTTGAGTAATCGTCAATAAAAGTAACGAAGTACTCATACCCTCCTCGTGCCCGGATGTTCATCGGTCCGCAAACATCACTATGCACAAGTTCTAGAACCCCTTCGGCCCTATTGCCCTTAGACCCGTATGGTCTTTTGGTCATTTTACCCTCCAAACAAGACTCACATTGAGGTATAGATTCCACCTTTAAGTGACTTAAAGGTCCATCCCTTACCAACCTTTGAATCCTATTTAGGTTAATATGGCCAAGGCGCAAATGCCAAAGATAAGTCTTATTAGAGTGAGAAGTTTTAAGTCTTTTTGAGTCATTATCATTTATCTCAGCATTAAGCAACAGGTCCATCTTCGGTTTGATAAAATATAGATTATTTTGCATCCATCCAGAACAGATAAAAGATTTGTTTTTACGAATCACCACTTTTTCATTAAAAGATACCACGTAGGAGTCTTTAAATAAAGAAGATACAGAAATTAAATTCCTTTTAAATTTAGGAACATAAAAACAATCTCGCAAAATTAAACTCCTATAATTATCAAAATAAAGATGGACATCTGTTCGCATAAAATCCACTAACGCAAGTGCACGTTATCGATCAAGTAATACAATAGTGAGTAAGAGTATCGTCTCACAGGGACTGTTGTATAATAATCTAACTAAGTACTAAAATTGGATTAACTCTAAGGTTTATCTAGTTGATCATATGAGGTTGTGATTAAATAATTTACTGAACTAGAGTACTAAATTAAAAATAAAAATTGCAATCAATCTCAAAAGATACTTCAATAAGACAAGGCGTTAAGGCATTTGATTTCACCATAATCACTAGATATGAATTTCATAAAATTACGCAACCCAATCAATAATACACATGTGATGACGGAAATTCCTAAATTATTTACTATCCTATCTCTAGGTATAGCAAACCTACTCAGTTTATTAACTCACTATATCTCTATGTGAATTTAAATAAATCAGAATGCATTAGGATTCATGAACTTTCCAAATGAAGCCACACAAATAATATGGTATATCTCTATCCATATTTAATTCATGGTTATATGTTAGATGAAGCATTTGCATAATTCTCCCTTCTCAGTTTTGAACATGCACATCAGATCATTTAAATGGTAGCTAATCATTTAAAAGCATTAAACATAATAACACATAACTCACATGAATAAAATCAATTATGGTGCATAAATATGAAATTCACATTGTCATGATTAGGTTACATCATAGCCCTAACTAAGAAAATTAGAACATAATTGAAAAAGAAATAAAATCTGAAAATTTAATTGAATCAAACATCAAGAGTTAAGAGAGCAAGAAATTCTGTCACCAATTCTTCACTTCTTACTCCGGAATGCTTGACGGCTCCTAAGAAAAATAAACAACGCTCTCCAAAATTAACTGATAACCTAGCTACCCAAAACTATTCTATTTATACTACTCTTAAAATAACAAATCCCCTGTTTTTGCGTCCAAAAATCGTGGTTCAGTATCACTCTGGCGCCGCGGCCCTTCTTTTCCAGCGCTGCGGCGCTGCTCCTCTGTTTTTCTCTTCTTTTCCGCCGTAGCGCCGCGGCGCTCCTTCCCCAGCGCCGCGGCGCTGAGTTTCTGCCATTCTTGCACTTTCAATGGGCGCCGCGGCGCTGCTCTTTGGGCGCCGCGGCGCTTCAACTCTGCCAGCAAAGTTGGTCCCGGATTTCTTGTGCTCTTGCTCCCTTTTGTTTTGTTTTCTTTCTTTCTTCAACCTACATCAATAAAATCATGCTTTTATGAAAAAGTTGGATGTTTCATGTAATTTTTCTCAAAAACATAGTAATATTCGTTAATTAAAAGTGGTCAAATAACTCTATAAACTAGAGTTATCAAAACCCCCCAAACTAACTTTTGCTAGTCCTCGAGCAAAATCAAGAAGTAACACAAACATGGACCAACAAATCCTTCAAGATGTCCTCCAAAATTTTTCCATCTTACAATTCACAGAAAAGAACAAATTCCATTCAAACAGTGAGATCGATTTGCTGGTTAAGACTAATTCTAATTTCATGACCCGTGTGTGTGTGTTATCCATTCTTTTCAAATTGTATGCAGTTCAGTAACATCCACATTACTCTGAGAAGCTTTGATGAGTTGTGCACAGAAACATGTTTCATAGGTTCACCTTTCATTTCTTTCTCCACTAATGTAGGCTAGTCATCCAACTAAAAATCATTAGGGCTTTATTAAGCTTGTAACGTTAGGCTGGGCTAGAGGTAAGATAAAAGTAAATTTTAGGCTCAATTCACCCCTCACATGTTGATTTCTAGACTCCAACTAGAATCCGTCTTGGTTGTATACCCTTAAACCACTTCAACTGTACAATCAACATTTACCTTCTCTTCAAGCCATCCAACTTCTAACCAATTTAGACCCTATCCCCAAACTCACTCCATCGCCCTCAACTGCACTCAATTATGCACTTTCATTTTCTTAGTCACTCACTGTTGTTGTTTCATCCTTTTTCTTTTTCTTTTTCTTTTTCTTTTTCTTTTTTCTTTTTTTTTTTCAACACTTTTGTGTTGTTGTTGTTTTTCTGTTTTTTTTTTTTTTTTTTTTGAATTCAATCATATGAAAACTAATAAGATCTTAAATAGCAAAATTAATACCACATGAGACTCAAAAACTTCTATGCTTCAAGAAACAACTCAACAATTCCCTTGCTCCATTCTACCTCCCAAAATACGCTTACCTTCTTCAGAAATCAACATGTTTACGGGATGTGGGACAAGGTAAAAATGATTGGCTGGTTTAACAAATGTGGGTGACAAAGAAAGAACGGTTAATGCATCAAGGCTCAACAAGGTGACTAGGGATATTTAACCAAGGTTGGCTTGAACGGCTCAAACGATCCAAAAATGGCCTAAATCATGTTTTCAGTCAGATGTAGCCTAGGATTTCGCCTCGAGAGAAAATCAGATGAATTCTAAAACATGGGTGAACATTAATGGACATACACACAATTCAAAAATTCAGGATTTTTGTGCTCGAGAAATAGATCATAAATTCAGAATTAGAATTAAACAACAAATCCATCACAAGTTTAGACAAAATTCATACCTCCTACAAATTTTAAGACATCCAAATAAAGGATTCAATCATATCCAGATTCATCAATGCAGGAATGTATCACTTCAAGTTTCAAAAAGGGTGAACACAAGTTTTAACAAACAAAAATTTTTGTTTCCCCCCCCAAACTAAATAGAGCATTGTCCTCAATGTATAAATAAAGAAGAAAAGGTAAGGAAACCCCCTGAGTAATAAATGAGGCCAATTGGACTTGTGCAGCCATGGGAACTCCGAGAAGTGATCTGGACAACAAGGAAAACAAACAAAACAAAAACCTTAAGAAATTGAGAATGAAAAGAAAACCGAAATAATGAAATAAAAATGGCAAGTGAAATTAAGGCTCAGAGTGATCAGGAAAATGCGGTGGAGGTGGAAGTTGAGATTCATCCATGCCCAAGTGTCGAGCAATTGCCCGCGTCATGGCAATATTATATTCTAGGCCTAATTCCAAACGACGCAAGCGATCACTGATTGGTAACTCAGGGGCAGGGACAGCAGGCGGTTGAGCTATGGGAGTGACTTGTTCGGGCTGAGGGGGTTGGCTCGAGGCGGAGGCACCAGTGTCTTGCCGAATCGGAGGGCGTACTTCTTGGTCTCTGAAGCTTCCCACGACCTTTCTGTTAATGATTTTCATGGGTTGCAATAATTCTTCCTCTTGGTCGAATGGGACTCCGGCGTCGAGGCATAAGCGTGTGATGAGGGAAGAGTGACCCAAACCACCAGTCGTGGAACCCATAGCAGTTCTCAGAATACTGTCTTGGATTACGTTTCCCACATCAATCGTTTTACCTGTAACAATAGCAAATAACAAGGCAGCTCTGTCCTTGGTAACATCAGAAAAGTGCATTACAGGCATTAATTTCGATGCAATAAAATACAACCACGCTTTGTACTCCCTGTTTAACGCGGAGGAGGGAAACGACACCGCTTCACCTCCCCGTGTTAATTTCCATGTGGTGCCTGCAGTAGCTATGGTGCCAAGAACCTCCTCAAAATCTAAATGTTCATTGAGGTATTCATAATAATCATCATTATCAATATTTCGAAGCCCATAATACCTGTTAATGGTTGTTTTATCAAAACGAACCATCTTACCGCGTACACTTACCTGGAGGTTAGTGTGCTCTGGAACATTAGCATAAAATTCCCGGACAAGTGGAACTACAGCCGCCTCGGGTTGCTCGAGAAATTTGCTCCATCCTCTTTGCATAACTATATTAAAAAAAACGGTAGAGAAACCATCGCTAAAGTCTAAACCCCGCTCCGGTACTACAGTTTTCTTAACAATAGCATTATTATGTCTTTTTCTCGCGGCCTCACTCACAAACCGAGTATATGGGGTGGATGATGAAGCTACAGTTCGTGTGCGCTTAGAAGCCATATATATATATGTATTTTTTTTTTTTTGTATGGCACACACGTTAAAGAGTAGAACCTAATACCGTCAAAATTTCACTTACCAAAAACCACCTATATCAAAATCTAACTAGAATCATGAAAGAAAACCTAACAAGTGCAAATTAAAGAAAAGAAAAAAAAATATAATCACACAAATATGAAATAATAAACAAAATAAAAATAACAAAAATTAAATAAAAATACTCAAAGATATGACAAAGAGGCAACTTACTTGAAGAGAAAGACGAACTGAAAGGAGATGGCAGCCACAACGTTGGAGGATGAGGATGGCAAAATTTTCTAGAGAGAAGGAGGAGAAGAAGAAGTGGGAGAGAAGAGTTTTGTTGTAGAGAGAGAAAGTAAATGGTGGGAATGAGGGAAAGAAAGAGGGATTGTTCGGTTTAAAGCCACCTTTTTTTTTTTTTTCGGAATCACGCACACAGCGCCGCGGCGCTTGAATTCCAGCGCTGCGGCGCTGTCGTTCTGCCTTTTTTTTTTTTTTTTTTTCATGGCGCCGCGGCGCTGATGTTATAGCGCCGCGGCGCTTTCCTTCTGCCAACGAGTTTTTCATTCTCCAAAACAGCGCCGCGGCGCTCTCAATTGAGGGCTGCGGCGCTTGGACTCTGCCAAAACAAACAGTTCACCAGCGATTTTTGTTTTGATGCTCCCTTATTGACTTCGACTCCTGCAAAACAAAATGATAATGTTAAACAAAAATAACCTAAATTATTTATTTATTATTATTATTATTATTATTTTTTTTTTTGAACATGATAAATAAGAAAATGCTTGGGTTGCCTCCCAAGAAGCGCTTGCTTTATTGTCTTCAGCCAGACTGTCTCAATGTCACTTGGTAGGAGCTTGTAATTCGATGGTGATTTTATTCCTGTTAACTCCACCTCCAAAGTAAGGCTTCAAGCGCTGACCATTGACCTTAAATTTGCCTTTGGTATCATGTGCCACCTCTATTGCTCCAGATGGAAAGACTTGTGTTACTGTAAATGGTCCTGACCACCTAGATTTCAGCTTACCTGGAAACAATTTAAGACGAGAGTTATAGAGCAAGACCTGTTGACCAACTGCAAATTCTTTCCTGAGAATGTGCTTATCATGCCATCTTTTCGTTTTCTCCTTGTAAAGCTTTGCATTCTCATAAGCATCAAGCCGAAATTCATCCAGCTCATTTAGTTGCAGCAACCTAGCCTCACCTGTCAACTGCGCATCAAAATTCAAACGTTTAGTTGCCCAATAAGCCCTATGTTCTAGTTCCACTGGCAGGTGACATGCTTTTCCAAAAACTAGCCTGAAAGGGGACATCCCGATGGGAGTTTTGAATGCAGTCCTATATGCCCAAAGAGCATCATCTAACTTAATAGACCAATCCTTCCTAGAGGCATTTACTGTCTTCTCCAAAATCCTCTTGATTTCCCTATTTGAAATTTCCACTTGACCACTAGTCTGAGGATGATATGCTAGTGCCACCTTATGTGTAACCCCATATTTTCCCAAGAGTGCCTCAAATTGCTTACTACTGAAATGCGACCCTTGATCACTTATGATTGCCCTAGGGGTGCCAAATCGGGAAAAAATGTTCCTTTTCAGAAATTTGACCACGACCTTAGTGTCATTTGTTGGTACAGCAGCTGCTTCTACCCACTTAGATACGTACTCAACGGCTACTAAAATGTATTCATTACCAAATGAAGGTGGAAATGGTCCCATGAAATCAATACCCCAAACATCAAATAGTTCACACACAAGAATGTTGTTTAAAGGCATCTCATTTTTCCTAGAAATATTTCCCATTCTTTGACATCGATCACATGAGGCTACATAGAAATGTGCATCTTTAAAAAGTGTGGGCCAATAGAAACCTGATTGTAATACTTTAGCAGCAGTTTTAGAACCACTAAAATGACCACCAGCCTCCCCATCATGACAAAGTTGTAAAATGCTTACCATTTCGTCCTCAGAAACACATCTTCTTATCACCTGATCTGCGCAAATTTTAAACAAGAAAGGGTCTTCCCAAAAATAGTGTTTAACATCAGAAAAGAATTTTTTCTTTTGTTGATATGACAAATTAGGGGGTACAACATTACTTGCTAAAAAATTTACCAAATCAGCATACCAGGGGACTCGTGGGGATTTGATAGAGAATACCTGTTCATCAGGGAATTCCTCCAGAATTGGGCTGCCCACTTCATCATGATTGGGAATTCTGGATAAGTGATCTGCAACTAGGTTCTCAGTTCCCTTTTTATCCTTGATCTCCAAATCAAACTCTTGAAGCAACAATATCCACCTGATTAACCTGGGCTTGGATTCCTTCTTTTCAAGTAAGTATTTCAGAGCAGAATGATCAGAGTAAACAACTACTTTTGAACCAATCAAATACGAACGAAATTTATCAAAAGCAAAAACTACCGCCAGAAGTTCCTTTTCTGTAGTTGTGTAATTCAGTTGTGCTCCCGACAAGGTTCGACTAGCGTAATATATAGTTTGAAAAATTTTGTTCTTTCGTTGGCCCAGCACTGCTCCAACTGCTGAATCACTTGCATCACACATGAGCTCAAAAGGTAAATCCCAATCAGGCGCTGCCATGATAGGTGCTGACACAAGCTTTTCTTTCAAAGTGTTAAAGGCCTGCAAGCATTCATCAGAAAACACAAACGGGGCATCTTTAACCAACAAGTTAGACAAAGGTCTAGCAATTTTTGAAAAATCTTTTATAAATCGCCTATAAAATCCAGCATGCCCCAAGAATCCGCGAACGAGTTTGACAGATGTGGGTGGAGGCAATTTTGCAATAACCTCCACTTTGGCTCTATCAACTTCTATACCGTCTTTGGAGATTTTGTGTCCAAGCACAATCCCTTCCTGCACCATAAAATGACATTTTTCCCAATTCAAAACAAGGTTAGTTTCCTCACATCTTTGTAACACCAATGCCAAATTATGTAAGCATAAATCGAATGATGTGCCAAAAACAGAAAAATCATCCATGAAAATTTCAATGAATTTCTCAACCATATCAGAAAAAATGGCCATCATACAACGCTGAAAAGTTGCCGGTGCATTACAAAGACCAAATGGCATCCTTCTATATGCAAAAGTGCCATAGGGACAAGTGAACGTGGTCTTTTCTTGATCCTCGGGTGCAATAGGGATTTGATTATACCCTGAATATCCATCTAGAAAACAATAGAATTGATGTCCTGCAAGTCTTTCCAACATTTGATCAATAAATGGTAAAGGAAAATGATCTTTTCTAGTGGCGTCATTTAATTTCCTATAATCCATACAAACACGCCACCCAGTAACTGTTCTAGTTGGAATTAACTCATTATTGTCATTCTTTTGAACAGTCATACCTCCTTTCTTCGGCACAACTTGCACAGGACTTACCCATGAACTATCAGATATAGGATAAATGATCCCGGCATCTAATAGTTTGATAACCTCAGCTTTCACCACTTCTTGCATTTTTGGATTCAGACGCCTTTGGGGTTGAATGGTGGGCTTGTATTTCTCCTCCATAAGAATTTTGTGCATGCAAATGGAGGGGCTTATTCCCTTGATGTCTGCAATCTTCCATCCAATTGCGGCTTTGTGCTCTCTTAACACCCTAAGCAGTTTTTCCTCCATAAGATCTGTCAAAGAAGAAGAAATAATTACAGGTAGTGAGGAATTGCCATCTAAATATGCATATTTTAAATGAGAAGGTAAGGGTTTAAGTTCAAGAATAGGAGGCTCTTCAATTGATGGCTTAGGCCTTGTGATGGACTGTCCCACTTCTTCAAGTTGCAATGCCTTATGCCTCGGAATTGGTGGATTTGCCTCCATAAATTCTACATATTCCCTTATTTCCTCATTCTCAACATCCGCACCAGTAGATTGGGTTAGACAAGCTTCAAGCGGATCCTTGAAAACATCTTCCTGAAAAATCTTAGATACCAGTTTATCAATGGTGTCAATTCTAAAGCAAGAATCATCAGTTGAGGGATATTTCATTGCTTCAAACACATTAAAGGTGACATGATCATCTTGAACCCTGAGAATTAATTTTCCTTGTTGCACATCTATCAAGGTTCTTCCAGTCGCTAGAAAAGGACGGCCTAAAATGAGTGGAACTTCATGATCTTCCTCCATTTCTAGAACAATGAAATCTGCAGGAAAAATAAACTTGTCAATCTTTACTAGTACATCTTCCACAATACCTCTTGGGTGCTTAATTGTTCGATCTGCTAGTTGAAGTGACACTGTGGTTGCTTTAACCTCTCCCAAACCTAATTTCTTAAAAACAGAAAAAGGCATTAAATTGATACTAGCCCCTAAATCACATAATGCTTTTTCGAAATAAGAGTCACCAATAGTACAAGGAATAGTAAAACTCCCTGGATCTTTTAGTTTAGGTGGCAGCTTATTCTGCAGAATGGCTGAACATTCCTCATTCAATTTTACTGTTTCATAATCCTCCAGCTTCCTTTTGTTGGCCAAAATCTCCTTCAAGAATTTTGCATAGCTAGGCATCTGGGCTAAAGCATCTGCAAAAGGAATGTTAATATGCAATTTTTTAAACACCTCAAGAAATTTAGAAAATTGCTTATCTAATTTGTGCTGCTGGAGTCGTTGAGGGAATGGGATGGGAGGCACATAGGGCTTGGGATTATCAGGAAAAAGCTTGCTCTTGCATGTTTCCTTGGATTGCTCATTACTTTCTTCTTCTTGTTCAATGTTGACCTCCTGTTTAGCATCCTCTTGTCCCAATTGTTTGCCACTTCTCAAAGTAATTGCCTTTATGTTCTCAATAGGATTCTTTTCTGTGTTGCTTGGCAAAGAACCCTGTGGTCTACCTGAGATCATATTAGCCATCTGTCCTATTTGCATTTCCAGATTTCTGATAGATGACTCTTGATTCTGGAGTCTTGCATCTGTACTCTTCATGAAATCTTGAGTAGAGGTCGCCAGCTTAGCAACAATATCTTCCAGATTCGGCTTTTTCTCCTCCTGTTGCTTGAATCCTGGTGGTGGTCTCATCGCATTTTGATTGCCCCATGAAAAATTCGGATGATTTCGCCACCCCGGGTTGTAAGTGTTGGAATAAGGATTATTTTGTGACCTGTTAAAATTTCCAACAAAATTAGCATTTTCAGAAGGTTGAGCAAAATTGTTCCCTACCTGGCATTCATTGCTGGCATGTCCTCCACCACAAAATTCACATACGGCATTCTGAATTTTCATAGCTGAAGCACTCATATGGTCTATCTTTCTGTTAAGTGCTTCAAACTGAGCTGTGAGTGCAGATAATGCATCCACTTCATGAACTCCTGCCGTTCTCCTAGTTTGTAGCCTTTCAGTAGGCCACTAATAGTTGTTTGATGCCATCTCTTCTATTAGATCAAAAGCCTCCTCAGGTGTTTTATTATTTAATGTCCCACCTGCAGCTGCATCAATGGTAGCCCGGATACTTGCGCTAGACCCATTGTAAAAAGTTTGTACCTGCATCCAGACTGGTAATCCATGATGTGGGCACCTCCTTAGCAGCTCCTTGAATCTTTCCCATGCTTCGTATAACGACTCATTGTCCATCTGTATGAAATTAGTGATATCGTTACGCATTTTTGCAGATTTTGCTGGAGGGAAAAACTTACCAAGGAATTTTTGGGCCATAGTATCCCAAGTGGTGATTGATCCTGCAGGAAGAGATGTGAGCCAATTCTTGGCTTTATCCCTCAGCGAGAATGGGAACAATCTCAGTCTAACTGCATCATCTGACACTCCATTAAATTTAATAGTGTCACAGATTTCGAGAAATGCATCAATGTGGGCGTTTGGATCATCACAAGGTAGCCCACTAAATTGCACCAATTGTTGAATCATTTGGATGAGAGATGGCTTGATCTCAAAGTTGTTTGCTTGAATAGCTGGCCGTCCTAATGCTTGAAGTGGCACCTTGAATAGTTGGTGCTGCATAATCTCTCAAAAGTCGGCGAAGGGTTTTCAGCTTCACCTGCATCCGCCATTTTCTCAGTGCGATTTCTCTGTTCTCTTAACAGTCTTTTGAAAGTACGCTCGATTTCTGGATCAAACTTAACAAGTTCCCCTTGTTTAGTTCTTCTCATACACCAATGCACTCCTAAAAATGTAACAAAATAAAAGAAACTAGATTAAATCAAGGGTTATCCGGTATTAATATTAATTAGTATTAAACAAATAGTCCCCGGCAACGGCGCCAAAAACTTGTTCGCATAAAATCCACTAACGCAAGTGCACGTTATCGATCAAGTAATACAATAGTGAGTAAGAGTATCGTCTCACAGGGACTGTTGTATAATAATCTAACTAAGTACTAAAATTGGATTAACTCTAAGGTTTATCTAGTTGATCATATGAGGTTGTGATTAAATAATTTACTGAACTAGAGTACTAAATTAAAAATAAAAATTGCAATCAATCTCAAAAGATACTTCAATAAGACAAGGCGTTAAGGCATTTGATTTCACCATAATCACTAGATATGAATTTCATAAAATTACGCAACCCAATCAATAATACACATGTGATGACGGAAATTCCTAAATTATTTACTATCCTATCTCTAGGTATAGCAAACCTACTCAGTTTATTAACTCACTATATCTCTATGTGAATTTAAATAAATCAGAATGCATTAGGATTCATGAACTTTCCAAATGAAGCCACACAAATAATATGGTATATCTCTATCCATATTTAATTCATGGTTATATGTTAGATGAAGCATTTGCATAATTCTCCCTTCTCAGTTTTGAACATGCACATCAGATCATTTAAATGGTAGCTAATCATTTAAAAGCATTAAACATAATAACACATAACTCACATGAATAAAATCAATTATGGTGCATAAATATGAAATTCACATTGTCATGATTAGGTTACATCATAGCCCTAACTAAGAAAATTAGAACATAATTGAAAAAGAAATAAAATCTGAAAATTTAATTGAATCAAACATCAAGAGTTAAGAGAGCAAGAAATTCTGTCACCAATTCTTCACTTCTTACTCCGGAATGCTTGACGGCTCCTAAGAAAAATAAACAACGCTCTCCAAAATTAACTGATAACCTAGCTACCCAAAACTATTCTATTTATACGTACTCTTAAAATAACAAATCCCCTGTTTTTGCGTCCAAAAATCGTGGTTCAGTATCACTCTGGCGCCGCGGCCCTTCTTTTCCAGCGCTGCGGCGCTGCTCCTCTGTTTTTCTCTTCTTTTCCGCCGTAGCGCCGCGGCGCTCCTTCCCCAGCGCCGCGGCGCTGAGTTTCTGCCATTCTTGCACTTTCAATGGGCGCCGCGGCGCTGCTCTTTGGGCGCCGCGGCGCTTCAACTCTGCCAGCAAAGTTGGTCCCGGATTTCTTGTGCTCTTGCTCCCTTTTGTTTTGTTTTCTTTCTTTCTTCAACCTACATCAATAAAATCATGCTTTTATGAAAAAGTTGGATGTTTCATGTAATTTTTCTCAAAAACATAGTAATATTCGTTAATTAAAAGTGGTCAAATAACTCTATAAACTAGAGTTATCAACATCTCCCACTGCTTCCGCTGAGACCAAGGATCCATCGCCCATCCGAAGCGTTAAGTCTTCACGAAGTAGACTTCACGTTTCTTTGAATCCCTGCAGAGAAACACAAACATGATTAGTTGCACCGGAATCTATGACCCAAATGTCACTGGATTCCTCAACCAAACAAGTTTCTAAATATAGAAGATCACACCTACCTCCCTTGGAAAGGAAGTCCTTGCAATGCTTCTTTATATGCCCGACCTTACCACAAAAGAAGCACTTAAGCTTCTTTGGGTTCTTCTTCTTCTTCTTCTTGCTCTTGGTAGCAATAGGAATAGAAGACTTCCCACTTTTGGCCCGTTGCTTCTTTCCATTCCCAGAGTTAGGATTGGAACCAGAAGCAGCTACCATATTGGCCTCTCCACCAGCAGGAGACTCCCTGATCAGCAGTTCAAATTCTTGTAACTGTTTCATCAGTTCTGTCAAGGTCATATCTCGTCTATTGCTTAGATTAAAAGTAGCTCTAAACGGAATAAATTCCTTAGACAGAGTCTCAAAGACCATAGTCATCTGAGTTTCAGCATCGATGTCGGCTCCATTGGTTTGAGCCTCAGCGAGGTAACCCATGACCAACATCATGTGCTCCTTTACAGATGTCCCCGGTCTCTGTCTACAGTTTAAGAGTTTCCGTAGCGCCCCTTGCCGCTTTGTTATGGCCTGGCCTCCAAACATGTCCTCAAGATTATCCAAGATTTGCTTCGCAGTCTCATAATCCTGGTGTTGAGCCTGCAGCACGTTATTCATGCTAGCCATAACATAGCAGCGGGCCTGATGATTAGCATCTTTCCAGCAGTCGTACGCTTGGAATTGCTCATTACTTGAGTCTCCCGTAGGCTCGGGAGGACAAGGAGTTGTCAGAACATATTTCAGTTTCTCAAAGGAAAGGACGATGTCCAGGTTCCGTTTCCAATCATTATAGTTCTCACCGGTTAATTGGTTTTTGTCAAGTATCGATGATAAAGCGTTTTTAGACATTTTCAATCTACAATAAAGAATCATATACCAATCATAAGCAAACATATATAATAATTTAGTAAGATAACACAATCATGTAAAATCATACAAATGTGTTTATGTGTCAAAACCTTGAAAATATCACAACCTTACAACGATAATTCCCAACTCAGAATTCAACAAGCTCCTAGGGGAGTCATGCCAAATTCAATCAGGAACACGGATCCCCTCCTGATTAATATATGCCATCCAGGACCCGTATGATCCAGCATATACTAATAATCGTTTCTTTGGCCATTAATTTTATTAACAGAGCTCCTAGGGGAGGTTAATAATAAAATTAACGTGAGTGTATAACCACCGTTTTAATATTTTATCCATGATTTATAATCACCACCTAGGGGTGTGCAATCATAAATCATACTAAAATACCTTATCCTTTCAGAGATCCAATCTGGTACATGATAGAAATCCCTTCCTAGGGGTTGGGACCATCATGTTCTTCCTATGGACCAACGATGGAGGCCTTAGGTTCTCTCTTCGAAAACCTTCTCCCACTCAATCTTTTGAAGTCAAGGTTTTATTTTAAAATTATGCATGAACAATTTTAATATGAGCGGCACTCCCTATTCTATATGACATGTTATCAATATACATGGTAAATCATATTATAATGCAGACAAGCAAAGCAATCAAGCAAAGCTACAAGCATAATAATAATAATAACCGTAATATTATGGTTCCACCCTAGAGAATAGAAAAACTAAGATTACAAGAGAATAATCGAGACATTTATCGATTCTTCATTCTTGAATCCTCAAGCTGTATCCTTCTTCATGTAATATCCATCTTCAAGTCCTCAATCCCGTATGAATCGAACACTTCATATTTCCGGTCATATCCAAATTTAATGTTTCTCAGAATCGTCCCAAAAATAAAATTAAAACTGCACCAAAAATTGCACCTTTTCTGGACACCTGGCTGCTCTCGGTCGGCAGGCCGATCTGGGTGATCGGTCTGCCGATCATGGTGGTTCGGCTTGCCGAACATGAAGGTTTGGCCTGCCGGCAGAGCACCAAAATTTCTGCCCCACTGTCGGCCTGCCGGACCGTACGTCCGGCCTGCCGATCTGTGACCTTCGGCCTGCCGAACTGTGAGGTCCGGCATGTCGACCGAGCAGAAAACCCTCAATCCAGAAAATACAATTTTAATGCAATTCATCAATTTTATTTTCAACAATTCAAAAACATAAAATTAGAGACTCAGGAAATACCTGGAGACGCCATCATCAATCTTTAAGATCCGACTTCTCGTTCCGTCTTCTCCGAATAATTATTTAATTACAAAATTCTTACAAATTAAAAATTAAATAATAATTCCTAGACGGAGATGATAGTCCGCCATCTAATTACATGAAAAACCTAGATACACATTCTAACCTCTAAGGAACCATAACCGGTATTAATTAATTAATAAATAATTAAACAACAATTTAATCAACCATAATTAATTAATAAACATTCACCATATAATCCATGACAACATATATATTATATAGAAACCTAGAGTGCCATCTCTCTATAAAATTTAATTCAAGCATTGGAGAAATTAAGATCACAAAATTTATGCATATAACATGATCACAAACTTGCAAATTTATGTAAAAACCTCGGCTCTGATACCAATTGTTGGAAACAAAGTGCGCAGCGGAATTTTAAAAATTTTTCATCAGAGTAATTTCCAAAACACAAGTTTGACATGTTATATGTATAAATTAAACAGATCTTACTAACCTCAGTGTGCCGAAGAACCTCCGCGACCTGTGTAGAGAAGTAACGTTCCAGAAGAGCCTCAACCAACTGGTCTTCTTTGCTATTCTCTATCCACAACCGGAGTGAGTGTGGGCTCACACATACAGCTCTTCCACCGGTGACTCTCCTTCCAACCAATAGAGAGAACCCAAAGCTAGTGTTCGTAATTTGTGAACAAAAGCTCTCAGGGAGTTTTCAGATGCTCACTAGAAGAGTATCACTCTTAATCTCTCAAATTGATCTGAGTAAATCATTAGACTCACTCCCTTTTTATACCTATTGGTCCTTGGGGTCAGTTCATATCAGATTAGGTCTCAAAAATCGAAACAGAATCAAGTTCGGATCAATATCTGATAAGATACGCGTGAAAAACGCGTAATCTTAACTGTCGTGGTCGGCATGCCGAACTGTGAGATAGGCAGGCCGAACTGGCCAGTTCGGCAGGCCGAACACGTCATCCGGCATGCCGAACTGCCGAGAAAAAATCTCCGCGAATCTTTTATTTTCCACCCGAGATTCTAAAGGATAAAGTCTCAGTTTTGATTCAAATAGCCCAATAGAAAAGATATCTGATCAAAAGAAACTTTTTCAAGATAATCTCTAAGAAAATAAATCAATTCACAATAATTCTACAAGTTTATCTTGTTCTAATTGTCCAAAATTAAAACAACCGATAAACAGACAAGAATTATCCGAACGCCATAATTCAACAAGTTCATCTTGAACTAATTTCTTACATAATTAATTCAACCGATAAACAGACATGAATTATTTGATTCTTTTAAACCAATCTTGATAAATCCGACATAAGTCACCAATTATTGGGAAAGCACGCCGTGTCGTTACAGGATTTTGTGAGCTAGCAAAGGGGACCAAAATGGACCTATAAAGTTCAAGCTCATGATAATTATGAAACCCAATATCCCAGATATACATTTCACAATTATCAACTCCAACGCTACTCCACTAAAAGCTTGGAGCTGCACTCTCGAACTTTATAGAATTACGAAGCTCGTGTAGCTAAGTCTCCATGACATATCATAGTGTATCGCATCCCCATATGATCATCCATAATCGGCTTAAGGACAAGTTCTGTCTTACCTTCCCGATTATTTTTATCTTACGTTCCATTGTCTCACCATTAGAAAACTTACCATCCAAAGATAGTATACCATTCGGTTACACCTATGTATCCAAATGGTTGAGCGCTCCAGTTTTCCAACTACAGGACAACGCATATAAGAGGATATCATTACTCCTAAAGAGGAGCTATGGATTCCATATCTATGAATAACAAGTCTACGCTACCAAGAGTCATGCCTCCAACGTACCGGCATGCATGCCACTATAGAGATGTGGGAGTCATCCATTGGTACATCAAAAGACACAAGTCGAGACAACGGGCCCATTATTCATCTCAGGATTAAGATACAATACAAATGATTGTCTAAAGTGAATCGATTTGCCAAGACAGAATTATTAATCCAAATCAATTCACTTTATGTCCCGATCCAACACATCGTCACCTATGACAACGCGCCAATGTTTCTATTCACGGAGTCCAACTCCGATGGCCAAGACAAACCATCTCCCAAAAGGGATATAGACAACATAACAATCTTTACATGAATAAAGCGCCCAACTTTATTCCCTCGATTGCGGATCATATATTTTAGACCATCACCTTAAGAGTCGTGTCTACCGCATAATCATCCCATCATATGCCCAACTCTTAAGGTTTAGACTGATAGTCTCAGACTACTGTTTGCTTATCATACATTCAACAAATATGAACGTAAAGAGGACAATATTTGGAATATATAAATGAATAAATTCTTTATTGATAAAAATGTCTCCAAAAACGTATTACATATTTACTCCTTAGAGCATACATGTCTAACAATCTCCCACTTGCACTAAGTGAGTAAATACTGCAAATTTCGCATCCCCATAGCTTCCACATGCCTTTCGAAGACTCTCCCAGAAAGTGTCTTCGTAAATGGATCAGCTAAATTGTCCTCTGACGCGATCTTGCACACCGTGACATGCCCGCTCTCAACGAAGTCCTTTATCACATGATACTTCCGATCAATATGCTTACTCTTCTTGTGAAATCTTGGTTCCTTAGCATTAGCTACCGCCGTACTGTTATCACAGTACAGTGATACCGCTTTATCCATACCAGGAACTACCTCAAGATCCCCAAGGAACTTGCGGAGCCACACTGCTTCTTTCGAAGCATCACTAGCCGCCACATACTCGGCCTCCATCGTTGAATCCGAAGTGCAATCTTGCTTCGCACTTCTCCAACTGATGGCACCGCCACCCAGAGTAAACACAAACCCTGAAGTCGATTTCCTAGAATCTAGGCAGGATTGAAAATCCGAATCAGTGTATCCTAGAGGAGTTAAATCCTCACCCGAATACACAAGCATATACCCACGAGTCCTTCTCAGGTACTTGAAAATATGCTTTACCGCAACCCAATGGTTCGGTCCTGGATCCGCCTGAAATCGACTCACAATCCCGACCGCATAGCTAATATCCGGTCGAGTGCAAAGCATGGCATACATGAGACTACCCACTGCCGAAGCATAAGGTACCTTCTTCATGTATTCTCTTTCTTCATAAGACTTTGGAGAGTCTTTCTTAGAAAGAGTAATTCCAGACCTAGATGGTTGCCCACCTTTCTTGGAATCCTGCATTGCAAACCTCCTGAGAATTTTATCTATGTAGCTGGCCTGTGACAAAGCTATCATTTTGTTCTTCCTATCCCGAAAGATCTGGATACCGAGAACAAAATTAGCCTCACCCAAGTCCTTCATGTCAAACTGCTTGGTCAACCATAATTTGACCGATGACAACGCCCCAACGTCATTGCCAATTAGCAGAATGTCATCTACATAGAGTAGTAGAAACCACCTTCCCATTCTTAATGTGTTTGTAAACACATGGTTCATCCACATTTTGTGAGAACCCATAAGTCTTGATCACTTGATCAAATCTTATGTTCCAAGAACGAGAAGCCTGCTTAAGTCCATAAATTGACTTTAGCAGCTTACAAACCTTACCCTCTTGACCCGTGACCTTGAACCCGTCTGGTTGTTCCATATAAATGGACTCATCAAGATAGCCATTCAGAAAAGCCGTCTTGACATCAATCTACCAAATCTCATAGTCGAGAGCGGCAGCTATGGACAAGAGAATCCGGATGGACTTAAGCATGGCTACAGGCGAAAAGGTTTCCTCATAATCGATTCCTTCCTTTTGCGTATAACCCTTAGCTACCAGTCTAGCCTTAAAGGTTTCGACCTTTCCATCCACTCCTCTTTTCCTCTTGTAAATTCGCTTACACCCTATGGGTTTAACCCCTTCGGGAAGATCCACAAGCTCCCAGACCCGATTAGTCTCCATAGACTTCATCTCAATGTTCATGGCCTCTGTCCAGAGTCTTGAATCAACATCCTCCATAGCTTCTGCGTAAGTATAAGGATCCCTGTCATGTTCATCCGGTTCAGCCAAAAAGACCTCCCCATTGAACATATACCTCTCAGGTTGACGCCCGATCCTCCCACTACGCCGAAGCCCCTGAGGTTGTTGTTCAGGTTTGTTTGGTTTTTCTACACTGATCGGAATGGTTTCGTTGGGAACCTCCGGAGTAAACGGATTACCCCTCAACTCCTCAAGCACCACTTTGCTTTGAGGTTTAAAGTCGTTCATGTAACTCTCCTCAAGGAAAGTTGCATTAGTTGAAACCACGACTTTATTTTCCTTTGGGTTATAAAAATAACCCCCTTTAGTCCCTTTTGGATATCCTACAAACACGCAAACTTCTGAACGTGCTTCCAACTTATTCGGATCCTTAAACAGGACATGAGCTGGACATCCCCATATGCGAATATGGTTTAAGGATGTCTTCCGTCTTGTCCACAACTCGTGAGGAGTTTTAGGGACCGATTTTGAAGGTACATTGTTCAAAAGATAACATGCGGTTTGTAGTGCATATCCCCAAAAGGATAAAGGCAATGATGAATAACTCATCATGGACCGAATCATGTCCAACAAAGTCCTATTCCTTCTCTCTGCTACGCCATTCTACTGCGGAGTACCCGGCGCAGTCAAATGGGATAAAATCCCATTCTCTAACAAGTGTCCCAAGAACTCATCAGAAAGGTATTCCCCACCTCGATCAGATCGAAGTGCCTTTATGGGTCTACCCAATTGCTTTTCCACTTCAGCCTGAAACTCCCTGAACTTATCATAAGTTTCGCTTTTGTGGTGCATTAGGAACACATACCCATATCTTGAGTAATCGTCAATAAAAGTAACGAAGTACTCATACCCTCCTCGTGCCCGGATGTTCATCGGTCCACAAACATCACTATGCACAAGTTCTAGAACCCCTTCGGCCCTATTGCCCTTACTCCCGTATGGTCTTTTGGTCATTTTACCCTCCAAACAAGACTCACATTGAGGTATAGATTCCACCTTTAAGTGACTTAAAGGTCCATCCCTTACCAACCTTTGAATCCTATTTAGGTTAATATGGCCAAGGCGCAAATGCCAAAGATAAGTCTTATTAGAGTGAGAAGTTTTAAGTCTTTTTGAGTCATTATCATTTATCTCAGCATTAAGCAACAGGTCCATCTTAGGTTTGATAAAATATAGATTATTTTGCATCCATCCAGAACAGATAAAAGATTTGTTTTTACGAATCACCACTTTTTCATTAAAAGATACCACGTAGGAGTCTTTAAATAAAGAAGATACAGAAATTAAATTCCTTTTAAATTTAGGAACATAAAAACAATCTCGCAAAATTAAACTCCTATAATTATCAAAATAAAGATGGACATCTGTTCGCATAAAATCCACTAACGCAAGTGCACGTTATCGATCAAGTAATACAATAGTGAGTAAGAGTATCGTCTCACAGGGACTGTTGTATAATAATCTAACTAAGTACTAAAATTGGATTAACTCTAAGGTTTATCTAGTTGATCATATGAGGTTGTGATTAAATAATTTACTGAACTAGAGTACTAAATTAAAAATAAAAATTGCAATCAATCTCAAAAGATACTTCAATAAGACAAGGCGTTAAGGCATTTGATTTCACCATAATCACTAGATATGAATTTCATAAAATTACGCAACCCAATCAATAATACACATGTGATGACGGAAATTCCTAAATTATTTACTATCCTATCTCTAGGTATAGCAAACCTACTCAGTTTATTAACTCACTATATCTCTATGTGAATTTAAATAAATCAGAATGCATTAGGATTCATGAACTTTCCAAATGAAGCCACACAAATAATATGGTATATCTCTATCCATATTTAATTCATGGTTATATGTTAGATGAAGCATTTGCATAATTCTCCCTTCTCAGTTTTGAACATGCACATCAGATCATTTAAATGGTAGCTAATCATTTAAAAGCATTAAACATAATAACACATAACTCACATGAATAAAATCAATTATGGTGCATAAATATGAAATTCACATTGTCATGATTAGGTTACATCATAGCCCTAACTAAGAAAATTAGAACATAATTGAAAAAGAAATAAAATCTGAAAATTTAATTGAATCAAACATCAAGAGTTAAGAGAGCAAGAAATTCTGTCACCAATTCTTCACTTCTTACTCCGGAATGCTTGACGGCTCCTAAGAAAAATAAACAACGCTCTCCAAAATTAACTGATAACCTAGCTACCCAAAACTATTCTATTTATACTACTCTTAAAATAACAAATCCCCTGTTTTTGCGTCCAAAAATCGTGGTTCAGTATCACTCTGGCGCCGCGGCCCTTCTTTTCCAGCGCTGCGGCGCTGCTCCTCTGTTTTTCTCTTCTTTTCCGCCGTAGCGCCGCGGCGCTCCTTCCCCAGCGCCGCGGCGCTGAGTTTCTGCCATTCTTGCACTTTCAATGGGCGCCGCGGCGCTGCTCTTTGGGCGCCGCGGCGCTTCAACTCTGCCAGCAAAGTTGGTCCCGGATTTCTTGTGCTCTTGCTCCCTTTTGTTTTGTTTTCTTTCTTTCTTCAACCTACATCAATAAAATCATGCTTTTATGAAAAAGTTGGATGTTTCATGTAATTTTTCTCAAAAACATAGTAATATTCGTTAATTAAAAGTGGCCAAATAACTCTATAAACTAGAGTTATCAAAACCCCCCAAACTAACTTTTGCTAGTCCTCGAGCAAAATCAAGAAGTAACACAAACATGGACCAACAAATCCTTCAAGATGTCCTCCAAAATTTTTCCATCTTACAATTCACAGAAAAGAACAAATTCCATTCAAACAGTGAGATCGATTTGCTGGTTAAGACTAATTCTAATTTCATGACCCGTGTGTGTGTGTTATCCATTCTTTTCAAATTGTATGCAGTTCAGTAACATCCACATTACTCTGAGAAGCTTTGATGAGTTGTGCACAGAAACATGTTTCATAGGTTCACCTTTCATTTCTTTCTCCACTAATGTAGGCTAGTCATCCAACTAAAAATCATTAGGGCTTTATTAAGCTTGTAACGTTAGGCTGGGCTAGAGGTAAGATAAAAGTAAATTTTAGGCTCAATTCACCCCTCACATGTTGATTTCTAGACTCCAACTAGAATCCGTCTTGGTTGTATACCCTTAAACCACTTCAACTGTACAATCAACATTTACCTTCTCTTCAAGCCATCCAACTTCTAACCAATTTAGACCCTATCCCCAAACTCACTCCATCGCCCTCAACTGCACTCAATTATGCACTTTCATTTTCTTAGTCACTCACTGTTGTTGTTTCATCCTTTTTCTTTTTCTTTTTCTTTTTCTTTTTTTTTTTTTTTTTTTTCAACACTTTTGTGTTGTTGTTGTTTTTCTGTTTTTTTTTTTTTTTTTTTTTTTTTTTTTTGAATTCAATCATATGAAAACTAATAAGATCTTAAATAGCAAAATTAATACCACATGAGACTCAAAAACTTCTATGCTTCAAGAAACAACTCAACAATTCCCTTGCTCCATTCTACCTCCCAAAATACGCTTACCTTCTTCAGAAATCAACATGTTTACGGGATGTGGGACAAGGTAAAAATGATTGGCTGGTTTAACAAATGTGGGTGACAAAGAAAGAACGGTTAATGCATCAAGGCTCAACAAGGTGACTAGGGATATTTAACCAAGGTTGGCTTGAACGGCTCAAACGATCCAAAAATGGCCTAAATCATGTTTTCAGTCAGATGTAGCCTAGGATTTCGCCTCGAGAGAAAATCAGATGAATTCTAAAACATGGGTGAACATTAATGGACATACACACAATTCAAAAATTCAGGATTTTTGTGCTCGAGAAATAGATCATAAATTCAGAATTAGAATTAAACAACAAATCCATCACAAGTTTAGACAAAATTCATACCTCCTACAAATTTTAAGACATCCAAATAAAGGATTCAATCATATCCAGATTCATCAATGCAGGAATGTATCACTTCAAGTTTCAAAAAGGGTGAACACAAGTTTTAACAAACAAAAATTTTTGTTTCCCCCCCCAAACTAAATAGAGCATTGTCCTCAATGTATAAATAAAGAAGAAAAGGTAAGGAAACCCCCTGAGTAATAAATGAGGCCAATTGGACTTGTGCAGCCATGGGAACTCCGAGAAGTGATCTGGACAACAAGGAAAACAAACAAAACAAAAACCTTAAGAAATTGAGAATGAAAAGAAAACCGAAATAATGAAATAAAAATGGCAAGTGAAATTAAGGCTCAGAGTGATCAGGAAAATGCGGTGGAGGTGGAAGTTGAGATTCATCCATGCCCAAGTGTCGAGCAATTGCCCGCGTCATGGCAATATTATATTCTAGGCCTAATTCCAAACGACGCAAGCGATCACTGATTGGTAACTCAGGGGCAGGGACAGCAGGCGGTTGAGCTATGGGAGTGACTTGTTCGGGCTGAGGGGGTTGGCTCGAGGCGGAGGCACCAGTGTCTTGCCGAATCGGAGGGCGTACTTCTTGGTCTCTGAAGCTTCCCACGACCTTTCTGTTAATGATTTTCATGGGTTGCAATAATTCTTCCTCTTGGTCGAATGGGACTCCGGCGTCGAGGCATAAGCGTGTGATGAGGGAAGAGTGACCCAAACCACCAGTCGTGGAACCCATAGCAGTTCTCAGAATACTGTCTTGGATTACGTTTCCCACATCAATCGTTTTACCTGTAACAATAGCAAATAACAAGGCAGCTCTGTCCTTGGTAACATCAGAAAAGTGCATTACAGGCATTAATTTCGATGCAATAAAATACAACCACGCTTTGTACTCCCTGTTTAACGCGGAGGAGGGAAACGACACCGCTTCACCTCCCCGTGTTAATTTCCATGTGGTGCCTGCAGTAGCTATGGTGCCAAGAACCTCCTCAAAATCTAAATGTTCATTGAGGTATTCATAATAATCATCATTATCAATATTTCGAAGCCCATAATACCTGTTAATGGTTGTTTTATCAAAACGAACCATCTTACCGCGTACACTTACCTGGAGGTTAGTGTGCTCTGGAACATTAGCATAAAATTCCCGGACAAGTGGAACTACAGCCGCCTCGGGTTGCTCGAGAAATTTGCTCCATCCTCTTTGCATAACTATATTAAAAAAACGGTAGAAAACCATCGCTAAAGTCTAAACCCCGCTCCGGTACTACAGTTTTCTTAACAATGGCATTATTATGTCTTTTTCTCGCGGCCTCACTCACAAACCGAGTATATGGGGTGGATGATGAAGCTACAGTTCGTGTGCGCTTAGAAGCCATTTTTTTTTTTTTTTTTTTTGTATGGCACACACGTTAAAGAGTAGAACCTAACACCGTCAAAATTTCACTTACCAAAACCACCTATATCAAAATCTAACTAGAATCATGAAAGAAAACCTAACAAGTGCAAATTAAAGAAAAAGAAAAAAAATAATCACACAAATATGAAATAATAAACAAAATAAAAATAACAAAAATTAAATAAAAATACTCAAAGATATGACAAGGAGGCAACTTACTTGAAGAGAAAGACGAACTGAAAGGAGATGGCAGCCACAACGTTGGAGGATGAGGATGGCAAAATTTTCTAGAGAGAAGGAGGAGAAGAAGAAGTGGGAGAGAAGAGTTTTGTTGTAGAGAGAGAAAGTAAATGGTGGGAATGAGGGAAAGAAAGAGGGATTGTTCGGTTTAAAGCCACCCTTTTTTTTTTTTTTTTCGGAATCACGCACACAGCGCCGCGGCGCTTGAATTCCAGCGCTGCGGCGCTGTCGTTCTGCCTTTTTTTTTTTTTTTTTTTTCATGGCGCCGCGGCGCTGATGTTATAGCGCCGCGGCGCTTTCCTTCTGCCAACGAGTTTTTCATTCTCCAAAACAGCGCCGCGGCGCTCTCAATTGAGGGCTGCGGCGCTTGGACTCTGCCAAAACAAACAGTTCACCAGCGATTTTTGTTTTGATGCTCCCTTATTGACTTCGACTCCTGCAAAACAAAATGATAATGTTAAACAAAAATAACCTAAATTATTTATTTATTATTATTATTATTATTATTTTTTTTTTTGAACATGATAAATAAGAAAATGCTTGGGTTGCCTCCCAAGAAGCGCTTGCTTTATTGTCTTCAGCCAGACTGTCTCAATGTCACTTGGTAGGAGCTTGTAATTCGATGGTGATTTTATTCCTGTTAACTCCACCTCCAAAGTAAGGCTTCAAGCGCTGACCATTGACCTTAAATTTGCCTTTGGTATCATGTGCCACCTCTATTGCTCCAGATGGAAAGACTTGTGTTACTGTAAATGGTCCTGACCACCTAGATTTCAGCTTACCTGGAAACAATTTAAGACGAGAGTTATAGAGCAAGACCTGTTGACCAACTGCAAATTCTTTCCTGAGAATGTGCTTATCATGCCATCTTTTCGTTTTCTCCTTGTAAAGCTTTGCATTCTCATAAGCATCAAGCCGAAATTCATCCAGCTCATTTAGTTGCAGCAACCTAGCCTCACCTGTCAACTGCGCATCAAAATTCAAACAGTTTAGTTGCCCAATAAGCCCTATGTTCTAGTTCCACTGGCAGGTGACATGCTTTTCCAAAAACTAGCCTGAAAGGGGACATCCCGATGGGAGTTTTGAATGCAGTCCTATATGCCCAAAGAGCATCATCTAACTTAATAGACCAATCCTTCCTAGAGGCATTTACTGTCTTCTCCAAAATCCTCTTGATTTCCCTATTTGAAATTTCCACTTGACCACTAGTCTGAGGATGATATGCTAGTGCCACCTTATGTGTAACCCCATATTTTCCCAAGAGTGCCTCAAATTGCTTACTACTGAAATGCGACCCTTGATCACTTATGATTGCCCTAGGGGTGCCAAATCGGGAAAAAATGTTCCTTTTCAGAAATTTGACCACGACCTTAGTGTCATTTGTTGGTACAGCAGCTGCTTCTACCCACTTAGATACGTACTCAACGGCTACTAAAATGTATTCATTACCAAATGAAGGTGGAAATGGTCCCATGAAATCAATACCCCAAACATCAAATAGTTCACACACAAGAATGTTGTTTAAAGGCATCTCATTTTTCCTAGAAATATTTCCCATTCTTTGACATCGATCACATGAGGCTACATAGAAATGTGCATCTTTAAAAAGTGTGGGCCAATAGAAACCTGATTGTAATACTTTAGCAGCAGTTTTAGAACCACTAAAATGACCACCAGCCTCCCCATCATGACAAAGTTGTAAAATGCTTACCATTTCGTCCTCAGAAACACATCTTCTTATCACCTGATCTGCGCAAATTTTAAACAAGAAAGGGTCTTCCCAAAAATAGTGTTTAACATCAGAAAAGAATTTTTTCTTTTGTTGATATGACAAATTAGGGGGTAGAACATTACTTGCTAAAAAATTTACCAAATCAGCATACCAGGGGACTCGTGGGGATTTGATAGAGAATACCTGTTCATCAGGGAATTCCTCCAGAATTGGGCTGCCCACTTCATCATGATTGGGAATTCTGGATAAGTGATCTGCAACTAGGTTCTCAGTTCCCTTTTTATCCTTGATCTCCAAATCAAACTCTTGAAGCAACAATATCCACCTGATTAACCTGGGCTTGGATTCCTTCTTTTCAAGTAAGTATTTCAGAGCAGAATGATCAGAGTAAACAACTACTTTTGAACCAATCAAATACGAACGAAATTTATCAAAAGCAAAAACTACCGCCAGAAGTTCCTTTTCTGTAGTTGTGTAATTCAGTTGTGCTCCCGACAAGGTTCGACTAGCGTAATATATAGTTTGAAAAATTTTGTTCTTTCGTTGGCCCAGCACTGCTCCAACTGCTGAATCACTTGCATCACACATGAGCTCAAAAGGTAAATCCCAATCAGGCGCTGCCATGATAGGTGCTGACACAAGCTTTTCTTTCAAAGTGTTAAAGGCCTGCAAGCATTCATCAGAAAACACAAACGGGGCATCTTTAACCAACAAGTTAGACAAAGGTCTAGCAATTTTTGAAAAATCTTTTATAAATCGCCTATAAAATCCAGCATGCCCCAAGAATCCGCGAACGAGTTTGACAGATGTGGGTGGAGGCAATTTTGCAATAACCTCCACTTTGGCTCTATCAACTTCTATACCGTCTTTGGAGATTTTGTGTCCAAGCACAATCCCTTCCTGCACCATAAAATGACATTTTTCCCAATTCAAAACAAGGTTAGTTTCCTCACATCTTTGTAACACCAATGCCAAATTATGTAAGCATAAATCGAATGATGTGCCAAAAACAGAAAAATCATCCATGAAAATTTCAATGAATTTCTCAACCATATCAGAAAAAATGGCCATCATACAACGCTGAAAAGTTGCCGGTGCATTACAAAGACCAAATGGCATCCTTCTATATGCAAAAGTGCCATAGGGACAAGTGAACGTGGTCTTTTCTTGATCCTCGGGTGCAATAGGGATTTGATTATACCCTGAATATCCATCTAGAAAACAATAGAATTGATGTCCTGCAAGTCTTTCCAACATTTGATCAATAAATGGTAAAGGAAAATGATCTTTTCTAGTGGCGTCATTTAATTTCCTATAATCCATACAAACACGCCACCCAGTAACTGTTCTAGTTGGAATTAACTCATTATTGTCATTCTTTTGAACAGTCATACCTCCTTTCTTCGGCACAACTTGCACAGGACTTACCCATGAACTATCAGATATAGGATAGATGATCCCGGCATCTAATAGTTTGATAACCTCAGCTTTCACCACTTCTTGCATTTTTGGATTCAGACGCCTTTGGGGTTGAATGGTGGGCTTGTATTTCTCCTCCATAAGAATTTTGTGCATGCAAATGGAGGGGCTTATTCCCTTGATGTCTGCAATCTTCCATCCAATTGCGGCTTTGTGCTCTCTTAACACCCTAAGCAGTTTTTCCTCCATAAGATCTGTCAAAGAAGAAGAAATAATTACAGGTAGTGAGGAATTGCCATCTAAATATGCATATTTTAAATGAGAAGGTAAGGGTTTAAGTTCAAGAATAGGAGGCTCTTCAATTGATGGCTTAGGCCTTGTGATGGACTGTCCCACTTCTTCAAGTTGCAATGCCTTATGCCTCGGAATTGGTGGATTTGCCTCCATAAATTCTACATATTCCCTTATTTCCTCATTCTCAACATCCGCACCAGTAGATTGGGTTAGACAAGCTTCAAGCGGATCCTTGAAAACATCTTCCTGAAAAATCTTAGATACCAGTTTATCAATGGTGTCAATTCTAAAGCAAGAATCATCAGTTGAGGGATATTTCATTGCTTCAAACACATTAAAGGTGACATGATCATCTTGAACCCTGAGAATTAATTTTCCTTGTTGCACATCTATCAAGGTTCTTCCAGTCGCTAGAAAAGGACGGCCTAAAATGAGTGGAACTTCATGATCTTCCTCCATTTCTAGAACAATGAAATCTGCAGGAAAAATAAACTTGTCAACCTTTACTAGTACATCTTCCACAATACCTCTTGGGTGCTTAATTGTTCGATCTGCTAGTTGAAGTGACACTGTGGTTGCTTTAACCTCTCCCAAACCTAATTTCTTAAAAACAGAAAAAGGCATTAAATTGATACTAGCCCCTAAATCACATAATGCTTTTTCGAAATAAGAGTCACCAATAGTACAAGGAATAGTAAAACTCCCTGGATCTTTTAGTTTAGGTGGCAGCTTATTCTGCAGAATGGCTGAACATTCCTCATTCAATTTTACTGTTTCATAATCCTCCAGCTTCCTTTTGTTGGCCAAAATCTCCTTCAAGAATTTTGCATAGCTAGGCATCTGGGCTAAAGCATCTGCAAAAGGAATGTTAATATGCAATTTTTTAAACACCTCAAGAAATTTAGAAAATTGCTTATCTAATTTGTGCTGCTGGAGTCGTTGAGGGAATGGGATGGGAGGCACATAGGGCTTGGGATCATCAGGAAAAAGCTTGCTCTTGCATGTTTCCTTGGATTGCTCATTACTCTCTTCTTCTTGTTCAATGTTGACCTCCTGTTTAGCATCCTCTTGTCCCAATTGTTTGCCACTTCTCAAAGTAATTGCCTTTATGTTCTCAATAGGATTCTTTTCTGTGTTGCTTGGCAAAGAACCCTGTGGTCTACCTGAGATCATATTAGCCATCTGTCCTATTTGCATTTCCAGATTTCTGATAGATGACTCTTGATTCTGGAGTCTTGCATCTGTACTCTTCATGAAATCTTGAGTAGAGGTCGCCAGCTTAGCAACAATATCTTCCAGATTCGGCTTTTTCTCCTCCTGTTGCTTGAATCCTGGTGGTGGTCTCATCGCATTTTGATTGCCCCATGAAAAATTCGGATGATTTCGCCACCCCGGGTTGTAAGTGTTGGAATAAGGATTATTTTGTGACCTGTTAAAATTTCCAACAAAATTAGCATTTTCAGAAGGTTGAGCAAAATTGTTACCTACCTGGCATTCATTGCTGGCATGTCCTCCACCACAAAATTCACATACGGCATTCTGAATTTTCATAGCTGAAGCACTCATATGGTCTATCTTTCTGTTAAGTGCTTCAAACTGAGCTGTGAGTGCAGATAATGCATCCACTTCATGAACTCCTGCCGTTCTCCTAGTTTGTAGCCTTTCAGTAGGCCACTGATAGTTGTTTGATGCCATCTCTTCTATTAGATCAAAAGCCTCCTCAGGTGTTTTATTATTTAATGTCCCACCTGCAGCTGCATCAATGGTAGCCCGGATACTTGCGCTAGACCCATTGTAAAAAGTTTGTACCTGCATCCAGACTGGTAATCCATGATGTGGGCACCTCCTTAGCAGCTCCTTGAATCTTTCCCATGCTTCGTATAACGACTCATTGTCCATCTGCAAGAAATTAGTGATATCGTTACGCATTTTTGCAGATTTTGCTGGAGGGAAAAACTTACCAAGGAATTTTTGGGCCATAGTATCCCAAGTGGTGATTGATCCTGCAGGAAGAGATGTGAGCCAATTCTTGGCTTTATCCCTCAGCGAGAATGGGAACAATCTCAGTCTAACTGCATCATCTGACACTCCATTAAATTTAATAGTGTCACAGATTTCGAGAAATGCATCAATGTGGGCGTTTGGATCATCACAAGGTAGCCCACTAAATTGCACCAATTGTTGAATCATTTGGATGAGAGATGGCTTGATCTCAAAGTTGTTTGCTTGAATAGCTGGCCTCCTAATGCTTGAAGTGGCACCTTGAATAGTTGGTGCTGCATAATCTCTCAAAAGTCGGCGAGGGTTTTCAGCTTCACCTGCATCCGCCATTTTCTCAGTGCGATTTCTCTGTTCTCTTAACAGTCTTTTGAAAGTACGCTCGATTTCTGAATCAAACTTAACAAGTTCCCCTTGTTTAGTTCTTCTCATACACCAATGCACTCCTAAAAATGAACAAAATAAAAGAAACTAGATTAAATCAAGGGTTATCCGGTATTAATATTAATTAGTATTAAACAAATAGTCCCCGGCAACGGCGCCAAAAACTTGTTCGCATAAAATCCACTAACGCAAGTGCACGTTATCGATCAAGTAATACAATAGTGAGTAAGAGTATCGTCTCACAGGGACTGTTGTATAATAATCTAACTAAGTACTAAAATTGGATTAACTCTAAGGTTTATCTAGTTGATCATATGAGGTTGTGATTAAATAATTTACTGAACTAGAGTACTAAATTAAAAATAAAAATTGCAATCAATCTCAAAAGATACTTCAATAAGACAAGGCGTTAAGGCATTTGATTTCACCATAATCACTAGATATGAATTTCATAAAATTACGCAACCCAATCAATAATACACATGTGATGACGGAAATTCCTAAATTATTTACTATCCTATCTCTAGGTATAGCAAACCTACTCAGTTTATTAACTCACTATATCTCTATGTGAATTTAAATAAATCAGAATGCATTAGGATTCATGAACTTTCCAAATGAAGCCACACAAATAATATGGTATATCTCTATCCATATTTAATTCATGGTTATATGTTAGATGAAGCATTTGCATAATTCTCCCTTCTCAGTTTTGAACATGCACATCAGATCATTTAAATGGTAGCTAATCATTTAAAAGCATTAAACATAATAACACATAACTCACATGAATAAAATCAATTATGGTGCATAAATATGAAATTCACATTGTCATGATTAGGTTACATCATAGCCCTAACTAAGAAAATTAGAACATAATTGAAAAAGAAATAAAATCTGAAAATTTAATTGAATCAAACATCAAGAGTTAAGAGAGCAAGAAATTCTGTCACCAATTCTTCACTTCTTACTCCGGAATGCTTGACGGCTCCTAAGAAAAATAAACAACGCTCTCCAAAATTAACTGATAACCTAGCTACCCAAAACTATTCTATTTATACTACTCTTAAAATAACAAATCCCCTGTTTTTGCGTCCAAAAATCGTGGTTCAGTATCACTCTGGCGCCGCGGCCCTTCTTTTCCAGCGCTGCGGCGCTGCTCCTCTGTTTTTCTCTTCTTTTCCGCCGTAGCGCCGCGGCGCTCCTTCCCCAGCGCCGCGGCGCTGAGTTTCTGCCATTCTTGCACTTTCAATGGGCGCCGCGGCGCTGCTCTTTGGGCGCCGCGGCGCTTCAACTCTGCCAGCAAAGTTGGTCCCGGATTTCTTGTGCTCTTGCTCCCTTTTGTTTTGTTTTCTTTCTTTCTTCAACCTACATCAATAAAATCATGCTTTTATGAAAAAGTTGGATGTTTCATGTAATTTTTCTCAAAAACATAGTAATATTCGTTAATTAAAAGTGGTCAAATAACTCTATAAACTAGAGTTATCAACATCTCCCACTGCTTCCGCTGAGACCAAGGATCCATCGCCCATCCGAAGCGTTAAGTCTTCACGAAGTAGACTTCACGTTTCTTTGAATCCCTGCAGAGAAACACAAACATGATTAGTTGCACCGGAATCTATGACCCAAATGTCACTGGATTCCTCAACCAAACAAGTTTCTAAATATAGAAGATCACACCTACCTCCCTTGGAAAGGAAGTCCTTGCAATGCTTCTTTATATGCCCGACCTTACCACAAAAGAAGCACTTAAGCTTCTTTGGGTTCTTCTTCTTCTTCTTCTTGCTCTTGGTAGCAATAGGAATAGAAGACTTCCCACTTTTGGCCCGTTGCTTCTTTCCATTCCCAGAGTTAGGATTGGAACCAGAAGCAGCTACCATATTGGCCTCTCCACCAGCAGGAGACTCCCTGATCAGCAGTTCAAACTCTTGTAACTGTTTCATCAGTTCTGTCAAGGTCATATCTCGTCTATTGCTTAGATTAAAAGTAGCTCTAAACGGAATAAATTCCTTAGACAGAGTCTCAAAGACCATAGTCATCTGAGTTTCAGCATCGATGTCGGCTCCATTGGTTTGAGCCTCAGCGAGGTAACCCATGACCAACATCATGTGCTCCTTTACAGATGTCCCCGGTCTCTGTCTACAGTTTAAGAGTTTCCGAAGCGCCCCTTGCCGCTTTGTTATGGCCTGGCCTCCAAACATGTCCTCAAGATTATCCAAGATTTGCTTCGCAGTCTCATAATCCTGGTGTTGAGCCTGCAGCACGTTATTCATGCTAGCCATAACATAGCAGCGGGCCTGATGATTAGCATCTTTCCAGCAGTCGTACGCTTGGAATTGCTCATTACTTGAGTCTCCCGTAGGCTCGGGAGGACAAGGAGTTGTCAGAACATATTTCAGTTTCTCAAAGGAAAGGACGATGTCCAGGTTCCGTTTCCAATCATTATAGTTCTCACCGGTTAATTGGTTTTTGTCAAGTATCGATGATAAAGCGTTTTTAGACATTTTCAATCTACAATAAAGAATCATATACCAATCATAAGCAAACATATATAATAATTTAGTAAGATAACACAATCATGTAAAATCATACAAATGTGTTTATGTGTCAAAACCTTGAAAATATCACAACCTTACAACGATAATTCCCAACTCAGAATTCAACAAGCTCCTAGGGGAGTCATGCCAAATTCAATCAGGAACACGGATCCCCTCCTGATTAATATATGCCATCCAGGACCCGTATGATCCAGCATATACTAATAATCGTTTCTTTGGCCATTAATTTTATTAACAGAGCTCCTAGGGGAGGTTAATAATAAAATTAACGTGAGTGTATAACCACCGTTTTAATATTTTATCCATGATTTATAATCACCACCTAGGGGTGTGCAATCATAAATCATACTAAAATACCTTATCCTTTCAGAGATCCAATCTGGTACATGATAGAAATCCCTTCCTAGGGGTTGGGACCATCATGTTCTTCCTATGGACCAACGATGGAGGCCTTAGGTTCTCTCTTCGAAAACCTTCTCCCACTCAATCTTTTGAAGTCAAGGTTTTATTTTAAAATTATGCATGAACAATTTTAATATGAGCGGCACTCCCTATTCTATATGACATGTTATCAATATACATGGTAAATCATATTATAATGCAGACAAGCAAAGCAATCAAGCAAAGCTACAAGCATAATAATAATAATAACCGTAATATTATGGTTCCACCCTAGAGAATAGAAAAACTAAGATTACAAGAGAATAATCGAGACATTTATCGATTCTTCATTCTTGAATCCTCAAGCTGTATCCTTCTTCATGTAATATCCATCTTCAAGTCCTCAATCCCGTATGAATCGAACACTTCATATTTCCGGTCATATCCAAATTTAATGTTTCTCAGAATCGTCCCAAAAATAAAATTAAAACTGCACCAAAAATTGCACCTTTTCTGGACACCTGGCTGCTCTCGGTCGGCAGGCCGATCTGGGTGATCGGTCTGCCGATCATGGTGGTTCGGCTTGCCGAACATGAAGGTTTGGCCTGCCGGCAGAGCACCAAAATTTCTGCCCCACTGTCGGCCTGCCGGACCGTACGTCCGGCCTGCCGATCTGTGACCTTCGGCCTGCCGAACTGTGAGGTCCGGCATGTCGACCGAGCAGAAAACCCTCAATCCAGAAAATACAATTTTAATGCAATTCATCAATTTTATTTTCAACAATTCAAAAACATAAAATTAGAGACTCAGGAAATACCTGGAGACGCCATCATCAATCTTTAAGATCCGACTTCTCGTTCCGTCTTCTCCGAATAATTATTTAATTACAAAATTCTTACAAATTAAAAATTAAATAATAATTCCTAGACGGAGATGATAGTCCGCCATCTAATTACATGAAAAACCTAGATACACATTCTAACCTCTAAGGAACCATAACCGGTATTAATTAATTAATAAATAATTAAACAACAATTTAATCAACCATAATTAATTAATAAACATTCACCATATAATCCATGACAACATATATATTATATAGAAACCTAGAGTGCCATCTCTCTATAAAATTTAATTCAAGCATTGGAGAAATTAAGATCACAAAATTTATGCATATAACATGATCACAAACTTGCAAATTTATGTAAAAACCTCGGCTCTGATACCAATTGTTGGAAACAAAGTGCGCAGCGGAATTTTAAAAATTTTTCATCAGAGTAATTTCCAAAACACAAGTTTGACATGTTATATGTATAAATTAAACAGATCTTACTAACCTCAGTGTGCCGAAGAACCTCCGCGACCTGTGTAGAGAAGTAACGTTCCAGAAGAGCCTCAACCAACTGGTCTTCTTTGCTATTCTCTATCCACAACCGGAGTGAGTGTGGGCTCACACATACAGCTCTTCCACCGGTGACTCTCCTTCCAACCAATAGAGAGAACCCAAAGCTAGTGTTCGTAATTTGTGAACAAAAGCTCTCAGGGAGTTTTCAGATGCTCACTAGAAGAGTATCACTCTTAATCTCTCAAATTGATCTGAGTAAATCATTAGACTCACTCCCTTTTTATACCTATTGGTCCTTGGGGTCAGTCCATATCAGATTAGGTCTCAAAAATCGAAACAGAATCAAGTTTGGATCAATATCTGATAAGATACGCGTGAAAAACGCGTAATCTTAACTGTCGTGGTCGGCATGCCGAACTGTGAGATAGGCAGGCCGAACTGGCCAGTTCGGCAGGCCGAACACGTCATCCGGCATGCCGAACTGCCGAGAAAAAATCTCCGCGAATCTTTTATTTTCCACCCGAGATTCTAAAGGATAAAGTCTCAGTTTTGATTCAAATAGCCCAATAGAAAAGATATCTGATCAAAAGAAACTTTTTCAAGATAATCTCTAAGAAAATAAATCAATTCACAATAATTCTACAAGTTTATCTTGTTCTAATTGTCCAAAATTAAAACAACCGATAAACAGACAAGAATTATCCGAACGCCATAATTCAACAAGTTCATCTTGAACTAATTTCTTACATAATTAATTCAACCGATAAACAGACATGAATTATTTGATTCTTTTAAACCAATCTTGATAAATCCGACATAAGTCACCAATTATTGGGAAAGCACGCCGTGTCGTTACAGGATTTTGTGAGCTAGCAAAGGGGACCAAAATGGACCTATAAAGTTCAAGCTCATGATAATTATGAAACCCAATATCCCAGATATACATTTCACAATTATCAACTCCAACGCTACTCCACTAAAAGCTTGGAGCTGCACTCTCGAACTTTATAGAATTACGAAGCTCGTGTAGCTAAGTCTCCATGACATATCATAGTGTATCGCATCCCCATATGATCATCCATAATCGGCTTAAGGACAAGTTCTGTCTTACCTTCCCGATTATTTTTATCTTACGTTCCATTGTCTCACCATTAGAAAACTTACCATCCAAAGATAGTATACCATTCGGTTACACCTATGTATCCAAATGGTTGAGCGCTCCAGTTTTCCAACTACAGGACAACGCATATAAGAGGATATCATTACTCCTAAAGAGGAGCTATGGATTCCATATCTATGAATAACAAGTCTACGCTACCAAGAGTCATGCCTCCAACGTACCGGCATGCATGCCACTATAGAGATGTGGGAGTCATCCATTGGTACATCAAAAGACACAAGTCGAGACAACGGGCCCATTATTCATCTCAGGATTAAGATACAATACAAATGATTGTCTAAAGTGAATCGATTTGCCAAGACAGAATTATTAATCCAAATCAATTCACTTTATGTCCCGATCCAACACATCGTCACCTATGACAACGCGCCAATGTTTCTATTCACGGAGTCCAACTCCGATGGCCAAGACAAACCATCTCCCAAAAGGGATATAGACAACATAACAATCTTTACATGAATAAAGCGCCCAACTTTATTCCCTCGATTGCGGATCATATATTTTAGACCATCACCTTAAGAGTCGTGTCTACCGCATAATCATCCCATCATATGCCCAACTCTTAAGGTTTAGACTGATAGTCTCAGACTACTGTTTGCTTATCATACATTCAACAAATATGAATGTAAAGAGGACAATATTTGGTATATATAAATGAATAAATTCTTTATTGATAAAAATGTCTCCAAAAACGTATTACATATTTACTCCTTAGAGCATACATGTCTAACAGTTTGCATGTTTGTAGGATATCCAAAAGGGACTAAAGGGGTTTATTTTTATAACCCGAAGGAAAATAAAGTCGTAGTTTCTGCTAATGCAACTTTCCTTGAGGAGAGTTACATGGATAACTTTAAACCTCAAAGCAAAGTGGTGCTTGAGAAGTTAAGGAGTGATTAGATCACTCCGGAGGTTCCAAACGAAACCATTTCGATAAGTGTACAAAAACCAAACGAACCTAAACAACGACCTAAGGGGCTTCGACGTAGTGGGAGGATCGGGCGTTAACCTAAAAGGTATATATTCAATGGGGAGGTCTTCTTGGCTGAACTGGATGAACATGACAGGGATCCTTATACTTACGTAGAAGCTATGAAGGATGTTGTTTCAAAACTCTGGACAGAGGCCATGAACGTAGAGATGAAGTCTATGGAGACTAATCAGGTCTAGGAGCTTGTGGATCTTCCCGAAGGGGTAAAACCCATAGGGTGTAAGCGGATCTACAAGATGAAACGAGGAGTGGATGGAAAGGTCGAAACCTTTAAGGCAAGACTGGTAGCTAAGGGTTATACGCAAAAGGAAGGAATCGATTATGAGGAAGCCTTTTCGCCTGTAGCCATGCTTAAGTCCATCTGGATTCTCTTGTCCATAGCTGTCGCTCTTGACTTCAAGATTTGACAGATGGATGTCAAGACGACTTTTCTAAATGGCTATCTTGATGAGTCTATTTATATGGAACAGCCAGACGGGTTCAAGGTCACGGGTCAATAGGGTAAGGTTTGTAAGCTGCTAAAGTCTATTTATGGACTTAAGCAGGCTTCTCATTCTTAGAACATAAGATTTGATTAGGTGATCAAGACTTATGGGTTCTCACAAAATATGAATGAACCATGTGTTTATAAACACATTAAGGATGGGAAGGTAGTTTTTCTACTGCTCTATGTAGATGACATTCTGCTAATTTGCAATGACGTTGGGGCATTGTCATCGGTCAAATTACGGTTGACCAAGCAGTTTAACATGAAGGACTTGGGTGAGGCTAATTTGTTCTCGGTATCTAGATTTTTTGGGATAGGAAGAACAAAATGATAGCTTTGTCTCTGGCCGGCTACATAGATAAATTCTCAGGAGGTTTGCAATGTAGGATTCCAAGAAAGGTGGGCAACCATCTAGTTCTGGAATTACTCTTTCTAAGAAAGACTCTCCAAAGTCTTATGAAGAAAGAGAATACATGAAGAAGGTGCCTTATGCTTCAGCAGTGGGTAGTCTCATGAATGCCATGCTTTGCACACGACCAAATATTAGCTATACAGTCGGGATTGTAAGTCGATTTTAGGCGGATCTAGAACCGAACCATTGGGCTGCGGTAAAGCATATTTTCAAGTACCTGAGAAGGACTCAAGGGTATATGCTTGTGTATTCGGGTGAGGACTTGACTCCTCTAGGATACACTGACTCGAATTTTCAATCCTGTCTGGATTCTAGGAAATCGACTTTGGGGTTTGTGTTTACTCTGGGCGGCGGTGCCATCAGTTGGAGAAGTGCGAAGCAAGATTGCACTTCAGATTCAATGATGGAGGCCGAGTATGTGGCAGCTAGTGATGCTTCAAAAGAAGCAGTGTGGCTCCGTAAGTTCCTTGGGGATCTTGAGGTAGTTTCTAGTATGGATAAGGCGGTATCACTGTACTGTGATAACAATGCGGCGGTAGCTAATGCTAAAGAACCAAGATTTCACAAGAAGAGTAAGCATATTGATCGGAAGTATCATGTGATAAAGGACTTCGTTGAGGGCGAGCATGTCACGGTGTGCAAGATCGCGTTAGAGGACAATTTAGCTGATCCATTTACGAAGACACTTACTGGGAGAGTCTTCGAGAAACATGTGGAAGCTATGGGGATGTGAGATTTGTTGTATTTACTCACTTAGTACAAGTGGGAGATTGTTAGATATGTATGACCTAAGGAGTAAAAATGTAACATGTTTTTGGAGACATTTTTATCAATAAAGAATTTATTCATTTACATATACCAAATCTTGTCCTCTTTACATTCATATTTGTTGAATGTATGTTAAGCAAACAGTAGACTGAAATTGTCGGTCTAAACCTTTAAGAATTGGGCATATGATGGACTGATTATGCGGAAGACACAATTCTTAAGGTGACGGTCTAAAACATATGATCTGCAATAGAGGAATAAAGTTGGGCGCTTTATTCATGCAAAGATTGTTATGTTGTCTATATCCCTATTTGGAGATGGTTTGTCTTGACCATCGGAGTTTGACTCCGTGAATAGAAACATTGGCACGTTGTCATAGGTGACGATGTGTTAGATCAGGACATAAAGTGAATTGATTTGGATTAATAATTCTGTCTTGGCAAATCGATTCACTTTAGACAATTATTTGTATTGTATTCTAATCCTAAGATGGATAGTGGGCCCGTTGTCTCGACTTGTGTCTTTTGATGTACCAAAGGGTGACTCCCACATCTCAATAGTGGTATGCATGCCAGTACATTGGAGGTATGACTCTTGATAGCGTAGACTTGTTATTCATAGATATGGAATCCATAGCTCCTCTTTAGGAGTAATGATATCCTCTTATATGCGTTATCCTGTAATTGAAAAATTGGAGTGCTCAACCATTTGGATACATAGGTGTAACCAAATGGTATACTATCTTTAGATGGTAAGTTTTCTAATGGTGAGATGATGGAATGTAAGATAAAAATAATTGGGAAGGTAAGACAGAACTTGTCCTTAAGCCGATTATGGATTATCATATGGGGATACGATACACTATGATATGTCATGGAGACTTGGCTATACGGGCTTCGTAATTCTATAAAGTTTGAGAGTGCAGCTCCAAGCTTTTAGTGGAGTAGCGTTGGAGTTGATAATTGTGAAATGTATATCTGGGATATTGGGTTTCATAATTATCGTGAGCTTGAACTTTATAGGTCCATTTTGGTCCCCTTTGCTAGCTCACAAAATCCTATAATGATACGGCGTGCTTTTTTTAATAATTGGTGACTTATGTCGGATTTATCATATTGGTTTAAAATTTGAAAGAATCAAATAATTCATGTCTGTTTATTGGTTGAATTAATTTTGTAATAAAATTAATTTAAGATAAACTTGTTGAATTAATGGGATCGGATAATTCTTGTTTGTTTATCGATTGATTTAATTGGATAAATTAAATCAAGATAAACTTGTAGAATTATTGTGAATTGACTTATTTTCTTAGAGATTATCTTGATAAAGTTTGTTTTGATCAGATAACTTCTCTATTTGGGTTATTTAAATCAAAACTGAGACTTTATCCTATAGAATCTCGGGTGAAAAATAAAAGATTTACGGAGATATTTACGCTGCAGTTCGGCCTGCCAATGGGGCCTATTCGGTCTACCAATCAGCGAGAGATAAGATTACGCTTTTTCACGTGGATCTTATTAGATATTGATCCGAACTTGATTCTGTTTCGAGTTTTTGAGACCTAATCTGATAAGGACTGACCCCAGGACCAATCGCTATATAAAGGGAGTAAGTCTCATGAGTTACTCAGATCAATTGAGAGATTAAGAGTGATACTCTGCTAAGTGAGAATCTGAAAACTCCCTGAGAGCTTTTGTTCACAAATTACGAACACTAGCTTTGGGATCTCTCGATTGGTTGGAAGGAGAGTCACCGGTGGAAAAGCTGTACGTGTGAGCCCACACTCACTCCGATCGTGGATAGAGAATAGCAAAGAAGACTAGTTGGTTGAGGCTCTTCTGAAACGTTACTTCTCTTCACGGGTTGCGGAGGTTCTTCAGCACATAAAGGTTAGTAAGATCTGTTTAATTTATATATATAGCATGTCAAACTTGTGTTTTGGAAAAATACTCCGATGTTAAAATTTTTAAAACTCCCGCTGCGCACCTCACATTGTTTTTTCCAACACCAACCTCACTAGAGCACCACCCACCACAGCCCACCGGCCCTAGTGCTTGTGACTACAAAACTGGCATGTTCACGACAGAAAAGAAGCTCGAGCCACCGATGCTCATGACGGGAAGGAAGCTCATGATAGTCCCTATGTAGATCTCATTGTCGCCCAGCGAATCTAACCCACCCTATGACCAACCTACTATGGATGGATCTCATCGTCACAGGCATCCTAGCCTTACTGGAGCAAAGGAAGAGGAAGAGATGGCCGATGAAGACTGACCTACTATGAGACTGAACGAGAAAAGATGGGACCATCTAGAGGAAATGAGATGTGGAGGAGGTAGGGCGGCATAAAAAGGCCTAGGGCAGCTGGACTAAGCTAGATTGCTCATGCGGTTGGTGGCGAGGAGGAAGGAGGTGGAGCCACATCTAGGTAAACGATGCTGAGTGATGGCAACGGTAGGATTTTCGGTGAGTGAGTGCATTGGCGTCTACTCTATAAGAGTGTTTGTGAATTGTGAGGGAGGTGAGGAAAAAAAAAAACAAGGAGGAAAGAGATGACCCTTCTAAAATTTTTTATTAAAAAAGTTTAATTTTTAGTTCTAATTAATATAAATTAATATTGTATTAGTAATTAGTTAGACTTAAATTTGGTTATGTTTACATTAATAATTTTTCTATAAAAAATTATTTTGCTTTCAAAAATACGCTGTTATGTACAACTAAACACAATTTCAAAAATAGCCAAAATGCATTTCTCAAAGTATTCTCATTTCTAACTTTTAATCAATAAAAAAACCATTTTGAAAATGATATGAAATGAACAATCAAAATCGTCTTTTTATATGGACGTTTTCAGAACTGCCACTTCCCACTTTGATTGTACAAATGAAACGAACAGATTAGACTATCTGAAATTTTTTTCAAAAACAAATGACAAATCCTAATTCATATCTCTCTTTTCTTCTTCTCCCTCTTAATCTTTCCACCCCCATCTCACCTCTCTTCTCCCTCCCTCTTCTTCTTCGTTTTTCTCTTTTCTCTCTATCCCTTGCTCTTCTTGCATCTACCTCTCTCTCTCTCCTATCCACTGATGCCATTGGCCCTCTCTATCCTCTTCTCTCTACCCCATCTCTCCCTCCTCTCTCTACTTGTTTATAAGGCTCACAAATTCACAAATTTGAATAGTTATTTAATCACAATTTATAATTATGAATTTTCTTATTAGTAGAATTTTTAAAAATTCTTCAAACTATGAGGCTTATTATGATGAGTAATTGCTAATTTCATGAATGTATAATATCATGTGTTTCTTGAGTACGTATGGTATGATGTAATATTATAATAACATACTTAATTAATTAAAAATATGATTATATAATGTGCTAGGTTAAAGGTATATCTTTTGATAGTTACGTATGTATGTTAAGATAAATGACCTTAAAAAAAAACTCAGGTACCGCTCAACAAATTCCCATGTATAAGTCTTGTTCATAATCGAGATTTGTACTATGAACCCGTAAAAAAAGACTAAATTTCTCCATACGCATTTTGAATGATGTATTGTAATCTTATGACAATGAAATTAATGAATGAAATGATACAGGATTGGTGTTATTTTATGTGTATTTATTATTTATGAAATTAAATTATGCATGGAATTGTGAGAAAATGCAATTTTATTATTTTATGTAAAATAAATAATTTCATGATATAAAATTTGTAGCAATTCCAATTAATATTATGATATCACATATGAAATAATTGTAATTAAAATGCATAGAATTTCCGTATGTGACACTAAAATTAATTAGTCCACAGTGGATTAAAATTAAATCTATAGTGTGACAATGAGAGTGATCAACAATGCCAAATTAACTACAATGTGGAAAACATGCCATCACCAACTTATGTTTCAAATTTGACCGATAAATAGTCAATTTGATCGATGTAGGACTAAACAGGAAATGTTCCATAGCTTTTAATATGATGTAGTAACTAAGATGAGGTAAATAAAGAACTACTTTTTAAATGAATTGCTAAAATCAATTGAACTTTTAGATTGACAAATGTGATTGAACCATAGAAAATGAAGAAAAGTAAGAAAAATCTCCCATGATGTGACACCATCCTTGACCTAGAATTAGGTAAAAAGAAAATAAATTAATCAAACTTTACTTATGGGAAATATAAAAAGTTAAGGATTAAAGTAAGGAATTTGACCAAAAGTAAATAAATAAACCTTAAATTTAGGAGAGGTGATTAAGTTGAGGGATTAGGTAAAGTTAAGTCAGGAAAGTGTGGGCTTACCGTGGGATGACATAATTTCCTCCCCATCTACTAGCTAAGGACTTTCTGGTACCCCCTAATTAGATTTTTTTTTACAATTAATTCCTTCTTGGCATGTGCCTATAAATAGGTCTATTTGGAATCCATTTCATCGCTTTCTTTCTTCTACTCTAAGGTAAAGAAAACACTTCCCTTTCCTTCTAGCTACATCTGGACATACACTACAGAAAGTCTTGAAAAGATTTTCCACATCAAGCCTGCAAAGACCCACCAAATCCAAGCCTTGAAGCTTATCAAGTTGTGTATAATTTGGTGAGAAAATAGTCATTTTCATGTTTGTTAGTTTATCAATTAGAGTTTAACTTCTTAAATCTAAGATTTTGATTTCTTAAAAGAATACTAAGCTTTAAGATTGCCGAAGGAGTCCCTGAAATTAAAGATGTTGAACTAATCCTAGGTAAAGAAGCTCTATTACAACATTAAAAAAAAAAAGCATTTTGGGAAATTTTAAACATTAAATGTTGACAATAAGCTTGTCAATTGGCATAATCATTTACTATGTGATAATACCCTCTACAATAATATTTATAATTAGAGCGAAGTTTATAGTCTTTTGTGTAACTCTCTAATTACTTTTTTGTCTATAAGTTTTGTTAATTATCTAGTGGATAACCTATTTATAAATGAAGATATGAGTTATATATATTTAATATTCCATATCAAATAAATACTTTCTAAGGAGATGTCTTCTGAAACTCCTAAAGAAGTTAAAGCATGAACAGATGTCCACATGTGTCAATAGTAGAAGTCTTATGTATCCTATGCTACATACAAGGTCAAATATATGTTATGCAATTGGAATTGTTTGCTGACATAAATCGAATCCAAGAGAAAAGCACTGAGGGTCAGTAAAGCATATTCTCAAGTATCTTCAGAGAACAAGAAATTATATGCTTGAATACTCTGGGTCGGATCTTACTCTTGCCGATGTGAATTTGAAGAAGTCAATTTCAGGCTCAATGTTTACCTTGAATAGTGGAGTTGCTACTTGAAGGAGTATTAAGTAATCTTGTGTTGCTGGCTCTACTATGAAAGTTGAATATGTTGGAGATTTGGAAGCTACAAAAGAGGTTGTCTACCTCCATAAATTCTTGAAGGTTTAGAGGTTTTCCCTAACCTTAAGCGACCAATGACACTATACTCTGATAACAGTGTTACGGTCGCAAATGCAAAGGAACCAAGAAGCCATCAAAGAGGAAAACTCATCGAGTGAAAGCATCATCTCATTAGAGAGATAGTATAACATGGAAATGTGGGAACATGCAAGGTCGATTTGGAGAATAACTTGGCTGATCCTTTTACCAAAACTTTACAAACTCAAATTTTTGAGGGACATCTATATATTTGAGAATTTGAGAAATGTCACATATGCTATCACGTAAATAGAAGATTGTTGAGATTGGTGCTTTTATATCACAGTGTAAATCCTGTATGAACATTATAAGAGGTGAAGTATTACATAATTAATAAAATAAATTCTAAATTCCATCTATAGTTTTGGTATATATTTATATGTGCAAATATCATAGAGGTTCTGATACTTATAAAAGTCTATAATTATGTATATTAAGTGTCCATAATATAGATAGTAAGATTATGCATTTAGTATAAATTTTAGTTTACAATCAGTGGATAAAGCTAAACATTTTATCTTGTTTAAGATTGTAATGTTGTCTATTCCCAATTTGGTGAAATACTCGTATCTGGATTATAGTAATATTATGATTATTGGATAGAGACATTAGTATATTTAGAACACATTAAATATGGACAAGATATAATTTAATTTATTGTGTAATTCTGTAACAAAAATTAGAACTCCATCATTATTGATCTTTTATGGATCATACCATAGCTAGTGGATTCACATCTATTTATTATGTCATTTGATTGCCAACGAGTAAGATCTATATATTCACAATCAAAAACTCGATATATTGGAGGCATAGTATTGTAGATAGCTGGGAACACTACTTATAGATCGAAAATCCACAACTCCTACTGGATAGGATGTTAAGATAATGTCATCATAAGGATTAATTCGAGTCCTAAAATGAATTGTCGTTTGTGGGGGGTTTATTGACTTAGGTGTGTTCACAGATTACATTTCATGAATTTTGCGGTCAATCTACAATCCATTCAAAAACTTTCAGATTGGGAAAATCCAATCTGTAATCTGATCCAAAACTTTTGGATTGAAAAGATCCTAATCTGTTACCATTCAGATTTCACGGATTAGATTTCACGAATTTACGAATTGAGCTAGGACCTTTGAAAATAAGAATACTGAAGGCTAATTCTTTCATCAAAAATTTAAAAAAAATGCCACAATGTAAAATAGGTCAATAAAACTAAATTTGTTACACCCTATTCAATTAAAACAAACTACTTTAATAAAACTCAAAATGAAATCTTCTTTTAAAAAAAGAGAAAACTTCTATAATATACCACACTTTTAAAAATTTTGTTTATTAATGCCACACTTAGAAAAATTTATGCCACACTATCCTTCATATTACATGTTAAGTTATGCCACAAATGAACATGTAATGATATTTATAAAAGTAAATCTTAAAAAATGGCATTTATGAAAATCCAAAAAAAGAAAAAGTCAAAATATATTCTTGTTCTTTTATCAATACTTAAATCTTCAAAGAGATTCATCAAAAGAAAGACTCAAATTTAAGTCTTTTTATTCAATTTTATATTCTTAATATATATATATATATGAGGTTTCAGACTGATAGATTTGACGGATTGAGAATTGCTCAATTTGTAATCTAATTTAAAACCTTTGGATTGAGATTTTCTCAATTCGATACTAATCCAAAACTCTTCCTAATCCAATCTAAAACCTTTGGTTTAGATTGGATTGGATAGATTTTGCAAATTGACGGATGTCGCGAACTCCCCTATAGTGAACCCATTAACTGGTTGTTGACAACTAGGCTTAATTTTCCAAAAAGATGTTAGCATATTATGTGAAAGGTTAAAAGGAAAGGGAGGGACTGTCTCTCTTTTGGACACAGAGGGATGGTATATCGGTTTTAACATTACTCTAATATTTATACATCGATGCGGGAATTGTATGATTTAATTTAATCAGACATAACGAATTAAGTTGTTGACAAATATATATATATATATATAGATAACAATTAATGAGCATTGAATTTAGAGAACTTATTAAATGTGATTTGAAGTGGGCAACTTGTTTTTTGACCTACGAACATGATCTTTTAACTTACTTTTTTTATTTAAATAGAATGTAATTTTAAGACAAGACTCCATGATTATAAAATCTCATTCCTCATTCTTTACCATTGAAAATTCATACTTTTTTTTCAATTTTCAAATGACAACACCAAAAAACACTATTTTCTACGCTTAAAAAAGACTAACTAATTAGTTTTATCTAAAAAAATAAAGGAATAGTTGCACCTTGTTTGGAGTATAAATGGAATTATAGTCTTAATCATTTTTTTTAGTTAACTCTCTTTTAAAACGTATTCTAAAATAAGTCCACAAAGATAAATCTGTAGATTTTCAGCCCTTTCATTAACGACTTTCTCTCTTTTCTCTCTCTAGGTTTTCTTATCTGCTAGGGTTTTATTAAACCTTCTTAATGTTGCCCCCTTTTCTTCCCTCGTGCTGAAGTTCGGCAACGACCATGCTTTGGTTTGGGGGCCTAATGATGGTTTGGGCTATTTGGTGAGGTATAGAGATGCTTGACGCGACGTTGGGGTGGGCTGGTGGAGCAGTGTGTAACAACCCTACCTACGTGGCCGTTACTTTAAATATTTAAACATATTCTTAAACATATACTTATTATGATTACTTAGGTTGCAGAATATATTTTAAAAAATTGCTAAATAAATATCGTTACAAATTAACTTAAAATAAAATGTGTTTACATTTGTTGTAATAAAAGTTATAACATATATGTTTTAAACAAGTTAGTCTTAAAACCATACGGACTGAGACTACATGGCTACAACCTTGGTCTGCAAAACACATATGTATAGTTTCAACAGTACTATTTATACTTAAATTAAAATGCCAAAATTAAGAAAACCGAGTGCAAAAATAAAATACATGCGGTATCCATTCCCCATCTCTATTGCTCGTCTTGTTGGTTTACCTGAAAAAAAATTCAATAAAAATAGTGAAAATGCCAAAATAGGGTTTTAAAATTTTTCTTAAACTTTCAGAGTCCTTTTCATAATGCTATATATAATAATTGAATAAAACACAAACTTAACGGTTTGACAATAGCACTAGTTGATCAATCGTTCTAAAAACTTTAGATCTTTCTTGTTATTCTCCTCCTAGGTTAACTAGTGTTTGGGCACCCATGAGACTTCTTGGAAAATATCTACAATATCTCATGTTGACTTTTCTCAGCAGAGGTTCTTTAAAGCTCTAAAGAGGAATTAAAACACGGGATGAAGGCCAGAGAAAAGTCTACAAAAAAAGCTCCTCTAAGGTCTATACATTGATGCTAGGTAGTTGGAGCTGGGATTCTGCTTGAGAATCATGCCAACCCCTAGGGGTGGTGGGCATGATTTCACTCCTCCAATAGAAGAGTGATATATTTAAATCACACAACCATGAAATTGGCTCCACATGTACTCCCAGACATTGGATGGTATCACACATAGTGTAAGAGGTGCACCATTATTTTTGTTACAATGTTTTATCTCACAAAATTTAAAACAACAAGTGGTTCAAACCATTAAAAACGATTCAAAACGCTCCCAACAGACGCTAAGTTTGACTTCATTCTTGCCGGGGTGTCAAGTGATGGAAAAGTTATTTGATTAGATTTCCAGAGCAAGATGAGTTGTTGTTTCCCATGTTTCAGAGCCCACACAAATTTGAAGAAGATTTGTTGTGAATTGAAGGAACTCAATTGTATTGGCATAAAGTTGTTATGCGCAAGGCCTACTATAATTTGGCATAAGACTATTTCATGGTCATGTGATTGTCCCATTGTATGTGATGAAAACCTTTTCGCATGGACCAAGTTTTGGCTTGAAAGAATCAGTGGCTCTAGAATTTTATCTTCAGCTATTTTTGTTAATCTCCTTTGAACATTTTAATTGTAATGAGTTGTTACAATGTTTTCCCTCACAAAATTTAAATAGCTGCAGTACAAACTCAAACCTTTTTGGTTCAAACCCATTTCCCAAATAGGCTAGAGTTTCTTTTGGCTGATTGTTTGTATCTTGGCAATGTTTATTTTAGTTGCAGCATAATATTCTAATGGTCATTATGGTTGCAGCATTGTACATTCTGGAACTTCTCTTGCAGGCTTCTAGGAAATATGTCGTATCTTTCTATGATTTGTTTTCGTGTGTTGTTAACGACATTCTGCCATTTGGAAGTCGTTCATATCTATTGTTGAGCTATCTGGAGCAATGGTATGTGCTTTTCATTCTGCTCCCTGAATTATTTTTCTGCTGACATTCATACCACTGAACTGATGCTTTTGGTGCTGCTGCTTTGAACTCTCACCACATATGATGTTTAAGTGAGTAGAATTCCAATTCTCTGGATTGTATGCAGGGTTTTTTTCTTTTTTCTTTTTATTTTTCCCTTTTGTGGTTGGGGTTATATTATCTGAGACTGGATGGCTTAAAGCATGTCATCTTAAGACTGATTGGTCTCAATAAAAAGTCGTTCACCATTAGGGTTATTATAATTATCATGATAGAATGAAGTTATTGGGTTCATTGTAGCCTTTCGTTTCCAAAGGAGCCTGCAGCCATCCTTTCTGTTTCATTTGATTCGGAAATACGTTTTGTAATTTCTTTCTGTATTTAGGTTTATCATGTTCTCTTTTATTTTTACTTTTATTTTTATTCTTTTGTATTTTCTAGCCATCAAGTTAGTCCAAGTTGTTTCAACATTGGCAGCGCAAAATGATCAAAATTGAATAGTATTGTGTGAATTTTTATGAAACAAAGCTTTTTGCTAATGTTATGCAATGCATTAAAGAGCAATATGTTGATGTTTAAACATTGGAAGTTAGGCGAAATCTGAAACATATTTTGACAGTATAATGTATTTCAGCCAAAGGAAAAATATGCCTATTATTAACTTCCCACACTTCACGACACTCGGCTTAATGCATGTTGGGCTGCTTTGTAAGGAATAGTTCCTATTTGAATTTTAAATATGTTTTGAAAAAGTCATTTTACTGTGGGACTTGGTGTGTGATAGCCGATTACTTTCTTTTCTTAATGTGTTTATAGCGAACTTGCAATAAATGCTAACAAGAAGAATACAGATAAACATATAGTGTACCTTTGTCAGTCACTGGGAGAGGAAAAGGATGAAGTTGCAAGTCTTGAGATTCAACGCGATAGCTGGCTACCAAGGACCTACTTTAAGTTTTGACAAATTATAACAGGAAGAATATATGATTTGTTTGGCTCATTGGTTTGCAAAGAAATTCAAATTATTTGCGTGAAAACATTGCAGCAAATGGTTTGAACCGTTAATCAAACAGGTAAAGTAAACGGGCTAAAAGTTAATTGTTTTGTTTCAATTATGTTGTTCAAGGGGCTGAAATACAAGTTTCTAAATATAATGCTATTTCAACACTCAAGTGATGAATGGCTGATTATAATACCTTATTGCCGAACATTAGTTTTATTTCTACAAAACATGTATGGTTATTTGTTTAATTACTTTTATCTCAAGCTTAGATTTTATGGCCTAATTGTCAACCAGGGCTTTGAATGCTGGACTAGTTCTGTTTTTAAGTGCCTTATTTATTGTGATGTTCTGTTTGTTCTTAACTACGACTGGATAGATTTGGATATGTGCTTATGGATAAACTATGCTTTCAGAAAATGATGGTGATAATTTGATCCTTGGGCTTTGTACCGATAAAGTTTGATGCTGTGGAAAAATTAAAGTTCAACTTGGAGTCGGGAACTAAAAGAATTGTTGCCGTACTGCATTCTTCTGTGTCTTACTCTTGAGGGAAAAATTATCATGTTTCATGTCGCTAGGTAATGTTCTTATCTCCATGTTCTGGCACATGGTCCATGAGTGATGCCCCCAATTGTTGAGTTTGTTTCGGAGGAGGTTAAGCATCATTTTTTGGATGCCTATGCAATGATTGCTAATATTAGACAATGCCTTGGAACTTCCCTGCAGTGTCAATCCTAATGTACCTGCACCTCATGCTCCTTCTACTCTCTCTGAAGAGGAAGATGATGCTAGTGGACCCGTACCTGAGGAGGTTGAGGTGTCAAAACCTTCTATTGAGCCCGTGAAAGAACAATTGGGACAGCTTCCCTTGGATATTCAATTGCAGGATGTTGAGAAATAGGAACTTGACAAGGAAGAAATTAGCGAGGTTTCCAACAAAACTAACCTGAAGCCCAGTGATGTTAATGTGTCATTAATTTCTGTACTTTCTTCTAATGAATTATCTCATAGAGAAAGTCATATTAGCAAACAAGACGAGGAGTCCTTTAAAAATTCGGAGTCTTCTGAAGCTGATGGGAAACAGAAAGTGCCTTTGCCAAAGTTTCATCAGGAAGTGAATAGTGAACAAGCACGGCTTTCTGGAAGTGGGATTACAAATCTAGATCAAATATCCACTAAGGCTTCTCTTCTGGAAGGATCTCGCCACGCGTTCAAGGACTTCAGCGTGACACGGAGTCAAATACCTTCAAGATTTGGGTCAGGTGCTTTTTCATTCCCTGGAAGGACTCAAGCTGATTCCGCTGACCAGTTAAATTTTAACAATTTACATTCGAGTGTGGAGATCGGTAAGCTGTCTCCTGCACATGTTGACGGACCAGTTTCCCAAGCTCTTCATCTCAATCATTGTCGAGTGCAAAAATAATTTCTTCCAAGGATATTGATGTAAAATCTCCGCTTATACCTGCAAGCTATACACAAGATGATGGTCCTAAAAATGCTGGTCTTAATACAGCAGATATTTCATCTAACCATTCTGAAAAAATGGTCCATTTGAAGGAAACCGTTGTTACATCAACTCCACAAAATTCTGCTAATAGGCCGGTCCAGAGTTGGGGACAGAGATCTTTTCCAGGGCCTGGTAATATTGAGTCATGACCTTCCATTCGTAGCTCGTAGGTATCATCACAGGAAAATGTTGTGCTTGGCAACTCTGCCACCGCAAGCATCATCCATCAAAGGAAAATTACACAGCCCTGCCTCAGCGAGGGATGATGAATTCGGAACCAATTTTCTCAAAACAATTTGGCAATGTAACGAACCTGTCTTACTATCTTTTTTATCCAACATGTTTCTTTAATATGATGTGATGCTATCTTGGTTTCTTTTATTTGTTTTCCGTTTTTTGTTTTGCATCTCGTACATCTATGATTTTCTTCAGTAGAACCTGTTCACATTTTCTTCCTTTGCACTGATGGCAAAACGATGTTGAAAATCTGCTATTTGGTGTACATTTTGTTGTGTACAACGATCTATAAGTTCCTCTCGGCTGAGTAAAAGAAAATATCATTTTATTCTAGTAAGATTACAAATCTTTTTATTTCCATAAAGTAACATATGGGAGTTTTTGGTTTGTGAGAGAAATGTTTTGGCTATCCTCAGTTTATGATTCATCCATCTTCACCCCCCCAACCTAAATTAAGGTGGTCAAGTTTTTGGTTGCTTTGTATGTGCATCTTTTATTTTACTTTCATTGTGGATGCTTCTGAACTTTGTTCGTTTCTGTGCATCTTACGTCCCATTACTTTCCCGTCCAGATCAAAGACATGACAAAAGAATTGGATTCGCTTCTACAGTCTATAGAGCAACCCGGTGGCTTCGGGGATGCTTGCACAGTTTCACAGAAGAGTTCAGTTGAAGCGCTGGAGCAAGGAATAGGAATTCTATCTGACAAATGCCGAAAGTGGAGGGTGATGCTTTGTGCTTAATTCTTGGCTTGCTGTTATTTGCCACTATAAATCCATTATTCTTAGACTTGCTTGCTCAAACTTTAATTTGTCATACTGTGTTTGTCATTGTGGGTCATTGTATTGAGGTCTAAAATAAAAGATCCCAATCAAGTAAAATAAAACCCAGGTATAGGTCTTATCATTCAAGGCTTGAAAGCTATATTCGTGCCTGGAATGCTTATGTTGAAAGCGCTCCTGAATGTTGGCCTTTTGGCTGCAACACATATTTTATACTTTCCGTCTTTCTTTCCTTTATTAATGTTAAAAAACATGAGCTGTCGTTGGGCTTCTGCAGAGCATTATGGATGACAGAATTGAAGAGGTGCGAAATCTTCTTGCAAAGACGGTGCAAGGTATTTTTTATGCTAACTGGGGTTATTTATCTACAATCACGGTGGTATGTTAATATTTGACCGTGAATATGGCCAAAACACATATGCTTTTAATAAATGAACAAAGCTTACCACCCAAAAGGACAACTGAAAGTACAGACCAGAAATACGATAACCTCTAAAAACTAAATTCCTAACATTTAAAAAAAAAGGCTGCCAACTGTAACTAGAAAATGCACTGGAATGTGTGGTAGATGAAGCTGTTGTAGATGTAGAGTCAAATCAAATCGACACCCCAGCAAAAGGAAGAAAAAGGGAGAAAAACGCGTGCTCGTAAGGCAGGGAGCAAGCGCCGCGGCTCTGGTAGAAGAGCGCCGCGGCGCTGGGACAATGGCCCCTAGGCGCCAATTGGAAGAAGCCTAGGCTCAATTGGAAGAAGCGTAGGCGCCAATTACAAGAAGCCTAGGCTCAAAGTGAAGAGCGCCTAGGCGCTACCTGCAAAGAGCCTAGGCTCAAAGTGCATGGCGCCTAGGCTCCAGGTGTATGGCTCCTAGGCGTCGCAGGGGAGCGTCGCAGCGCTCGTTTCGAGCGCCGCGGCGCTGACGCGCTGTGCTGTGCGATGTTTTTTGAGTCAGAGTCGGATTCAAAGGCCCTAAAAACGGGAAATCACTAGGGTTTCTCATTAGTTGCTATTTTTCTCCTCCTTTGGTTATAAATAGACACAAGGTGGCTAGGGTTGGGTGTGTGAAAATTATGAGTGGTATAATTTTGTGAGAGGCAAAATTCTTGAGAGCTCCATCCTTGAGAGAGAAAAATTCTCATAGGGTCTTAGATAGAAGAGAGTTTTGGTAAGCACAATTTGTGAGTGTGTGAGAAACTACTCTTGTAATCTGTAATCTCCTTCATCATAGTGGAATCTGCAAGCGGCAAAAATAGGACGTAATCTCAATTTTGGACGAACCTGTATAAAAATTTGGTGTCTCTTTTTCTTCTTTTCTCCTATTTATTTTCTGCAATTGTTCATTCTTGCGATCCTTGGAATTAGGAGTCGCCCAATTCCCCAACAACTGGTGTCAGAGCGGAGGTTTTGATCAAGAACGATGACTGGAGAAGAAGGTATGACAGCCGGTATCACCAAATTTGATGGTTCAGATTTTTCCTATTGGAGGATGCAAGTTGAAGACTATCTCTACAGCAGGAAACTGCACTTGCCCTTGGGTAATAAGCCCGAAGGCATGAAGGATGAGGATTAGAATCTCCTTGATAGACAGGTGCTCGGTGTGATCCGTTTGACCTTGTCAAAGAACGTTGCCCACAATGTTGCGAAGGAGACTACTATAGCAGGGATGATGAAGGCTCTGTCAGAGATGTATGAGAAGCCCTAAGCCAATAATAAGGTACATCTCATGAAGAAGCTTTTTAATTTAAAGATGCCTGAAGGTGCCTCGGTGGTAGAGCACCTGAACAGTTTCAACACCGTCCTAAACCAATTGGTCTCGGTAGAGATTAAATTCGATGATGAGATTAATGCCCTAATCCTCTTGGCCTCGTTACCGAATAGCTGGGAACCCATGAGGGTGGCCATTACGAATTCTTTTGGGAGTGCAAAATTGAAGTTTGTTGATGTCAGAAACTCTATTCTGGCGGAAGAAGTTCGTAGGAAGGACTCAGGTGAAGCCTTTTCGTCGAACTCGGCCCTTAATGTTGATAATAGGGGCATGAAACTTGATAGGCAATCCAACAGGGATAATGGCAGGAGAGGCAAGTCGAGGAATAGGAGAAGCAAGTCAAGGAACGGTAGGACTCTGGAGTGTTGGAACTGTGGGAAGACGGGCCACTTGAAAAAGAACTGCAGGGCTCCAAGGAAGAACGAAGACAAGACTAATGATGCAGCTAACACCGCCACTAAAGAGCAACAGGATGCCTTAATCTTGTCGGTTGACAGTTCTTTTGATTCGTGGGTGATAGACTCAGGAGCATCATTCCACACTACTGCACACCGTCATGTCGTAGAGAATTATGTTGTCGGAAAGCATGTAAGGTTTATCTCGCTAATGGAGAACCTTTGGATATAGTTGGCATTAGAGATGTCAGTTTAAAAATGCCTAATGGGTCTGTGTGGAAGATTCATAAGGTGAGACATGTTCCCAAACTAATGCGCAACTTGATTTCGGTGAGGCAACTGGATAATGAAGGACATAAAGTAACCTTCAATTGTGGAGGTTGGAAAGTCACTAAAAGAGCGATGGTTATTGCTCGGGGACGCAAGGTTGGAACTCTCTACATGAACTCTAGTTGTAGAGATACCATAGCAGTTGCTGATTCTGCTGCCAATACCGAGCTATGGCATTATAGGCTCGGTCACATGAGTGAGAAGGGTATGAAGGTGCTTCACTGCAAAGGAAAACTGTCGGGTTTGAAAACTGTTGATCACAGTTTGTGCGAAGCCTGCATCTTTGGTAAACAGAAGAGAGTGAGTTTCTCAAAAATGGGTAGAGAGCCTAAGTCCAGGAAATTGGAGCTAGTTCACACTGATGTGTGGGGGCCTACGCCGGTGACTTCCCTTGGTGGCGCAAACTACTATGTGACGTTCATAGATGACTCAAGCAGGAAGGTATGGGTTTACTTTCTGAAAAACAAATCTGATGTCTTCGATGCTTTCAAGAGATGGAAAGCCATGGTAGAGAACGAGACAGATTTGAAGGTAAAGTGCTTGTAGTCTGACAATGGGGGAGAGTACTTAGATGAAGATTTCAGGCGGTACTGTGCTGAGAATGGGATAAAGATGAGGAAGACCATTCCAAGGAAACCACAACAGAATGGGGTAGCTGAGAGGATGAACAGGACTTTAAACGAGCGTGCTAGAAGCATGAGGTTGCATGCAGGGCTGCCAAAGATGTTTTGGGCTGAGGCAATTAACACAGCCGCTCATCTGATCAACAGAAGTCCATCCACACCGCTGAAGTTCAAGCTACCGGAAGAAGTCTGGAGCCACAAAAAGGTAGATCTCTCTTACTTGAGAGTGTTTGGTTGTGTTTCCTATGCACACATTGATTCTGCTGCTAGAAGTAAACTGGATGCCAAGTCAAAGAAGTGTTTTCTGGTTGGCTATGGCGAACTTGAGTTTGGTTATCGTCTATGGGATGACCAAAGTCGGAAGATTATCAGGAGCAAGGATGTGATCTTCAATGAAGGTGTTCTGTACAAAGACAGAGACAACACTGACTCCAGGGGTTCAGGTTCTGAAGACAAGAAGCCTGAGGTGATTCCATTGAAGGATCTTCCTGAAGTGGAGGTGCAAAATCTAGAGATTGAAGACCAGAAAAATATAGCCCCAGAAGGAAACCAGAGGACTTCTGCCACACCAGTCAGGAGATCTAGCAGGACCATTAGACCGTCGTAGAGATACTCTCTAACTCTGCATTACATCTTGTTGACCGACAGAGGTGAGCCAGAGAGCTTTGATGAAGCCGTGGAGGCTGGAGATTCGGTCAAGTGGGAGTTAGCCATGAGGGATGAGTTGGATCGAACATGGCAACTGGCAAAGTTACCACAGGGTAAAAAGTCCTTGCACAACAAAAGGGTATACCAGGTAAAAAATAAAAGTGCTGGCAGCAAACGGTATAAGGCAAGGTGAGTGGTAAAAGGATCCATAGATATGCTTACCAAGATGGATCCGATTGAGAAACTGAAGTTGTACGCAACTTCAGTTGGACTTCTCCAAAAGGCGTGAGAAGTCGTTGCCGCTGCAGTGGGAGACATGGTGATTGATTAGTCTCCAAGTGGGAGATTGTTGTAGATGTGGAGTCAAATCAAATCGACACCCCAGCAAAAGGAAGAAAAAGGGAGAAAAACGCGTGCTCGTGAGGCAGGGAGCAAGCGCCGCGGCGCTGGGACAATGGCGCCTAGGCGCCAATTGGAAGAAGCCTAGGCTCAATTGGAAGAAGCCTAGGCGCCAATTGCAAGAAGCCTAGGCTCAAAGTGAAGAGCGCCTAGGCTCAAAGTGAAGAACGCCTAGGCGCTACCTACAAAGAGCCTAGGCTCAAAGTGTATGGCGCCTAGGCTCTAGGTGTATGGCGCCTAGGCGCCGTAGGGGAGCGTCGCAGCGCTCGTTTCGAGCGCCGTGGCACTGACGCGCTGTGCTGCGCGATGTTTTTTGAGTCAGAGTCGGATTCAAAGGCCCTAAAAACGGGAAACCACTAGGGTTTCTCATTAGTTGGTATTTTTCTCCTCCTTTGGTTATAAATAGACACAAGGTGGCTAGGGTTGGGTGTGTGAAAGGTGTGTGAAAATTATGAGTGGTATAATTTTATGAGAGGCAAAATTCTTGAGAGCTCCATCCTTGAGAGAGAAAAATTCTCATAGGGTCTTAGATAGAAGAGTTTTGGTAAGCATAATTTGTGAGTGTGTGAGAAACTACTCTTGTAATCTGTAATCTCCTTCATTATAGTGAAATCTGCAAGCGGCAGAAACAGGACGTAGTCTCAATTTTGGACGAATCTGTATAAAAATTTGGTGTCTCTTTTTCTTCTTTTCTCCTATTTATTTTCTGTAATTGTTTGTTCTTGCGATCCTTGTAATTAGGAGTCGCCCAATTCCCTTACAGAAGCTTGGTCAGGTTTACTTGCATCATTAGCGTTGAGTGTTCATCACGTCAAATGGTTGTAGAGATTATGCCTGTACAATCTTTCTCATTTTCACTCCCCCTCCCAAACTTTTTAGATCCCTTCAACTTAGAACATGATTGTTCAACTGGTTCAGTGCTGGCAAGGAAGACATATATGGAGGGTGTTGTCAAACACACTTCTGATGATCAATATTGGGACCTTTGAAATCGTCAAAAATTGAGTTCCGAACTGGAGCTGAAGCGCCGACATATACTAAAATTGATTGAGGTAGCACAAACACCTTTCTTACTGACAATGTAATTTTTTGACCTGATAGTTGGTTCTTTCTTTTTTTTTTTTTTTATTTCCATTGCTCGTTTGCATGTTTCAGGATTTGACTAATCAGTTAATTGAATTGGTGAGGCATTTTAATGGCATTGAACTTAATAAATTTGGTGACAATAGTGGAGCTCATGCTGGTAAGAGGGCTTTTAAGACCCGATTTGGACCTTCAAGGTATGTCAGAGTTACAGCCTGTCTGTACTATATTATTTAAGATGAAGAGGTGGATTTGTCGTACTAACGAAATGTTTGTCTTGCACACTTTTTCTTATTATTTATAATTTGAATTACTGTTGGGATACCAATACCCAATCAAATATTTATAAACTATCCTTTTGAAGAGAAGCTAATTCGTATTCTGATTTTTATTTTGCTTATTGTTTCTTTGTAGGCACGTTCAATCTTTCCACAGTTTGCATAATACAATGAGCTCGCAATTGGCAGCTGCTGAAAAACTTTCCTAGTGCCTGTCAGAACAAATGGCAGTGCTAAAGATAGAGTCATCTTCTTTGAAGCAGAAGAACTTGAAAAAAAAAAAGAAAATTGTTTGAAACCATAGGGATTCCTTATGACGCCTCTTACAGTTCTACAGACGTCGCAAAAGCAAGCGATACTCCATTTAATAGTAAACTCTCACTTTCTTCTGGTTCTGCTGCTGCTAAAGACAAGTCCAGAGGAAAATCAAGTGTCTTCAAGAGTCATGATCAGGAGACTGCAAGGAGAAGAAGAAACTCGCTGAACCAGGTAACGTTTCTGACTCTTTCTAATCCCAGAACAGAGAAATTAAACGAACAAATGAATCTTTATTGAAGACAACTGTTGAACTACAGTAATAGATCGACACACCCTAACTCAGTGGTGTTCAAGAGACCACTTGATGCAGTGGAATCAGGTAAGATAGAATTATGCCAGCCTAACCTAGACTAAGGATGTGCCTCAAAGGTTCAAATTCACCTAACGAAACCCCACAAGGGGAAAACCCTTAAATTGGAGAGAAAACACAAAAACTTTATATTCAATATCAATGTTCAATTAGCTAATGAGGATATTCATACTCCTTAACAAAATGATAACAAATACTCATTAAAATATACGACATATTACACAAACAATGATAAACTTTTTTTTTTGGTGACTCAAGATTTTCAGGTCTTTTTGAGCACTTGACTAATCTCATCTCTGAGAACATAGGTAGTCCCTCTTATTCGAAGACACAGGGACAAACTATGGGAGTTGGCCTGGCCTCAAGGGGAATCGAATCCTAGACCTCCCACTTATTGGGTGAGGTCTTGAGCCACTTAAGCTCTTTCTAGGGGTTAAACAACGATAAACTAATAACAAAACGAAGATAAAATTTAGAAACAGATTATTATAGCTAAATTTTCCTACACAACAACTCTCTTTTTCTTGGTTTCCCAAGCCCTATCGAATCATATACTACCTAATCAGTTGCCAATCTCTCTATTTATACTACCTTATTCTCCCTTAATCCCTTGCTCATCATATAACGGCCCATTTTTATTTAACAAGCTTTCTAACTAACTCCCAACTCTCTTCTAGCTTAAGTTAAAATACCATCTAACCTGAATCCTATCAGTTTCTCTGGACTTTTTTGTGCATGTCGGTTTCCCAGCAGATTTGTGAGCTAGTTTCATCATGAACTTCTGTACTCAAAAAACAACTTGGTGTTAACAAAATTTGTTCTTTTTACTTTTTTCGTTTTTTGTTTTCTGTGGGGGGTTTATTATTTTAGACTCTTGTAAAACCAAACATAAAAGTTGGTATAAGTTTCCAGATGTCATATTAAGGCACTTTTCAGTTTTTAATCTATTTAATGTCTCCAAGTGTGTCTGTAGGCCCTGCATGGACATTGTTACTGCGTATTGAATGTTTCACACTAGCCATTAGGTAGTGAGGTGATACTCCTCGTTGAAGAACCTAAAATTTGCTTCTCTTTAATTACTCATGTCTTGGTTTTACAAGTTCCAGACAAGGTTCTTTGCTTCTCTCGGTATGTTACTTCAAAATCTTTGCCAATGCTAATTTATAGATTGTTCTTGCCATCTTCAGGAGAGTTGGGCTAGTTATAAGCCGCCAAAAACAACCGTAAAGAGACTGCTTTTGCAAGAAACTCAGAAGCCAAGTGTACCCATCGATGAGGAAATATTTAGCCCTCAAGTGCTGGAGAGATCTTCAAGAACTTGGTTAAGGGATCACTCAACCTCTTCAGCCTCGTCTTTATCCGACAACAAAGGTGAGCCCTGAGAAAGTGTTCTGGTTACATTCTTTAAAATTATGTAAAGCCTACTTGAAAAGGATGGCTGATTATTGCTGTCATGAAATAAACAGCTGGAGATTTAGGTGTACCCGCAAAACAGGCTGCTGTAAAACAAGCAACTCCATCCATGAAGGACACCCCACAAACATTTTCTTTTGCAGGGATGAAGTCTCCTACATTGCAAAGAAACTATATGTCATCATTATCCCAATTGATGCCTGTAGTAGGACAAAAGTTTACGAGGGATACTTTTACTAGCAATAGCCTCGTTGAAAAACTAAGCAGTGGCATTACTTTGGTTGAGAAGTCTGATGCAATTGCAGTGAAAGAGGACAAGATGTTTCTGCAATTTCCCTTCAATCTTGGTCAAAAAGCGTCACCTCCTACATTGTTATCCGCACAAACACCAACATTTCTGAAGAAAGCCAGTGAAGAATTAGACTGTAGTAACAAGACTGCACTTTCAAGTTCAGTAACAGACGGTAAAAAGAATACGCCTTTAGCCACAAATTCATTTTCTGAATCAGAAGGGAAGCGTGGCTTTTCAATTTCCCTTACACCTGCTGCTTTTGGGACGCAAAACCTGCCCAGAAAAGTTGAACAGCCTGATTTTGGAGGAAGTAACAGTCAACATGATGAAAAAGTTTCAGCCTTTCCAGCTTTCTCGTTATCACATCTGGTAGTCCCATCTTGTTTGACTTTATCATCTTCATCTCCTTCATCTTCGTCATCTGTTTCATCTTCAACTGCTCAAACTTCATCATTTGTGATGCCTTTGAGTAAGTCTTCCTCTAATTCCAATACCACATCAGATGTCAATAAAGCCATCTCAACAACATCCGTAGCTTTTGCTTCTCCAGTTCCTCCTGCTATTCTCTCTTCTCAGTCCGAAACCACCCATTTTCCTTTTTTCCTCATCACCAACCAAATACTCAACATCAGAGACTCCTAAGGCGGAGCTGCAAGCTTCTTCAAATTCAGATAATGACACTGCCAGCCAAGTGCCAGTCATGCAGCCCGAGTCTTTCAAAGGTGAATCTGACATGAAACCTAAGCCTTCAGTGTCAACTACCTCCATAATCAAAACTGCAGCGAGCTTCAATCTTCAAAATCAGATTCTGGTGCTGCTAACCAAGCACCAGCAACGTAACCTGGTGCTTCCCAAGGTGAAACTGATGTGAAGCTTACATCCTCAGTATCAACTACCCCAACAATTAAAACTTCAACGACATTGGCATCTCCGAGCCAGCCAATTATTGGTAATGATGCAGGTCCTGCACCTAATATAACATTGAAGAGTCGGCTGAAGCAGCCATTATCTTTACCTATTTCATTCCCAACATGACTTCCAACTTCTGTGAGTGTTAGTAGTGGAAAAGCTGAAAGTTTTAGGTGTTTCAAACACTAATGAAGATGACGTGGATGAGGAAGTTCCAGAGTTGACCAGTGTTACTGAACTGAGTTTGGGAAGCCTAGGTGGTTTTGGGCTCGGCTCTACTCCTAATTCCTCCGCTCCTAATTCCTCCGCTCCTAAAACCAATCCTTTTGGTGGTTCATTTTCTAACCCAACGACAAAGGTGACAACATCGCCTTTCACCATAAATGTTCCTAGTGGAGAGCTATTTCAGCCTGCATCTTTCAGCTTCCGATCTCCACAGGCTCCCCTAATATCTCAGCCTGCAAACTCTGGTGCATGTTCTAGTGGGTTTGGTACTGTAACAACTGCTCAAGCTCCAATAAGTGGGTTTGGCCAGCCATCCCAGATTGGACAAGGGCAGCAAGCTTTAGGATCAGTTCTTGGTTCCTTTGGACAGTCAAGACAGCTTGGAGCTGGGCTATCAGGAACTGGTTCTGGATCTCCCAGAAGTATTGGTGGTGGATTTTCTGCATCTAGTTCCATCGGTGGCTTCTCAAGTGCTGTAAGTGGTGGAGCTTTTGCTAATATTGGTTCTACTGCTGGAGGGTTTGGTAATCTGGCTTCAAGCGGTGGTGGCTTTCGTAGTTTGGCTCCAGGAGGTGGTGGTTTTGCAACTGCAGCGTCGGGTGGCGGTGGATTTGCAGCTGCAGCGGCTTCAGGTGGCAGTGGGTTTGGTGCTGTGGCTTCTGGTGATGGTGGTGGGTTTGGTGCCATGGCTTCTGTTGGTTTGGATTTGGTGGGGTTTTGCAGCAGCTGCTTCAAGTGGTGAGTTTCCTGGGACGGTTGATGAAGAGTGTGTGTTTGTGTGTGTATATATTTGTTTTTATTGACGTTGTTTTATTTTAAGTACTGATTATAGCTTAATCGTACGATGCAAACTTGTTAGGTGGTGGATTTGGGGCTTTCAGACACCAACAAGGGACTGGTGGGTTCTCTGCCTTTGGTAGCAATATAGCATCAAGTGGAAAACCTCCTGAGCTTTTTACACAAATGAGGAAGTAACTTCTCTAACATTTTCAAGCTAAAATATTTGAGTTACATTCTATTTGTATACAAATCAGTCTCGTTAGGCTTGTAAAGGGCTCGTCTAATCTAGGGTCCATGGAAATTTTTGTTCTCACCATCCAAGCCATATTTTTTCTATCTATCTTTCGCTGGATAACCCCAATTACAGGGAGCAAAAAGCCTCACGAAAGGCAATCCTTCTCATTATTTTGAAGAAGCAACAAAGAAATGGGTGAAGTGCGAGGCTTGTGCCTGTACTTTTTTTAAAATTTCCTTAACATGCTTTGCACCACCGTTGGAGCTGAGCAATCCTTGCATTGTTCTCAACGGTAACTCGTAGCATGTTACTTGAACTGGATGTATATTTGAGAGAGGAATGATCTTCTAGCTATTAAATTGTTAACTAAATTTTGAGTGTCAATGATGTGGCACTGACTTGTTAAAGTATAATTGGTAAAGAAATTTGAATTAATTATGTATATTATATTGAACCAATCAGATATTATAATGAATTGTTACATTATTTAATAATTTTGATTTGGTGCCCTATAATATATCTCTGAATACCCTTTCAATGAAGAAACTATTCCTTTACTAACAGCTCTTTTTTTTTTTTTGTGGTTTAGTGCTAAAATGTTTGAAAAATAGTTAGTAGGTCCAGCATTATTGAAAGATTTTTTTTTTCAAATTATAGAAAAAAGATTGTTTCGAAAATAATTACTAACAATTAATGCTAATGATATTTTAATTTAAGTAAAAACAAAAAAAAAAAAGCGGCTTAAGATTTACTGCACACTTCTAGTGGACGTGCATTGAGGCAGAGTAAATTAAGAAATGAGGGAATTAGGCTATCATAATTGAAAATAAAAATAAATAGGTCAAAATTTAATAATGTTTGGTAGATAATCCCATTTAAATTATGAAATTTATTTTTATATAAAATGATGCAGAGGTAAACATAAAGCAGCAGAAAGAGAACAAAAAAAACTGAAAAACAAAAGACAAAAAAAGAGCTAAAATTAAAATTTTAAATGTTCAAAAAAAGAACATAATTTTAAAAATACTATATATTTAAAAATCTTTAAAAGTAAACTATCAAATTACATTAAAAATTAAAACTATCTAATTTGATACAATTTTTTATTAAGAAATGTGCCATATAAAAGCCAATGTAAAGTTGTAGATTTGCAGATGAAAAGACGAAAGTAATCATCATTGTTCACAAGGTTGATTTTGCTCAGGAGACTACGGAGGATAAAGTATTTTTTAGCCCTTTTAAGAATACGGTCTGACCATAAATTTATGATTCAAACTAATTATGTTTTAAATTTTTTGAGAATAAATACTGTAACAAATTAATGTAAACCATAATTTGGTGGTCTAAACCGCATCTTAAAATGGGCTATGCAAGGTTCTACTACCTGCATGGTTGAGCTGTCTTGTAAGTCAAGGGAACGCGACCTTGTTGTTGCTTCCCAGCCATGCCAATTCAACATGCCCAAATCTTTTAGCAAATAGGTAGACTAGTTTAATTTTTCACGAGGGATTTTGGAACTTCAAGACATTGGATGCACACAAATCTTGCATCGTGATAATTATCCTCTCAGGAATTGTTTCAGGAAGTTGCTAGTTACCTTTTCCGCGACTCATACTAAAACAATGAGCCCATGAGTAAATATGGTTTTGTTTTAAAAAAATGAGTTTTTAGGGAATTATACTGAGAATGTTTTTAAAATTTTTACCTCAAAATACGTGCAAAAACATTTTCAAAAATTTTCAAAACAATTCCAAATAGGGCCTTGTTTTCCCTAATTATACTTGTATTTGATTGCAACAGAAACGGCCAAGCATGAACACATGAGCTACCAAGTCTGTTGCGCGAAGCTAGGGCTGACAATTCGTGTGTACGTATTGTATTCGTGCCAGCACAGTTATAACACGACACGATTAGCGTTAGAAAAGTAGTACGCAGTAGAATTTTAAAAATTTTTATACCAAAGTAATTTTTAAAATACAAGTTTGACACGCTATATGTATAAATTAACTAGATTTTACTAACCTTGTTTGTCGAAATGCTCTCGCAATCTGTGAAGAGAAAGGTGTTCTAAAAGAGCTCAACCAACTTATCTTATTTGCTATTCTCTATCCACGATCGGAGTGTGTGTGGGCACACAACGTACAGCTTTTCCCCAGTGACTCTCCTTCCAACCAATTAAGGAAACCCAGAACTAAGGTTCGTGATTTATGAACAATAGCTCTCAGAGAGTTTTAGAGACTCACAGTATAAAGTGCTCACTCTTAATTCCTCAACTGATCTAAATAACTTATGAGTCTCATTCCCTATTTGTAGAGTTCGTGCTTAGGTTGGTCATTATCTGATAAGGCATAAAAAATTCGAATCAAGATCAATATCTAATAAAAATCACGTCTAAAAACTCGTGATCATAAATCGTCCGGTTTGCTGACCAAACTGGCAGATTGGCCTGCCGAACTTACTCCATCTGTAGGCTGAACCTGAAGATTGGTCAGCCGAATTTACGATAAGTGATCCATACGAATCTTTTTTTCCCACCCAAGATTCTTAGGGTAGAGCTTCAGTTTTAATTCAAATAACCCAATAGAGTAGTTATCTGATTAAAATAGTCATATCTAGATAATTTTTAGAAAAATAAATATTACTAATAATTCAACAAGTTTATCTTGAATTAATTTACTCGAAATTAATTCAACCGATAAACAGACATGAATTATCTGATCCAGATAATTCAACTAGTTTATCTTGAATTAATTTTTCACAAAATTAATTCAACCGATAAACACACATGAATTATCTGACGCTATCAAATTTCAACCAATCTGATAATTTGACATAAGTCACCAATTTATTGGAAAAGTACGTTGTATCATTACAAAATTTATTATGAGCAAGCAAAGAGGACCTAATGGACCTATACAGTTCAAGCTCTCGATAATTATGAAACCTAAAAGCTTAGAGCTGTACTCTCGAACTATATATAATTACGAAGCCCGAATAGCTAAGTCTCCACGACATATCATAATGTATTGTATCCCTATAAGATTATCCATAATTGCCTTAAGGATAAATTCTGTCTTATCTTCCCGATTATTTTTCTTTTACGTTCCATTATCTCATCATCAGAAAACCTACCATCCAAAGACAGTATACCATTTGGTTACACCTATGTATCAAAATGGTTAAGCGCTCTAGTTTTCCAATGATAGGATAACGCATATAAGAGATATCAACAACTCCTAAAGAGGAGCTATGGATTCCATATCTATGAATAATAGGTCTACGCTATCAAGAGTCATGCCTCCAACGTACCGGCATGCGTACTAACATAAAAAATATGGATGTCATCCTTTGGTACATCAAAAGACAAAGGTCAAGACAACAAGCCTACTATTCATCTCGAGATTAGGATACAACACATATGATTGTCTAAAGTGAATTAATTTGCTAAGACAGAATTATTAATCTAAATCAATTACACTTTATGTCCCGATCCAATACATCGTCACCTATGACAATGCACTAATGTTTCTATTTGCGGAGTCCACCTCTGATGATCAAGAAAAACTATCTCATGTTAGGGATATAGACAATATAACAATTTTTACATGAATAAAGCGCCCAACTTTATTCCCTCAATTATAGATCTTATAATTTAGGCCGTCACTTTTAGAATCATATTTTCTGCAAAATATGTCCATCATATGCTTGATTCTAAAGGTTTAGACCGACAGTCTTAGACTTTTGTTTGCTTATCATACATTCAATAAATATAAACGCACAAGAGGACAACAATTTGGTATATGAATAATAAATAAACTCTTTATTGATAAATGTCTCCAAAAACATATTACATTTTTACTCCTTAGGACATACATGTTTAATAATCTTCCACTTGCATTAAGTGAGTAAATATGACAAATCTTGCATCCTCATAGGTTCCACATGCCTCTCGAAAACTCTCCCGATAAGTGTCTTCATGAATGGATCAGATAAATTGTCCTCTAACATGATTTTGCACATAGCCATATGCCTACTTTCTACGAAGTCCTTTATCACATGATACTTCTGATCAATATGCTTACTCTTCTTATGAAATCTTGGTTCCTTAGCATTAGCTACCACAACACTATTATCACAATACAACGATACTACCTTATCCATACTAAGAACTACCTCAAGATCTCCAAGGAACTTACAAATCCACATTGCTTCTTTCGAAGCATCATTAGCTGCCACATACTCAACCTCCATCGTTGAATCTAAAGTGTGATCTTGCTTGACACTTCTCCAACAATGGCACAGCAGCCCAGAGTAAACACAAAACCTGAAGTTGATCTTCTTGAATCCAGACAAGATTGGAAATCCAAGTCAATGTAACCTAGAGGTGTTAAATCCTCACCCGATTACATATGCATATACCCTCGAGTCCTTCTTAGGTACTTGAAAATATGCTTGACCATAACTAGTGGTTCGGTCTTGGATCCGACTGAAATCGACTTACAATCCTGATCGCATAATAAAATTTTCGATCGTGTGCAAAGCATAGCATACATGAGACTACCTACTACCAAAGCATAAGGCACCTTCTTCATGTATTCTCTTTCTTCCTCAGACTTTGGAGAGTCTTTCTTAAAAAGAGTAATTCCAGACCTAAATGGTTGCCCACCTTTCTTGGAATCCTACATTGCAAACCTTTTGAGAATTTTATCCATATAGCCCGCTTAGGACAAAGCTTTCATTTTGTTCTTCCTATCTCAAAAGATCTAGATACCGAGAACAAAATTAGCTTCACCTAAGTCTTTCATGTCAAACTGCTTGATCAACCATAATTTGACCGATGACAAGCCCCTACGTCATTGCCTATTAGCAGAATGTCATCGACATAGAGCAATAGAAAAACCACTTTTCCATCCTTAATGTGTTTGTAAACATATGTTTTGTCAACATTTTGTGTAAACTCATAAGTCTTGATCACTTGATCAAATCTTATGTTTCAAGAATGAGAAGCCTGCTTAAGTCTATAAATTGACTTAGATGTTTCTTGTCACCAACCCTTCTTTCCTTTACACAAAAACCCCCTGCGAAACCATCATGGCCTTTCCTCGAGAGGGCACGAGTGTCAGAAGCAATAACACATGGCATGAACCCATTGGCCAAATGCAAAATGATGCCAACTTCTAAATTTGAAAAGACAATGTCTCGATTTAAGCAGGGAATTGAAAGGTTGTTTATCTCCAACCATCAATTTTTTTCTTACAGATTTAATCTTAGCCTTTGATCGAGGGGCCTGAGATGCTTAAAACTTGTTTTCTTTCTCATTTCTCCCATTCATGTTTTCAAGCCAAGAGAGAAAAAGAGAGAAACTCCAAGTTCTTTAAGTGTTTTCAGGCAAGATTTCTTTCTTTTCTTAACTCTTTTACGTTTTAGATGCCATAAAAGTGGTAGTTTTTCTATTTCATATAATTTAATTCTCCACCCTGAAAATCATTGATTTCTAGGTTGTTTGGCTATTTTTGGAGTCGGAACTCAAAAATTCTTTTGAGTACTTGATATTCTCAATTTTCAATCTTCCAAACCCTAGGTTACCCCAATTGTTATTTTTTTAATGTACCATGTCAAAGAAACCGATAGTAGGCGATTTGGTCAATAACTCTGATAAGGAGGCGCATTAGAACACTAATGACGATGAAGAGATTGAGTGAGCAGTCGTTTAGTCTAGGATTGGGTGGCATTCAAAGATTGAGGGAGCAAGCAGTAGTCTGATTAAAGAAGAGAGGAACCGACCTATGAGCACATCTAGTCACAGCATCAACGACAACAATGAATCCCTAAACATTAAGCACTTGCTAAAGTAAGGGAAATTGCTAGCTGAGATGTCAACGGCAGCTGAATTTTCTAGTTGCTTTACTTTTCATTTTCTTGGGGCTATCTTAATGAGTCGAACACTTGGGTATATTTTTGTTTAGTTGTTATGACTAATACCTTTATGTGTGTTGATTTTTTCATTTATTATTTATTATATATATATATATATATATTTGCAGATCTTGACCCTAGGCTTCTTTCTCGAGCCAAAATTAAATTCAATGAACACATCAAGAAGATCGTGGTAATTAAGAACATGACCAAGCTTGAAATATCCCAGCTAAATCAACTCTGTGCTTTGTCCATTCGAAGACCATTTAACAAGTTTCCATCTGGTATTCCTCTACGTTTCCCAAGTACAGTAAATTGGTCTTTGCCATCCATGGTGCTTTGCATCGACTATACAAATCGTCCATGTTTATTACCCCATGATTCAATAATGACGTCTCACTTGTAGAGCTTGCCTTAGACATGATGAAGATCACACTTTCGTTTGTCGGAGAGATCAAAAAGAGGAAGCTTTTAGTGAAGGCCATGACTAAGGAGAAGAGGAAGAAGAAGAAGAAGAACGACTCTATAGCCATAGAAACTGCAGGCACTCTTCCTCCAAAGCCCATAGACACATCTGCTCTACTAGCAGTCTCTCCCTTTGATATACAACGACCCACTGTAAAAAAGAGGAAGATGGCTGAACTTCAGTCCTCAAAGGCTTCGGTCATTAAGGTAGTGGACGAAGTTGTTGAAGACATGTCACTCGATGTGTCCAAGCACGTAAGTGTGCATCCAAACAAGGAGGCAACTCCTAAGGCAGATAAGAGCTTCAACGTCTCCACAAATGAGTCCAAGTTTGGAGGCAAATTTCTTTCCTTGCTGTGAGATGAATTAGCAGTTCTCCTTTGCCACTTACCCATATGCCTTCTATTTAGGCCTTTTTAGATATACAACATTTTTGCCGACCAGTTTGAGTTCAAGGTGGACAGGCTTTCCAAACTTAATGCTAAGCTAGACTTGTAGGCAAAGTGAGCAGAAGAGAACAAAAAGGCTACAAAAGAGGCACAACCAAAGGTTGAGGAGGAGGCATCAAACACCATCACAACTTTAACAGCTGTGAACCAAAAAGTCCTCTAACTGAGCAGCGCCCTCAAGGTAAGGGAAGAGGAGCTGAAGCAAGCCCATGGGGAGGTTGAAGAAAAGGCAAAAGAGGTAAATGAAATTACCGACCAATTCCTCATCGTACACAGTGAATCAATCCTCAAGGCTAGATTAGAACTCTTTAGGGAGTTTAAGGAGCATGGTGGAGCAAATTGGGATGCCAAGGTAGAGAACAAGAAACTAGAGTCGTTACTCATGCATGATGATGACGTGGATGGTGAAGATGATGAAGAAACTCTAGATAATGCTACCAAAGAAGTTGCCAAATAACAACCCCTTACCAAAGGAAGCTTATCCTAGCCCACGGATATGGCAGAAAATACTTCTTAGCCTCGAGCTTTAGAAAATGAATCTTGCAATCAACATAAGCTCCATTTTGGTTTTTGAATTGTCCTTCATTATGAGCACTACAACTTCTTAATATTCTTTGCCTTCATTTGGAATATTAAGGACTAAATTTAATTCGCATATTATTGAATTTCTTCTACACTTATATGAGTATATTATCCATCACAACCCACCAAACCCACCCACACCCACCCCCCCCCCCCCCCCCCCCGCCCCCCAAAAAAAAAAAAAAACCTAAAGTTCTTTTTACTTTGATAATAATAAAAAGAACTTTTGAGAGTAAGAAATGAAAATATAGCATGATGTGATTAAACCAACTTCCTTAATGGCTAGGTCAAACAATATTTTAATTAATGAATCCATCGCAATGATTGCTTAAAGCTATAAATTGAATTAAAGATTGAGTGAATAAGTCAAATGTTGGAAAATAGTATGCAATAGAATTTTAAAAAAATTTAATTAGAATATTTTTCAAATAACAAGTTTGACATGTTAAATACATAAATTAATGACAGATCTTACATCCTCTTTTGTATACCGAAAGTAGGAGGAATCTGTGAAGAGAAGAATATTCTAGAAGAGTCTCAATGAACTAGTCTTCTTTGCTATTCTCTATCCATGATAGGAGTGCAAGTGGTCGCACATTGTACAACCTTTTCTTCGATGACTCTCCTTTTAACCACTTGAGAAAACCTAGAGTTAAGGTTCTTGATGTTGAAGAATAGCTCTCAAGGAGTTTTAGAGTTTCTCTTGCTAAAGTACTCACCCTATGCTTCTTAAATGATCTAAATAATAAAGAAAACTCACTACCCTTTTATAGTGGTCAAATTAACCTTATTAGATTAAGCTTCAAAATTTGAGTCTAGATCAACTTCTAATGAAAAACGCTTCAAAAACATGTAATCTGATTATCGTATGTTTAGCATACCGATCTGCGAGATCGGCCTATCGAACCAGCTCCATCGGCCTACCGAACTTACGATAATCTAAAATCCTCATACTTATTTTCACCCAAGAATCTTAGATAGAGCCTCAGTTTTAATTCAAATAACCTAATAGAAAAGTTATTTGATTAAAACAGCCATATATAGATAATCTCATAGTAAATAAAATATTATCCAAATAATTCAACATGTTTATTTTGAATTAATTTACAAAATTAATTCAACTGATAAACTAACATGAATTATTAAATCCAATTAACTCGAATCTTCGTTAATCTAATAATTTAACATAAGTCAATAATATATAGGAAAAACATGTCGTATCATTACAGGATTTATTATGAGCTAGCAAAGGGGACCCGATTGACATATATAGATCAAGCTCCCATAATTATAAAATACAACATCACATATACATATTTTATAATTATCAACTTATATGCTGCTCAATTAAAAGCTTAGAGCTGTACTCTTGAACTATATAAAATTACAAAACTCTAATAAGCTAACCATCCATGACATATCATAATGTGTCACATCCCCATAGAATATTCATAATCAGCTCGAGGATAAATTCTATTTTACCTTCCTGATTATTTTTATTTTACGTTCCATTATCTCACCATTAGAATACTTACTATTCATAAATAGTATACCATTCGATTACACTTATTTATGGAAATGGTTGATTGCTCTAGTCTTCCAATTACAGTATAATACATATAAGAAAATATCTTTAGCTCTACAAAAAAAAGCTATGGATTCCATATCGATGAACAACGAGATTACGTCAATCAAAAGTCATGTCTCCAACGTACTAGTATGCGTACTATCAGTAAATCAAGATGTCACCTTTTGGTACATCAAAAGACATAAGTCAAAAATACGGTTCTATTAGCCATTTCAGGATTAAGACACAATACATATAATTGCCAAAAGTAAATTGATTTAAATAAATAGAATTATTAACCAAATCAATTCAATTTTTTGTCCCGATCCAATATATCGTCAACTATAACAATACAGCAATATTTCTACTTGCAAAGTCCCACTTCGATGACCAACACAAACCATCTCCCATTATGGATGTAGACAACATAACAGTCTTAGCATAAATAAAGCACTCAACTTTATTCCCTTGATTTCAGATCTTACCATTTAGACCATTACTTTTAAGATTCATGTCTTCCAAATAATCTGTCTATCATATGCACGATCTTAAAGGTTAGGCCGACAGTCTTAGACTTTTATTTGCTTATCATAAATTCAACAGAAATGAACTTAAAGAGGACAACATTTGGTATAAGAGTAATAAATAAACTCTTCATTGATAAAATGTCTCCAAAAACTTATTACAATATTTACTTCTTAGGGCACCATGTCTAACATCAGAACCAATGCGCAGGTTTATGAAGACTACTCATTGAGCCAAGCATTGGTAAGTAGATCGAACTCAATAATGGTGAAATCAGAAGCCATGAAGGTGGCTAATTGAACTAACCATTAGGTAAGTAGATTGATCTTCATGATGGTAAAATCAGGAGCCATGAAGAGGGTTAATTAAACCAAGCATTAGGTGAGCAGTTCAAACCCAATGATGGTAAAAGTTAGGAGCCATGAGTATGGTTGATTAAACTAAGCATCTGGTGAATAGATTGAGCCTAATGATGGTGAAAACAATTGATGGATTGTATCGGGACAAACATGGGTGATTTTTTATAAAGTGGTTGTACTCGTTATAGTACACAAGGTTCCTTCATACCCATAGAAGGGATCAAGCCTGCTGTACTTTGCTTTAAGATCTATGTTCGTTACAACCATTGCTTTCATTTCTTTTGATTTTCACCTAAGAATTACACCGTTTGATAGCCTATCGTGAAAGAAATTGAACAAAACCTTGAAATAAATTTGCTTAAATTGCTCAAATTGAAAAGCTAAAAACTTGAAATTGACTTTGAAGTAAATAAAAATGAAAATTATGCATAGTACTTCTAAAGGTGGTGCATGTCCCAGTTTGCTACTGTAACGCCCCCTTACGGATGTCACAGATGTCGTTACATTCATCCTTGTTATTGTTATTTAAGATAAACTATTTAAATTAAAAGCATAATTTGATAAACATATCCCAGGATCCATACATATATATATATTTTTTAAACATTTATTAAACTACTTATTTATATGTACTTCTTAAATAGTCTATCAACACCAAAATAATGAAACCATAATTTAAATAAAAATTGAAACAACCTTTAAAATCTGTTTTAAACAGTTTCGTAGGCTGAACTTCGAACATTGGCAGGCCGAATATGACCGACAGTCGGAACTTCAACCATCGGTAGGCCATCCGAGGCTCTGCAAAATTAGAGTTTTAAAACGCTTGGATCGGCCTGCCGATATCGGCATGCCAATATAGGGTAATCGCCAGGCCGATACCAACATCGATAGTTTGATCAATGATGATTAGAAGGCTAATCTTCTGCAAACTCAAGAAAAACATAAAACAAGTCTTTTTACATCATAGTGCAAAAAATAAACATTCAAAGAAATAAAAACATAGTTCAAAAACTTTAAAATTCTTTCTTGGCATTCTTCCATTTTCAATCCATCATTCTTTGCTCACATGCCTGTCCTTACCCTTCTTTTATTCCATGATCCTTTTTCCTCTAGCTACAACATGATCATAAACCAAGTAAGCAAAAACTTGTAAGTACACTTTCCTATCTCACAACATGTTATGAACATCTTTACCCAACATCATATTCATAATCATCATAAACATAGTAGTGCATCTGGTATAGTTTCATATAGAACATATCTTTCATTAACATTATCCATATTAAAACTTCATTCATTTTATCTTTGAGGGCCCAAGTGTTGCACCACTATCATCATTGTAGGTGTGCCGTCATGAGAGAAGAGGGGTAGCTAATCCTAAACCAAACATAACAAGTCCAACTTTGGACATCATAAACATAGACATAAACATGGGGTGTGCAACACTTAATTAGGTGATACATATATATGTATATACTTTTAATTTTGAAATACCTCATCATCAAAACATGCATAAACCTTCTTGTACATCAAAACTTTCATAGTCAAACATTATACAAAAGTCATCATAGAAATCATCATGAACATAAATTTTAAACTTTTCATAAACCTCATCATGGTATAGGTGAAAATGTACTTACTTGACTTGCTTACTAAACCTTATCTTAGATGACGTCGTCACGGTCTCGATGTGCTCACTTCTTGTAGTGTTCATGTCATACATCCACATACAAATAAAAATTAATTTTCATTTTCATGAAATCATCCAATACCACATGACATCATTCATACTTCCATTTGAAGAAATACAAGAACAAAAGTACATTTGACCATCTTACAAGTGTTCATGCAAAACTGAAATATTAAAATCTACATGACTATTAAGAATACACAACTTAATTATTCACAGCTCATAGACAACTAAGGCATGAAACTTTATAGGGACATAATTAACATATACATGAGTTACCCTAATTTTTCTTTAAAGATTCCGTTAGATAACTAAAATAAGTCACACAATACGCAACCATAAAATTCGCCAGCAACAACAAAATAGTGAGCAGTCCTAACTAACATTCATATAATAAATTATCTATATCATAAATAATTTAATAAAAATCCTACATGTAATAGACACCTAAAACTATAACATAACCAAAAATTGGCTTCAAATAAATTCAAAACAATTCAAAACATGCATTAGAATTCAAAGACAAAATAAATTCTAAACACATAAAGCAATGAGCAATACATGATCATCATTCTAGAATTATTAAAATAAAATTACTTTGACCCTAAAATTTTTATGATAACTTATAAACATGTAATACAATACCACAAAAAGTTTCATTGTCAAATAAATTCATTTAGCCATACAAAAAGGTCACACAATCAAGAAATCCAGAATTCATTGATTGACAGCCATAAAACCTAATCTTAAAGAAACCTCAATAGCACATAAAATATTCATCATATCACTACGAAACTTTCCAGACCTTTACTTAACATATACATGAACATATATGCAAAATTTCATAAGAATCAACATTCATTTGCCCTATGAACAAAGACTACACTTTCATGAAACATTACCGATCAGCACAAATAAAACATTAATAGCAGAGTATAAAAATTCAATATCTTAACATAGAAATTGCAATTGGAGTGAAATTTTGAGGAACATTATATAACACACATATAAATATCATACTAAAATTTCATAGCAAATGGACACCTACAGACAGAGTTATGGGGGTCAAATTAAAGGGAGAACACAATTACAGAAATAACCTAGAATGAGTTATTACCTCAAAACGATTCTTCACAATCTTTCTTTGAATTCGCCCAAGAGAAAACCCAGTATTTCATTCAATTATTTGCAAGAAAAATAAGGGAAAGTAGGGGAAGAAAACGTGGAGAAAAGAAAGAGAGTGTCTAGGAGAATTTTAGAGAGAGAGAGAGCAATATGCATGAATGAGGAAAATGGTATAATGAGATAGGTCAATATTCTCTATGATATCAGAATTTTGTTTGTTTTTTTAGAAAAGAGTGCTTACTCGTGTAGAATGGAGAAAATTAAGAGGAAAAGTCAATGATTTGCTCTACTTACCAAACCTCACATTTTCAAAATAGGAAACCTTACCAAAATCCCATCATCTGTAAATGTCAAATATTCCATCATATGAAATAAGGAAAGAGACCTAAAACATGCCAATCATAAAGAATAATTTCATCTAATCACAATAATCATCAATGTCATAATTTTGGAAGATTGTCTGCTGATTACTCGTCAGCAGTCTTCGACCTGTTGATGGCTCAGTTCGGCCTGCCGAGGTTGTGGGGTTCGACCTGCTGTTCTGGAAAAACAATTCGGCCTACCGAAGTACCACATATAACATTACACACAAACAAAACATTAAATATATATTATGCATACATTATAAATGACATGAATATCTTGAGCACATCAATTTCACGTGACCGTCATCTATCATCATACTCAAAATAAAATGGTCAGTAACATTATTTCATAAGAAAAATACTTAATGTCGTTAAATATCTAACATTAACTGTTATATACAAAAATGACAGGTGTTACAATTCTCCCCACCTTATAAGAGTTTCGTCCTCAAAACTCAGAATAATTGTGGATATTTGGCTCTCATTTCATCTTCCCATTCCCATGTAGCTTCTTCCACTTGATGATTTCACCATAACACCTTGACCAAAGGAATTTCTTTATTCCTCAAGATCTTGGTTTTTCAATCTAAAACCTCCACTGGCTTTTCTTTGTAACTGAGGTCTTTTTGTATTTCAACCACCTGTGGCTTGATTATGTGCGTAGGATTTGGGACATACTTTTTGAGCATTGAAACATGGAACACATCATGAATAGCTAACATCTCCGATTGCAATCTCAATTGATAAGCTACTTTGCCTATTCGCTTCACGATTTCATAAGGTCCAATAAACCTTGGGTTCAACTTGCCTTTCCTTCTGAACCTCATAATTCCTTTTAATGGCGTAATATTTAGGAACACAGAATTGCCTACAGTGAATTCTAAAGGCCTTCTTCTTTTATCAGCATAGCACATCTGATGGCTTTGAGCAGTCTTAATTCTTTTTCTTATCAACTTTATCATCTTAGAAGTTTCATTAACAAAATCAGTCTTTCCACCGTCGATGCTTTCCATCATCTTTTTTTCACTAGCTTCATGTCAACATATAGGTAACCTATATTTCCACCCATATAGAGCCTCATAAGGTTCCATTCCAATCGTCACTTGGCAACTGTTGTTGTAAGCAAATTTTGCTAACGGTAACATTTTACACCAACTTCTCTTGTAATCAAGGGTACAGGCCCAAAGTATATCCTCTAGGATCAAATTCGTCCTCTCAGTCTGCCATTAGTCTGAGGATGGAAAGCTGTACTGAAGTGTAACTTAGTTCCCATTGTAGTCTGTACGCTTTTCTAGAATTTGGACGTGAACAGGCCGTTGCGATCAGAGATGATAGACTTAGGAATTCCATGAAGTCGTACTATGTCCTTAACATAAAGTTCTGCTAATCGCTCCATAGAGTAAGTAATCTTAGTAGGGATGAAATGTGTCATCTTCATCAGCCAATCGACAACAACCCAAATAGCATTATATCCATTTGTAGTCTTGGGCAAACCGGTAATGAAATCCATCACAATATCTTCCCATTTTCATTCTGGTATTTGAATTAACTGCAAATCGTCACCAGGTCTCGGTGTTCAACTTTGACTTGTTGACATGTCAAACATCTCTTCACATACATTGCAACGTCATGCTTCATTCCAAACCACCAAAAATGATACCTTAGATCATTATAATGAGATAGGTCAATATTCTCTATGATATTAGAATTATTTAAAAAAAAAAAGAGAGCTTACTCGTGTAGAATGGAGAGAATTAAGAGGAAAAGTCAACGATTTGCTCTACTTACCAAATCTCACACTTTCAAAATAGGAAACCTTATCAAAATCCCACCATCCATAAATGTCAAATATTCCATCATATGAAATAAGGAAAGAGACCAAAAACATGCCAATCATACAGAATAATTTCGTCCAATCACAATAATCATCAATGCCACAATTTTGGGAGATTGTCTACTGATTGCTCGTTAGCAGTCTTTGGCCTGCCAATGGCTTAGTTCGGCCTACCAATGTTGTGGCGTTCGGCCTGCCATGCTGGAAAAATAATTCGGTCTACCAAATTGGAATATTTGGCCTACCAAAGTACCACATATAACATTACACACAAAGAAAACATTAAATATATATTATGCATACATTATAAATGACATGAACACCTTGAGTACATCAATTTCACGTGACTGTCACCTGTTATCATACTCAAAATAAAATGGTCAGTAACATTATTTCATAAAGAAAATACTTAACGTCGTTAAATATCTAACATTAACTATTACATGAAAAATAGCGAATGTTACATTTGTAATTGCAACGCTGTCGAATTTCTTGAGCATGTAAAGTTTGTCATGTATGATAACTCAATGTGGTCCTTCCTAATTTGCTATGAGCATTCTTGCATTGGCTTCCCTCGTGTTTTGGCAAAATCTCCTAAGAATAAGCTTTCCTATGGTAAATTTCCTAAGCTTGACATTGGCATTCTAGTACTTCATTGCCGTCTGCTGATATCGATCGAGGTGGTAGAGGGCATTATCCTTGTTTTCGTCGATCATATCAAGGTAATCTTTTAGCATTTCATCGTTCAATAGCTCGTTCTCTAAAGAGCAATCAATTCATAGGTCATGGGTGACCACTTCAGTTGGAATAACTGCTTTAGCTCCATAAACAAGCAAAAAAAATTTGCTTATCACTCATCAAGGAGTTGTTTGATATGCTTACAAAACTATTAATGATTCTTCCACCCAATGAATTTTCCTAGCCTTGAGCTTCCTCTTTATGTTCTTCACAATGGTTTTGTTCACTACTTTTGCTTGTCCATTTCCTTGTGGGTACCTCGGAGTTGAAAAGCTTAGGATTATATCATAATCCTCTCAAAATTTCTTAAACATGTTGGAAATAAACTAAGAACCATTGTTTGTGACGATCTCTTTGAGCACTCCAAATCTACATATAATGTTTTTGTAGATAAATTTCTCAACATTCTTTTCCGATATATTTGCATAAGCCCTGCTTTAACCCATTTTGAAAAATATATTCAGTCAAAACAATTAAGTATTTTACTTATCTTGGAGTTGGAAGGAGTCGACCAGCGACATCCCTTGAGTACTTCATAAATAGGATTTGTGAGCTGATCAAAGAGAGCTCTTTTGCAGGCTGGTGATTATTTGGGCAAGCCTTTAGCAACTATCACATTTCTTTGTAAGATCTTGAGAATCGCTTAGCATTGTCAACCAGTAATGGCCTTGGCGCTTGATCTTAGTGTAGAGATATCCTACCCCCACCCTAATTGGTTGCCACATTAGCCCTCGTGAACCTCTCTGCTTACTCTCTCTACTTCTTCCTTGCCTAGGCAACAAAGGTAAGGACTAGTGTGTGATCTTTTGAATTTTTTTTTTTAAAAAAATACTAAGTAACCTGTGCTTTTATCTTCCTTGCATCTTGCTTGTCTTTGGGTAGCCATCTTTCTTCAATGTACATCTAGATTGGGGTTTTCTAGTCATCCCTCGATGGACGTAGTTTACTTCTTCTGTCTTTGTTATGGTTGGCAACTCAATATACCCAAGGGGTATGATTCTATTCTCACTTTAGTTGATGAACTAAGGTTGGCTAAGGTGTCTGCTCGTGAATTCAATTTCTCTAGGGATGTGTCAGTTGCAATGTGGAGCGAAATCAACCTAGCAAAAGAAGAAAAAAAAAAGAGAATAGGAGGGCAGTGGCCGGGCATCATGGCACCCAAAATGAGGGCCGTGGCACCCGCCCAAAATTCTAAGCAGCGTCGCAGTGCCCAAAATGAGGGTAGTGGCACCCGCCCGAGGTTCAACTAGCACCGCGGCGTCGAAAATAAGGGCCACGGCACCCAGAGTCTGTCATTTTGTGATTTTTCTATATAAAAGTTGAGGTTTTTGAAGCAAAAAATGGAAAACTGCTAGGGTTTCTCATTAGTTACTATTTTTCTCTTCTTTGGTGTATAAATAGATATAAGGTGGCTAGGGTTGAGTGTGTGACTTTGTGAGAGTGGCATTATTTTGTGGGAGGCATATTTTTGTCAGAGCTCCATTGTTGACCAAAAAATTCCCATATAGGGTGCTAGGCAGAAGAGAGATTTGGGGAACACTATTTAAGAGTGTGAGAAATTTCTCTTGTGATCTGTAATCTCTTTCATCATAGTGGAATCTGCAGTGGCAGAAACAGGATGTAGTCTCAAATTTGGACGAACCTGTATAAAAATTTAGTGTTTCTCTTTTCTTCTTTTCTCCAATATCTTTTTTGTAATTATTCGTTCTTGCGATCCTTAGAATTAGGAGGTACCAAATTCCCCAACAAATGGTATCAGAGCGGAGGTTTGGATTAAGAACGATAATAGGAGAAGAAGGTTTGGTAGCCGGTATCACCAAATTTGATGGTTCGGATTTTTCCTATTAGAGGATGCAAGTAAAAGACTACCTCTACAGCATGAAATTGCACTTGCCCTTGGGTAATAAGCCCGAAGGCATGAAGGATGAGGAGTGGAATTTCCTTGATAGACAGGTGCTGGGTGTGATTCGTTTGACCCTGTCAAAGAATGTGGCCCACAACGTTGTGAAGGAGAATGCTACAGTAGGGATGATGAAGGCTCTGTTAGAGATGTATGAGAAGCCCTCAACCAATAACAAGGTACATCTCATGAAGAAGCTCTTTAATTTAAAAATGCCTAAAGGTGCCTTGGTAGTAGAGCATCTAAATAATTTCAACACCATCCTGAACCAATTGGTCTCGGTAGAGATTAAATTTGATGATGAGATAAATGCCCTAATCCTCTTGGCCTCATTACTGAATAGTTGGGAACCCATGAGGGTGGCCATTACCAATGTAATTGGGAATGAAAAACTAGAGTTTGTTGATGTCAAAAACTCTATTCTGGCGGAAGAAGTTCATAGGAAGGATTCAGGTGAAGCCTCTATGTCAAACTCAGCCTTTAATGATGACTTCAGGTGGTACTGTGCTGAGAATTGAATAAAGATGAAGAAAACCATTCCTGGGAAACCATAACAGAATGGGGTAGCTGAGAGGAAGAATAAAACTCTAAACAAGTGTGCCAGAAGCATGAGGTTGCATGCGGGGCTGCCAAAGTCGTTTTGAGCCGAGACAATTAATACAACAACTTATCTAATCAACAGAAGTCCATCCACACCGCTAAAGTTCAAGCTACCAGAAGAAGTATAGAGCAGCAAAATGGTTGACCTCTCTTACTTGAAAGTATTTGTTGTGTTTCTTATGTTCACATTGATTCCACTGCTAGAAGTAAACTTGATGCAAAGTCTAAGAAGTGTTTTCTGGTTGGCTATGGTGGACTTGAGTTTGGTTATCCTCTTTAGGATGGCCAAAATCGAAAGATTATCATGATCAAGGATGTGATCTTCAATGAAGGTGTCCTATTTAAGGACAGAGATAGCACTTACTCTAGGGGTTCAGGTTCTGAAGACAAGAAGCTTGAGGTGATTCTATTGAAGGATCTTCCTGAAGTGGAAGTGGAAAATTCAAAAGTTGAAGACCAAGAAAATATTGCTCCAAAAGAAAACCAAAGCACTCCTGCCACACCAGTTAGGAGATCTAACAAGACTATCAGACCACCGTAGAGATACTCCCCTTCTCTGCATTATATTTTGTTGACCGATAGAGTTGAGCCAGAGAGCTATGATGAAGCTATGGTGGCTAAAGATTCGGTCAAGTGGGAGTTAGCCATGAGGGATGAGATGGATTCCTTAATGTCTAATCGGACATGGCAACTGGCAGAGTTATCACAAGGCAAAAAGGCCTTGCATAATAAAAGGGTATACTGGATAAAAGATGAAAGTGATGGCAGCAAACGGTATATGGCAAAGCTAGTGGTCAAAGGCTTTCAGGAGAAAGAAGACATTGACTTTAATGAGATTTTTTCTTCGGTGGTGAAATTAACCATGATCAAGATGGTACTTACGCTAGTGGCAAATGAAGACTTATTCTTGGAACAGTTGAATGTTAAGATAGCTTTTCTCCATGGTGATTTGGAGGAGGAGATCTACATGAAGCAGCCATAAGGTTTTGAAGCACCGAGTAAGGAGAACTTAGTGTGCAAACTTTAGAAGAGCTTGTATGGCCTCAAACAAGGTCCTAGGTAGTGGTACAAGAAGTTTGACGGTTTTATATGCAGCAATGGTTTCCTGAGGTGTCAGGGAGATCATTGTTGTTATGTGAAGAATTTTGGTGACTCCTACGTCATATTGTTGCTATATGTCGATAACATGCTCATAGCAGGGGGTTGCAAAAAGGAGATTGACAAGTTGAAGAAAGAGTGTCTAAGGAGTTTGCAATGAAGAATTTGGGTGATGCAAAACAAATCCTTGGGATGAAAATAATGAAGAACAGTAATGGTCTAAAACTTTCACAAGAAGAATATGTTGAAAAGGTGCTGAGTAGATTCAACATGGATAATGCAAAACCTGTCAGTACTCCTTTGGCCAGTCACTTCAAGTTATCAAAGGAGCAATCACCAACCACAGAGCAAGAACGAAACCACATGGCCAAGGTGCCTTATGCTTCAACAATAGGCAATCTCATGTATGCCATGTTTTGAGCCAGACTGACATTACACATGTAGTAGGAGTTGTAAGTAGGCATATGAGCAATCCAAGAAAGCAGCATTGAGAGGCAATGAAGTGGATTCTCAGATATCTGAGAGGTACTATGGGTTTAGCACTGTGTTTCAAAAAGTCAGATTTGGGACTATAGGGCTATGTTAATGCTGATATGGTTGGAGACATTGATGGCAGAAAGAGTACTACCAGTTATGTCTACACTTTGGGTAGCATAACAGTTTGTTGGGTCTCGAAGCTACAAAAGATAGTTGCATTCTCTACAATAAAAGTAGAGTATGTGGCAATGATAAAAACGAGCAAGGAGATGATTTAGTTGCAATCGTTTCTGAAAGAACTAGGTCATAAGCAGAAAAAGAGTGTTACATAATGACAGTCAGATCGCCATTCACTTGGCAAAAAATCCTGCATTCCATGCTGGGACGAAGCATATACAGTTGCGGTATCACTTCATCAGATCGGCTTTGGAAGATGGAGTGTTAAAGCTTGAGAAGATTCTTGGGTGCCAGAGTCTAGCAGATATGCTCACCAAGACGGTTCCGATCAAGAAACTAAAGTTGTGCACAACTTTAGTTGGACTTCCCCATGAGGAGAGAGAAGTTGTTGTCATTGTAGTTGGAGACGTGGTGATTGATTAGTCTCCAAGTGGGAGGTTGTTGCAATATGGAGCCAAATCAACCTAGCAAAAGAAGAAGAAGAAAAAAAAGAGAATAGGAGGGTAGTGGCTGGGCGCCGCGGCGCCCAAAATGAGGGCCACAGTACCCCCCCAAAATTCTAACCAATGCCGCGGCGCCCAAAATGAGGGTCCTAGTGCCTGCCCGAGGTTCAACTAGAGCCGTGGCGCCCAAAATTAGGGCCATGGCGCCCAAAGTCTGTCTTTTTATGATTCTTTTATGTAAAAGTCGAGGTTTTTGAAGCAAAAAAGGGGAAACTGCTAGGGTTTCTCATTAGTTGTTATTTTTCTCTTCTTTGGTCTATAAATAGACATAAGGTGGCTAGGGTTGAGTGTGTGACTTTATAAGAGTGGCATTATTTTGTGTGAGGGATATTTTTGTGAGACCTCCATTGTTGAGAGAAAAATTCCCATAGAGGGTGCTAGGTAGAAGAGAGATTTGGGAAACACTATTTAAGAGTGTGTGAGAAATTTCTCTTCTAATCTGTAATCTCCTTCATCATAGTGGAATCTACAGTGGCAGAAACAGGATTTAGTCTCGAATTTGGACAAACCTGTATAAAAATTTGGTGTCTCTCTTTTCTTCTTTTCTTCAATTTCTTTTCTGCAATTATTCATTCTTGCGATCCTTAGAATTAGAAGGTGCCTAATTCTCCAACAACTGGTATAAGAACGGAGGTTTAGATTAAGAATAATGACAGGAGAAGAAGGTTTGGCAGCCGGTATCACCAAATTTGATGGTTTAGATTTTTCCTTTTGGAGGATGCAAGTAGAAGACTACCTCTACAGCAAAAAACTACACTTGCCCCTAGGTAATAAGCCCGAAGGCATGAAGGATGAGGAATGAAATCTCCTTGATAGACAGGTGTTGGGTTTGATCCGCTTGACCCTGTCAAAGAACGTGGCCCACAATGTTGCGAAGGAGAATACTACAGCATGGATGATGAAGGCTCTGTCAGAGATGTATGAGAAGCCCTCAACCAATAACAAGGCACATCTCATGAAGAAGCTCTTTAATTTAAAAATACCTAAAGGTGTCTCAGTGGTAGAGCATCTGAATAATTTCAACATCGTCTTAAACCAATTGGTCTCGGTAGAGATTAAATTTGATGATGAGATCAATGCCCTAATTCTCTTGGCCTCGTTACCGAATAGTTGGGAACCCATGAGGGTGGCCATTACCAATTTAATTGGGAATAAAAAATTGAAGCTTGTTGATGTCAGAAACTCTATTCTGGAGGAAGAAGTTCACAGGAAGGATTCAGATGAAGCCTCTACGTCGAACTCAGCCCTTAATGTTGATAATAGGGGCAAGAAACTTGATAGACATTCCAACAGGGATAATGGCAGGAGTGGCAAGTCAAGGAATGGGAGAAGCAAGTTGAGGAACAATAGGATTATGGAGTGTTGGAATTGTGGGAGAACTAGCCACTTGAAAAAAAATTGTAGGGCCAAGGAAGAATGAAGACAAGAACAATGACGCTACTTACATCGCCACAGAAGAGGCAGAGGATGCCTTAATCTTATCTGTTGACAATTCTTTTGATTCGTGGGTGATAGATTCAAGAGCATCATTCCACACCACTACACACCATCATGTCCTAGAGAGTTATGTTGTCAGAAATCATGGTAAGGTTTAGCTTGAAGATGGTGAACCTTTAGACATTGTTGGTGTTGGAGATGTCAGTTTGAAAATGCCTAATGGGTCTGTGTGGAAGATCCAAAAGGTGAGACATGTACCCAAGCTGATGCGCAATTTGATTTCGATGGAGCAATTGGATGACGAAGGACATAAAGTGACCTTCAGTTGTGGAGGTTGGAAAGTCACTAAGGGAGCGATGGTTGTTGCTCAGGGATGCAAGGCTGAAACTCTCTATATTAACTCTAGTTGCAGAGATAGCATAGCAGTTGTTGATTCTGCTGTTAATACCGAGCTATGGCATTATAGGCTCAGTCACATGAGTGAGAAGGGAATGAAGGTGCTTCACTGTAAAGGAAAACTATCGGGATTGAAAACTATTGATCATAGTTTGTGTGAAGCATGCATCTTTGGCAAACAGAAGAGAGTTAGTTTCTCAACAACAGGTAGAGAGCCTAAGTCCAGGAAGTTAGAGCTAGTTCACACTGATGTGTAGGGGCCTACGATGGTAACTTCCCTTGGTGGCGCAAATTATTATGTGATATTCATTGATGACTTAAGTAGGAGGGTATGGGTTTACTTTCAGAAAAACAAATCTGATATCTTTGATGCTTTCAAGAAATGGAAAGCTATGGTGGAGAATGAGACAGATTTGAAGGTGAAGTGCTTGCAGTCTGAAAATAGGGGAGAGTATTTAAATAATGACTTCATGCAGTACTATGCTGAGAATGGAATAAAGATGAAGAAAACCATTCCAAGGAAACCATAACAGAACGGGGTAGCTAAGAGGATGAACAGAACTCTAAACGACCGTGCTAGAAGCATGAGGTTGCATGCAGGGCTATCAAAGTCATTTTGGGCTGAGGCAATTAATACAGCAGCTCATCTAATCAACAGAAGTCCATCTACACCGCTGAAATTCAAGCTACCGAAAGAAGTATGGAGTGGCAAAAAGGTTGACCTCTCTTACTTAAAAGTATTTTGTGGTGTTTCCTATGTTCACATTGATTCCACTGCTAGAAGTAAACTTGATGCAAAGTCTAAGAAGTGTTTTCTGGTTGGCTATGGTGGACTTGAGTTTGGTTATCGTCTTTGGGATGACCAAAATCGAAAGATTATTAGGAGCAAGGATGTGACCTTCAATGAAGGTGTTATGTATAAGGACAGAGATAGCACTAACTTTAGGGGTTCAGGTTCTGAAGACAAGAAGTCTGAGGTGATTCAATTAAAGGATCTTTCTAAAGTGGAAGTGGAAAATTCAGAAGTTGAAGACCAAGAAAATATTGCTTCAGAAGGAAACCAGAGCACTCCTGCCACACCGGTCAGGAGATCTAACAAGACTATCAGACCGCCACAGAGATACTCCCCTTCTCTGCATTATATTTTGTTGACCGATAGAGGTGAGCCAAAGAGCTATGATGAAGCCATAGAGGCTAAAGATTCGGTCAAGTGGGAGTTAGCCATGAGGGATGAGATGGATTCCTTAATGTCCAATAGGACATGGCAACTGGCAGAGTTACCACAAGGCAAAAAAGCCTTGTATAATAAAAGGGTATATGGCAAAGCTAGTGGTCAAAGGCTTTCAGCAGAAAGAAGACATCGACTTTAATGATATTTTTTCTTCAGCGGTGAAATTAACCACGATCAGGACGGTACTGGCACTACTGGCAAATGAAGACTTATTCTTGGAACAGTTGGATGTTAAGACGACTTTTCTCCATGGTGATTTGGAGGAGGAGATCTATATGAAGCAGCCACAAGGTTTCGAAGTACCGGGTAAGGAGAACTTAGTGTGCAAAGTTCAAAAGAGCTTGTATGGTCTCAAATAAGCTCCCAAGCAGTGGTACAAGAAGTTTGACTGTTTTATGTGCAACAATGGTTTCTTGAGGTGTCGGGGAGATTACTGTTGTTATGTGAAGAATTTTGGTGACTCCTACATCATATTATTGCTATATGTCGAGACATACTAATAGTAGAAGGTTGCAAATAGGAGATTGACAAGTTGAAGAATGAGCTATCTAAGGAGTTTGCAATGAAGGATTCTGGTGTTGCAAAACAAATCCTTGGGATGAAAATAACGAGGAATAGTAATGCTCTAAAACTGTCACAGGATGAACATGTTGAAAAGGTGCTGGGTAAATTCAACATGGATAATGCGAAACATGTGAGTACTCCTTTGGCCAGTCACTCCAAGTTATCAAATGAGTAATCACCAACCACAGAGCAAGAATGAGACCACATGGCCAAGGTGCCTTATGCTTTAACAATAAGCAGTCTTATGTATGCCATGTTTTGTACCAGACCGGACATTGCACATGTAATAGGAGTTGTTAGTAGGTACATGAGCAATCCAGGAAAGCAGCATTGGGAGGCATTGAAGTGGATTCTCAGATATCTGAGAGGTACTGCAGGTTTAGCACTATGTTTCAAGAAGTCAAACTTGGGACTACAAGGCTATGTTGATGCTGATATGGTTAGAGACATTGATGGCAGAAAGAGTGCCACCGGTTATGTCTACACTTTGGGTGTCACAACAGTTTGTTGGGTCTCGAAGCTGCAAAAGATAGTTTCGCTGTCTACAATAGAAGTAGAGTATATGGCAATGACAGAAGCGAGCAAGGAGATGATTCAGTTGCAATCGTTTCTAGAAGAACTAGGTCACAAGCAGAAAAGGAATGTCTTACACAGTGACAGTCAGAGTGCCATTCACTTGGCAAAAAATCCTACATTTCATGCTAGAATGAAGCATATACAGTTGCGGTATCACTTCATCAGATTGGCTTTGAAAGATGAAATGTTGAAGCTTGAGAAGATTCTTGGGAGTCAGAATCTAGCGGATATGCTCACCAAGACGGTTTCGATTGAGAAACTGAAGTTGTGCAGAACTTCAGTTGGACTTCTCCATGAGGCGTGAGAAGTTATTGTCGCTGCATTTGGAGACGTGGTGATTGATTAGTCTCCAAGTGGGAGATTGTTGCAATATGGAGCCAAATGAACCTAACAAAAGAAGAAGAAAAAAAAGAGAATAGAAGTGTAGTGGCCAGGCACCACGGCGCCCAAAATGAGGGTCGCGGTGCACGCCCAAAATTCTAACTAGGGCCGTGGCGCCCAAAATGAGGGCTGCGACGCCAGCCCGAGGTTCAACTAGCATTGCGGCACCCAAAATAAGGGCTGTGTCATCTAGAGTCTGTCTTTTTATGATTTTTCTATGTAAAAGTCGAGGTTTTTAAAGCCAAAAATGAAAAACTGCTAAGGTTTCTTAGACGATCATCAATTTTGATAAAAATGGTAAAAATAGTTGATCATCAATTTTGATGACAAAATTGTCAAGGTTTAGATTTCAAAATACAATCATGAAATCTAAAAAGTGAAGATAGGTTCATGAAAGTGATTTGATGATAGGTAGAAATGTTAATAAGATGATAATACGATGAAAGGGGTAGTATTTATTTATTTATTTATTTTTAGGAAGGCCAAAAATATAATAGTTTTAGAACTACAAGTATGTGTGCAAAAAATTTTAAAAGTTATAAATCAAAATTTAGATCAATCGAACCACAACATAGATTAAAATTTAAGGACCTATAAATAGTGTCCATAAATACATGTATGAAAAAAAAAATCCACCCATTAGATTTCAGCTTACTCTTCTCTCTCTCTTTTCCTTTTCTTCTCCACTCACGGCCAAGACTCCACCAGAGATTCTAACATTTATATCACTGGAAAGCTCTTGACAAGCAATGCTCAATGACATGTCATGACGACACCAACTCTATTAGAGCAGCTTGCACGAGCTGACTAAACTCATTAGAAACCCAAAACTTTTGCTGAAGTTCTCTTTGTTGTTTGACTTCTTATTGATGAGATTCTTGTTCTTTCATGAGCATTATGATGAGAGGGATGAGGGCCACCCTAATAGCTGTCGGAAAGCTCCGCTCGAGCCCACCACCATATGCCACTGTGCCTCCATGGATTGACGTCATGCTAGAGGGGGTGGTTGACACTACCGCTCCCAACATGTTTAGATGTCTTAAATTTACAAAAGCCCCCATTCAATTGCAGAGAAACACCACAAAAGGATGGAGATTGAGGTAGGCCATGGAGCATCATCATGAGCCATTCCGTTTTTTGATGGTGTAGGCAACGATGAAGCACATCGTTAGTCCCTTTCGACTCAAAACCCAATGAGGAACGAAACATCACCTCTAATTGCACGACTCCACCATTGCTTGCTAGAGTTCCTTACTATTTTCGTCCACCACTGTGGGAGAGCTCAACTTCATCAATTCCAATAGTGTTGCCTTAAATTGATTGAGGAAAAATATTTAGAGAAGGACGGTTAAAAAAATCGCTTAGCCAATTTCACCATTACGTCACTGGAGATAAGAGAATCAAGTTGCCAAAGATTTCCAAGGGGTCCGAGCTTGATATGCACTATTAGAGGCTGAATTGACCAAAATTGACTATGCCATTGGACTCATGAAGGTTGATTTAGGGGAGGTAGACTCGAGCTTAGCCACTAATGGAGCCCGATCAACGTCAGTTAACAGTTGATCAAAAATTCAAATCGAAAACTTCCCTTCCTGACCTCCGATTGGCAATCTAAGATCAGTTCTCGACTCATGTTGATGTTCTAAATGTAACGATAGCCTCCATTTAATCAAATTCCATTCCATTAGTAACCGTTCAATACTAATTACACATAGATTAAGGCAAACCAAACTAAAGGAATAGAGTCTAGAAGGAGTCTCCATGCGTCGTGATGATCTTCAACAATCATTTTAACCATCCAAAGTCACTCTGAGACCATCCTCATGGATGCTTCCTTAACTATATGACTAGCAAGATACAATTGGAACCGCTTAGCTCAAAATCTAGGTAAGTAGGAATTACACCTACATTATTAAAGCAACGGTTTTCAAACTAAAATATTTTTGCCATGATATATAAAATTATAAAATGCATTATCAGTGTTATGTCATGCCATGCTATGTAATGATATGTATTTTAACGTTATGTTATGACACAACATACCATATTATGCTAAGTTATATTATGTCATGTCATGATATGTTATGTTAAATTATGCTACGTCAATAATTTGTCATGTTCATGTTATGCTATGCTTATGTTATGTTTTGTATTATGTGTGATGTTATGAAGTATTAAATTATACTACATACTCACCTTATGTTAAGTATAATTATGTTTTATGGTATATGATTATATAGTAACATCTCATATTGTATACACACAATAAGACAAGTGAAATAAATGATATAAGTTAAGAATGATGTACGAACCTCTCAACCTACAAGGAGGATTAAAGACCTCCCGATCTACAGAGAGGCATCAAGTTAAGTTTAAAACTATAATGTTAGAGTCATTAGAGACCTCGTAAACCTTAACTTCTCGAGGATAGCGCACAATTGGTATGAACATTCGGGCCCATATGCAAGATAAAGCTTTTATAATAAAACATAAAACACGTTCATAAGCAAGCATAAAATATTCATGTATGTCTTTATTAAATGTTTTCAAATTTGCGACTATAATTATCTGCTTGCTGAGTGAAAGCTCATTCAAATATGTTTATACTGTATGTAAAAATCCTATTAGTGATGCTTGATGGGTAGTGGCGAGCAGTGAACAAATAGTGAAAATGGAAATGGATACTACTTTCACAAATGTAATTTCTACAGTATGATTTCTATAAATTGTGAATGAATAAATGATAAAATGATATTATATAGGTATGTCTTGAAGATATAACCTTAGTTTAGAAAATCTTAAGATTAAAATGTTGCAGCAGAAAGTATAACAAATACACGTAAATTTCAAATAAGAAAATTATAGCAATATTGATTTTAGAATGTTTTGAAAAGTTTTATATTAAATTAAGAAATGTTTTAAAAGAAAATGGTTTAAGAAATAGGTCGTGGGCAAAAGCCACCTAACACCAGGTCCAAGTGGCAACCTATAAATATGGTGCATTTATTGCATCCAACATACAGGCTCATTTTCACCTAATAAGTTCTCGTTCTCTACTGAGCAACTTTTACCTTGAGCATTGGAGAGCCCTTGTCTATTGACTGACTTGTCCTTTTCTTGCCTTTGAAGCTTCCCTCCTCTTGTTGTAGGTACACCTGATCACGCAGAGCCGAACAGGGAAGAGCAGTCCACCATGCGCAGCCGCACGTGGTGTTAATCCGTCGCCGAACTCCAGTAAGCATCAACATTTTGGCGCTAGAAGGAGGGACATCTATGCCTTCACTTGAAATTACCAGCCACAACAAGCTGGTGAACTAAGATGGTAACTTGACGCAATGCCTGGGACGAGGGTGCCCGACAGAAAGGGCCGAGAGAGGCCCAAAACCGAAACCAGAATCCGGCAAGACCCAAAGGACATGCCCAAGCCATGAGATCTCATTTCGGGGTCAGGGAAGCATGACAAGGGCCAAACAAGTGTAAGATCTGGTTGCTCAATACCCTATCCAAGAACTGACCAATGTTGTTCGGATACTTACTTAGCAGCTCGCGCAGCAGGCTCACCATCAGTTGGCCCCTGGCCTCCTACCTCTAACCTCAGCTGACCAGGCTAAGGGTCAGGTAGGACAGGATGCCGTCGACCCCAATGAAGCTGACTCTGAGCGCTCTAGAAGATCTACTTATGGCATCTCAGCAAACAACAGGCTCATCCGAGAAGGACGCCTTAGCCCTCAAGAAGCACGGGCTCCATCACCGTACGGCTCCTGAGCATCTGTTTTTGATCGGCTCAAGCACCAAGGGGAAGCACAACAAGGTTGCCACCCCAGAGGAGGTGATAGGGTTAAGGGCGAAGCATCCTATAGGGTTGAACTACCTGAAGATACCAATCATTGCCAGTTCCAGGAATTGCAACAACAAATTGATGAAACCCACAACAATCATTTTGGTTTGGCCGATGTTGGAGCCTTGGATCCGCCGTTTACTGATGCCATCATGCGAGCCTCGATGCTGCCCAAATTTAAAGTTCTATAAATCAAGGCTTACGATGGGACCATAGACGCTGGCGAGCATGTCAAATTATACCAAGAACACATGCTCCTACAAAATGCAAGCGATGCAGCCATGTGTAAGGCTTTTTCTTTGACCCTAACTGGACTAGCTCGGCAATGGTTCTGGCAACTTGAACCAGCTTCGATCACTTCTTTTCAATAGCTCTCTGACGCCTTCTCAGCAACCTTGTCCACAACAAAAATAAGGAGAAAGGAGATTACCTATTTATATGCCGTTAAACCAGCAGATGACAATGTCTGAGATTATATAAATCGGTTTACTTGGGCTACTCTCAAAGTTAAGCACGTTGAAGACCAGACCTTGAAACATGCCTTTGTGGGGGGTCTCCGAGACGAGAAGCTAACCTGGTCGTTGGCATTCAAGCAGTCGAGTACATTTTCTTAGATGCTCGGCTATGCCCAAAGGTGTGCCGACGCTGCTGAATATATGAAGAGCTATAGAGAAGAAGCTAGCAGTAGTGGCATGAAGAAGGAGAAAAAGTAGAAGAAAGTGCCCGAACAATTCAGCGCCAAGCAGAACAAGAAGCAGAAGAAGGACAAGAGGACCGAGAAGCTGAAAGTGCCGACCGGGAAGTTCCAAAGCTACACACCCTGATGGCAAGCATTGATGAGGTACTTCCCCAAGTTAGTGGCAAGAACCTGCTGGTCGATCCGCCCAAGCTCAAAGGCAGCAAGGCAAAGTAGGACCAAAGCAAATACTACAATTTTCACAAGGACGTGGGACATAACACCCGTAATTGCATTCAGCTTAAGGACCAGATCGAGAGACTGGTCTGAGACAGACATTTACGGGAGTTTGTAGAGCGAGTTTTAACTCCAGGCTCTACGGCTCGGAGAGATAACCAACCGTGCCGAGACGCACCGAACTAGTCACACAATGATGGTGGGAACTCCCTGAAACCCCTGAATATTATTGACACAATCTTCAAAGAGCCTATCTTCGGGGACACATTGAGTGGGCGACAGGCTTACGTCTGAGAAGCTTGGCTGGTTGAGAAGGGCGAACTCATTAACATGTCCGAACACGTCAATAAAATTTGGCACTAGCATGACATGCCGATCACCTTTATTGAAGAGGAGGCAAATAAATTAATCCATCTGCACAATGATGCTCTTGTGTGCAAGTTGCACATCGCCAATAACATAGTACGGCGTGTGCTAATCGACAATGGTAGCTCAGCTAACATCCTATTCAAGCAAGCGTACGATAAGCTGAAGATCAGCAATGCTACCCTTATCCTGATTCAGACGCCACTTTGCGGCTTCACAGGTGAATACGTCTAAGTAGTCGGGAAGGTTGGCCTGCCGGTCACCTTTGGTGAGGGCTCTACTTGGGTAACACACGTCATCGACTTCCTAGTCATCGACAAACCTTCCCAATATAATATTATTATCGACCGTTCGACGTTAAACGCATTGAAGGCTATGGTCTCCACCAACCACCTCACCATGAAATTCCCAACAGACAACGGGTTTGAAGTAATCAGGTCCCTACAAAAAGATTCCCAAGCTTGTTATGCTAATGCTATCAAGGCTACACTGGCTTGGCAATTAAGCATCTCGGCTATTTTTAAGGTTGACAAAATATAGTTCCAGCTAAGCCGACACCCAAGATGCTTTCTGACCGTAGCCCCGTTTGCCTGAGGAAGAAGTAAGGGCCACCCCCATCAAGGATATGGTGCCATTCAGCCTCGATCCACCACATCCTGACCGCACTGTCCAACTCGACTCTCAGCTGAAGCCTGATATCTTAGTCGACCTTGAGAAGCTCTTCATAGAGTATCGAGATGTGTTTGCATGGTCTCATGATGTGGTGGATCCAAGCATAATCTATCACCGTCTTAACATCCGACCAGAGTACAAGTCGGTTATTTAGAAGAGAAGGGCCTTCAACCTAAAAAGGTATATCGCCATTGATGAAGAGGTCTAGAAACTACTAAAGGTGGGATTCATCCAAGAAGTAAAGTATCCAGAGTGGTTAGCAAATGTGGTCCTAGTCAAGAAGGCAAATGGAAAATGGCAGGTTTGTATAGACTACACAGACTTAAATAAGGCATGCCCGAAGGACTGCTTTCCATTGTCCTGAATAAACTAGCTCGTTGATGCAACTACCAGGCACAAGCTGCTCTGCTTCGTGGACGTCTATTCCAGCTATAACTAAATACGGATGGCCGAGGAAGATCAAATAAAAACAGCCTTTGTTACTGACCAAGGGCTCTACTGCTACGTAGTAATGCCCTTTGGACTTAAGAATGCCAGGGCTACCTACCAACACCTAGTCAACAAGATGTTTACTTGGCTAATTGGTAAAACCATGGAAGTCTACGTGGACGATATGTTAGTTAAATTTGTCTGAGTATTAGACCACATGGCCTATCTTTGAGCAAGCTTCGACATTCTCCGGGAGTATGGAATGAAACTCAACCTGGAAAAATGCGCGTTTGGGGTTAGCTCAGGCAAATTTCTCAGATTTTTGGTCAATCAAAGAAGAATCGAGGTCAACCCAGCCAAAGCTCAAGCTGTTATAGACATGCATTCACCTCTGACAGTGAAGGAGGTGTAGAAACTTACCGGCATGGTGGCAGCTCTCTCTAGGTTCTTCACCCGGTCTACCGACAAGTGCCATCCATTTTTTTCAGGCACTCAAGGGGAGATTTGAGTGGAGCAAGGGGTGTGAAGAAACCTTTCAGAATTTAAAGAGATATTTAGCCAGGCCCCTGCTCCTATCCAAACCTTTACCAGGGGAAGTATTGTATGCCTACCTTGACGTGTCTAAAAAGGCTGTTAGCTCAATCCTCGTCCAAGAAGAAGACAGAGTTCAGAAGCCCATCTACTACACAAGCCATGTGTTATAGGGTGCCGAGGAGAGGTACCCACCACTTGAAAAATTAGCTTTTGCCATGGTCACTTCTGCTAAAAATTTACGACCTTCCTTTCAAGGCGACACAATACAAGTACTGACAAAGTTCCCTCTTTGGCAAGTTCCTCAGATTCTGGAGATATCAGGACAGATGGCCAAATGGTCAGTCGAGCTCAGCCAGTATGACATTCATTTTATACCGAGGACGGCCATTAAGGCCCAAGCCCTCGCAGATTTCATTGGCGAGTTCAATGATACCAAGCAAGGCACACCACTAGTCGAGAAGGCACCCGTGGAAGTCCAAGACACCCCTGGCTGTAGTGGAGGTGATCACGCCACATTGGAACCAGAATGGAAGCTCTCTATAGATGGATCTTCCTGCGCTGAAGGTTTGGTTGCGAGCTGGTTTTAACAAGCCCGGATAGATATAAGATAATCTACGCACTTCGATTTGATTTCAAGGCCTTTAACAATAAGGTGGAGTACGAAGCACTCCTGGCCGAACTCAGAATCGCTAGGGTAGACCACCTAGTCATCCATAGTGACTCCATGCTCGTCGTCCAACAAATCACAGGGCTGTTTCAACCCAGACAAAATCCATGACCGCATATTTGTAAGAGATTAGGGCAATGCTCGGGCAGTTTAAATCTTACATATTTAAGCAGATCCCCAGATCGAAAAGCTTTGAGGCCGATGCACTTACTCGGCTCAGCTCAGGCCTAGGTGACAGTGAGTTAACCTCGGTCCCTATTGAAAGATTAGCCAAGCCAAGTATTAACAGATAAGTGGCATGTGCAGTCGATGAGCAGGAGACCACCAGGATGGACCCGATCATCTAATACCTTACCACAGCTGAATTACCTGTCGACCGAGAAGTGGCACGCCGGATTCACAATAGCTCAGACTGGTGTTCGATGATCGATGGGAAGCTATATAGACGAGGCTACACTACACCATGTTTAAAGTGTGTAGGGCCCAAAGAGCTCAAAATCTAATGAAGGAGATCCACGAGAGGCTATATGGTAATCATTTTGGGGGGGCAATCCTTGGCCCAAATATGCCTTCGGCAGGGCTATTACTGACCGACCATGGAGCAAGACTGTAAAGACTTCACGCGAAAATGTCTAAAATGCCAGCAGTTCACGAGGGTGTCCGGACGCCACGTCGAGCCACTCACCTCGGTAACATCGACGTGGCCTTTTGCTAAGTGGGCATTGATCTTATCAAGCCCCTTCTCCAAGCGCAGTCTCAGTTTAAGTATTGCATTGTAGCCATTATCTACCTCACCAATGGGTGGAGGTAGAGCCATGCACCAACATGACAGAGGCTAAGTGCACAAACTTTGTATTAAGAAACATCATTTGTCGGTTTGGGATTCCACATACCATTGTGACCTACAACGCAAAGCAATTCAAATCCTCAAGTCTCCTCTGCCTATGTGAGCAGCTCGACATCAAGAAGGTCATCTCTTCTCTAAGCTACCCATAGAGCAATGGGCAAGTTGAAGCTGTCAATAAAATGATCAAGGACAACCTGAAGAAAAACCTCGAGGGCCTCAAAGGGGCATGGATTGATGAGCTCCCAAAAGTGCTCTAGGCTTACCATACAAAAGCCCGGACTGCTACTAGGGAGACTCCATTCTATCTTGTATATGAAGCCGAGGCTGTCATCCTGGTGAAAGTAGGACTGTTGAGCTTCAAGGTCAAGCAATACGAAGAAATTCTTAATGCTGAGCCATGATGTTCGAACTTGATCTGCTCGAGGAGAAGAGGAACCGAGCAACAATTCATAATGCAGCTCGGTACCATAACAATCGGTGCAACTAAGAAGCTTCAAAGTTGAAGATTTGGTGCTAAAGAAGGTCACTGTTCAGCAGCCTAGGCTGGGGTTCTTCGGTCCAAAGTGGGATGAGCTATATAAAGTCGTCAAAATTGTCCGACCAGGCACCTATAGGTTATCGGACATGGAGGGTAACCTGCTCGGTCATCCTTGGAACTCCGATCTCTAACTAATGCTAGAAACTCTTTTTGATCTCTAGCTACATTCTTTTTGTAACTAGGCCTACTAAACAGGACTGGGGGGCTTGGCGGCCACGGCCTCTTAGACTACATGTGCCCCTGTTCGAATGTCCTTGGGACATGCTGATCCATAGGGACAGCCTCATCGGCTTAGGCTAGATAATTTTCCCCGATGTAGAACCACTCAAACTTCCAAAGGTTGTTCGTGTTAGACATGTATGCCCTAAGGAGTAAAAATATAATAAGTTTTTGGAGACATTTTTATCAATAAAGAATTTATTTATTGTTTATATACCAAATAGTGCCCTCTTTATATTCATATTTGTTGAATGTATGTTAAGTAAACAAAATTTTGAGACTGTCAGTCTAAACCTTTAAGAATTAGGCATATAATGGACAGATTATGCAGAAGACACGATTCTTAAGGTGACGGTCTAAATCATGAGACCCGCAATCGAGGGAATAAAGTTAGGTGCTTTATTTATGTAAAGATTGTTATGTTGTCTATATCCCTATTGAGAGATGGTTTGTCTTGACCATCGGAGGTGGACTCCGTGAATAGAAACATTGACACATTGTCATAAGTGACGATGTGTTGGATCGGGACATAAGGTGAATTAATTTGGATTAAAAATTCTGTCTTGGAAAATCAATTCACTTTAGACAATCATTTGTATTGTAACTTAATCCTGAGATGAATAGTGGGCATGTTGTCTTGACTTGTGTCTTTTGATATACCAAAGGGTGACACCCACATCTTAATAGTGGTATGCATGCCAGTACATTGGAGGCATGACTCTTGATAGCGTAGACCTGTTATTCATAGATATGGAATCCGTAGCTCCTCTTTAAGAGTAGTGCTATCCTCTTATATGCATTATCCTATAATTGAAAAACTGGAGCGCTCAACCATTTGGATATATAGGTGTAACCAAATGGTATACTGTCTTTGGATGGTAAGTTTTTCGATGGTGAGATAATAGAATGTAAGATAAAAATAATCAAAAAGGTAAGACAAAACTTGTCCTTAAGCTGATTATGGATCATCCTATGGGGGTACGATACACTATGATATGTCATGAAGACTTAGCTATACGGGCTTCGTAATTCTATGTAGTTCGAGAGTGCAGCTCCAAGCTTTTAGTTGAGTAGCGTTGGAGTTGATAATTATGAAATGTATATCTGGGATATTGGGTTTCATAATTATTGGGAGCTTGAACTATATAGGTCCATTTGGTCCCCTTTGCTAGCTCACAAAATCCTGTAACGATACAGCGTGCTTTTCCAATAATTGGTGACTTATGTCATATTTATTAGATTGGTTGAAATTCAGAAGAATCAAATAATTCATGTTTGTTTATCAATTGATTAATTTTGTGATAAAATTAATTCAAGATAAACTTATTAAATTATTGGGATCGGATAATTCTTATCTGTTTATGAGTTAATTTAATTTTGAATAAATTAAATCAAGATAAAATTGTAGAATTATTAGAAATTCATTTATTTTCGTAGAGATTATTTAGATAAAGTTGTTTTAATTACATAACTTCTCTATTGGATTATTTGAATTAAAACTAAGACTTTATCCTATAGAATCTCGGGTGAAAAATGAAAGATTTGCTAAGATTTTTTTATCGACAGTTCAGCACACTGATCCTCAAGTTTGGCCTGCCGATGGGGCAAGTTTGGCTTATCGATTAGGCAGATTGGCCTGCCGATACGCGATAAAAAGGTCACGCGTTTTTATGCAGATCTTCATATATTGATCCTAATTTGATTCTGATTCAAATTTTTGAGACCTTATCTTATATGAATTGACCCTAGACCCAACCTCTATAAATAGAGAGTAAGTCTCATAAGTTATTCAGATCAATTGAGAGATTAAGAGTGATACTCTGTTGGTGAGAATCTGAAACTCCCTGAGAGCTCTTGTTCACAAATCACAAACACTAGCTTTGGGTTCTCTCAATTGGTTGGAAGGAGAGTCACATGGAGGAAGAGTTGTGTGTGTGAGCCCACACTCACTCCAATCGTGGATAAAGAATAGCAAAGAAGACTAGTTGGTTGAGGCTCTTTTGGAACGTTACTTCTCTTCACAGATTGTGGGAGTTCTTCGGCATTCAAAGATTAGTAAGATCTGGTTAATTTATGCATATAGCATGTCAAACTTGTGTTCTTGAAAATACTGTGATATAAAATTTTTATAATTTTGCTACGTACTATTTTTCCAACAATTGGTATCAGAGCTAGTTTTTTACATAAATTTACGAGTTTGTGATTATGTTATATGTATAAATTTTGTGATCTTAATCTCTCATATGCTTGAATTTAATTTTATAGAGAGTTGGCACTCTAGGTTTCTATATAATTTTATGTTGTCATGGATTATGTGGTGAATGTTTATTAATTAATTATGGTTGATTAAATGGTTATTTAATTATTTATTAATTAATTAATTTATACCGGTTATGGTTCCTTAGAGGTTAGAATGTGTATCTAGGTTTTTCATATAATTAGATGGCGGACTATCATCTTCGTCTAGGAATTTTTATTTAATTTTAAATTTATAAGAATTTTGTAATTAAATAATTATTCGAGGAAGACAAATCTAGAAGATAGATGATGACACTTCCAGGTATTTTCTGAGTCTCTAATTTTATGTTTTTGAATTGTTGAAAATAAAATTGATGAATTGCATTAAAAATTGTATTTTCTAGAAAGGGTGATTTCTACTCGGTCGGTATGCCGAACCCTCCAGTTCAGCAGGCCGATGGTCGTAGATTGGCAGGCCAAATGTGAGGTTCAGTAGGCCGTTAGCAGGGCAAAAATCAGATGGCTCTAGCGGCAAGCCAAACTTCTAATTCGGCAGGCCGAATTTGTCATGGATTGGCAAGCCGATCTATCATGACGGGCAGGCTGGTGGGTCATGACCGGCAGGCCGATTACCCAGATCGGCTTGTTGACAGAGAGCTAGAAATTTCTCTAGAAAAGGTACAGTTTTTCAGTACAGTTTTAATTTTATTTTTGTGACAATTCTGAGAGACATTAAATTTGGATATGACTGGAAATATGAAGTATTTGATTCATACGGGATTGAAGTCTTGAAGATGGACATTACATGAAGAATGATACAGCTTAAGGATTTAAGGATAAAGAATCGATAATATGTTTCGATTATTTCCCTGTAATCTTTGTTTACTATTCTCCAGGGTGGAACCATAATATTACGGTTATTATTATTTTACTTGTAGCTTTGCTTGATTGCTTTGCTTGTCTGCAGTATAATATGATTTGTCATGTATATTAATAACATGTCATATAGAATAGGGAGTGCCGCTCATATTAAAATTGTTCATGCATGTTCTTAAAATAAAGCCTTGATTTCAAAAGATTGAGTGGGAGAAGGTTTTCGAAAAGAGGACCTAAGGCCTCCATCGTTGGTCCATAGGAAGAACATGGTGGTCCAGACCTCTAGGAAGAGATTTCTATCATGTACCAGATTGGATCTCTAAGAGAATAAGGTATTTTAGCATGATTTATGGTTGCATAACCTTAGGTGGTGATTATAAATCATGGATAAAATATTGAAACGATGGTTATACACTCACGTTAATTTTATTATTAACCTCCACTAGGAGCTCTGTTAATAAAATTAGTGGCCAAAGAAACGATTATTAATATATGTTAGATCATACGGGTCCTAGATGGCATATATTAATTAGAAGAGGATCTGTGTTCCTGATTGAATTTGGCATGACCCCCCTAGGAGCTTGTTGAATTTTGAGTTGGGAATTATTGTTATAAGGTTGTGATATTTTCAAGGTTTTGACACATAAACATATTTGTATGTTTTTATGTGATTGTGTTATCTTACTAAATTTTTATGATATGTTTGCTTATGATTGGTATGTGATTCTTTATTGTATATTAAAAATGTCTAAAAACGCTTTATCTTTGATACTTGACAAAAACCTATTAACCGGAGAGAATTATAATGATTGGAAACTATACATGGATATCGTCCTCTCCTTTAAGAAACTAAAATTTATGCTGACAACCCCTTGTCCTCTTGAGCCTACGGGAGACTCCATTAATGAGCAATTCCAAGCGTACAATCGCTGGAAAGATGCAAATGATCAGGCCTATTGCTATGTTATGGCCAACATGAATAATGTGCTGCAGGATTAATATGAGGATTATGAGACTGCTAAGCAAATCTTGGATAATCTAGAAGACATGTTTGGAGGCCAGGCCATAACAAAGCGGCAAGGGAGGCTTCAGAAACTCTTGAATTGTAAACAAAGGTCGGAGACATCTGTAAAGGTGCACATGATGTTGGTCATGGGTTACCTCGCTGAGGCTTAAACCAATGGAGCTGACATCGATGTTGAAACTCAGATGACCATGATCTTTGAGACTCTGTAAAATGAATTTATTTCGTTTAGAGCTATATTTAATTTAAGCAATAGGCGGGATATGACCTTAACAGAATTGATGTAACAGTTACAGGAGTTTGAACTGTTGATCAAGGAGTCTCCTGCGAGTGGAGAGGCCAATTTAGTAACTGCTTCTGGTTCCAATCTCAACTCTCGGAATGGAAAAAGGCAACGTGCCAAAAATGGGAAGTCTTATGTTCCTACTGACAACAAAAGCAAGAAGAAGAAGAAGAAGAACTCGAAGAAGCTTAAGTGCTTCTTCTATGGGAAGGTCGGGCACGTAAAGAAGCATTGCTAAGACTTCCTTTTCAAAGGAGGTAGGTGTGATCTTCTGTAGTTAGAAACTTAATTGGTAGAGGAATCCAGTGACATTTGGGTCATAGATTCCAGTGCAACTAATCATGTTTGTATTTCTCTACAGGGATTCAAAGAAATGAGAAGTCTGCTACATAAAGACTTCATGCTTTGGATGGGCGATGGATCTTTGGTCTTAGCGGAAGCAGTGAGAGACGTCCATCTTTACTTTGATAATTATAGGAATTTAATTTTGCGAGATTATTTTTATGTTCCTAAATTTAAAAGGAATTTAATTTCTGTAGCTTGTTTATTTAAATACTCCTATTTGGTTTCTTTTAATGATAAAGTGGTGGTTCGTAAAAACAAATCTTTTATCTGTTCTGGATGGATACAAAATAATCTACATTTTATCAAACCTAAGATAGACTTACTGCTTAATACTGAGATGAATGATAATAACTCTAAAAGACTTAAAACTTCTCACTCTAATAAGACTTGTCTTTGGCATTTACGCCATGGTCATATTAATCTGAACAGGATTCAAAGGTTAGTAAGGGATAGGCCTTTTAGTCACTTAAAGGTAGAATCTATACCTCAATGTGAATCTTGTTTAGAGGATAAAATGACCAAAAGACCATTCGAGTCTAAAGGTAATAGGGCTGAAGGGGTTCTAGAACTTGTGCATAGTGATGTTTGCGGACCAATGAACATCCGGGCACAAGGAGGGTATGAGTACTTTGTCACTTTTATTGATGATTACTCAAGATATGGGTATGTGTACCTAATGCACCACAAAAGTGAAACTTTTGACAAGTTCAGGGAGTTTCGGGCTGAAGTGGAAAAATAATTAGGTAGACCCATAAAGGCACTTCGATACGATCGAGGTGGAGAATACCTTTCTGATGAGTTTCTAGGATACTTATTAGAGAATGGGATTTTATCCCATTTGACTGCACCGGGCACTCCGCAGCAAAATGGCATAGTAGAGAGAAGGAATAGGACTTTATTGGACATGGTAAGGTCCATGATGAGTTATTCATCATCGCTTTTATCCTTTTGGGGATATGTACTACAGACCACGTGTTATCTTTTGAACAATGTGCCTTCAAAATCGGTCCCTAAAACTCCTCACGAGTTGTGGACGGGCAAGAAGACATCCTTAAACCATATTCACAATGGGGATGTCTAGCTCATGTCCTGTTTAAGGACACGAATAAGTTGGAAGCATGTTTAGAAGTTTGTATTTTTGTAGGATATCCAAAAGGGACTAAAGGGGTTATTTCTATAACCCAAAGAAAAATAAAGTCGTAGTTTTAACTAATGCAACTTTCCTTGAGGAGAGTTACATGGACGACTTTAAACCTCGAAGCAAAGTGGTGCCTGAGGAGTTAAGGAGTGATCCAATCACTCCAGGGGTTCCGAATGAAATCGTTTCGATCAGTGTAGAAAAACCAAACGAACCTGAACAACAACCTAAGGGGCTTCGGCATAGTGGGAGGATCGTGCGTCAACCCGAGAGGTATGTGTTCAATAGGGAGGCCTTCTTGGTTGAACCAGATGAACATGACAAGGATCCTTATACTTACGTAGAGGCTATAGAGGATGTTGATTCAAAACTCTGGACAGAGGCCATGAACACAGAGATGAAGTCTATGGAGACTAATCAAGTCTAGGAGCTTGTGGATTTTCTCGAAGGGGTAAAACCCATAGGGTGTAAGTGGATCTACAAGAGGAAAAGAGGAATGGATGGAAAGGTCGAAACCTTTAAGGCTAGACTGGTAGCTAAGGGTTATACGCAAAAGGAAGGAATTGATTATGAGGAAACCTTTTCGCCTATAGCCATGCTTAAGTCCATCTGGATTCTCTTGTCCATAGCTACCACTCTCGACTACGAGATTTGATAGATGGATGTCAAAACGGCTTTTCCTAAATGGCTATCTTGATGAGTCCATTTATATGAAACAACCAGACAGGTTCAAGGTCAAGGGTCAAGAGGGTAAGGTTTGTAAGCTGCTAAAGTCAATTTATGGCCTTAAGCAGGCTTCCCGTTCTTGGAACATAAGATTTGATCAGGTGATCAAGACTTATGGGTTCTCACAAAATATGGATGAGCCATGTGTTTACAAACAAATTAAGGATGGGAAGGTGGTTTTTCTACTGCTTTATGTAGATGACATTCTGCTAATTAGTAATGACATTGGGGCATTGTCATCGATAAAATTATGGTTGACCAAGTAGTTTGACATGAACGACTTGGGTGAGGCTAATTTTGTTCTCAGTATCCAGATATTTCAGGATAGGAAGAACAAAATGATAGCTTTGTCCCAAGCTAGCTACATAGATAAAATTCTCAAGAGATTTGCAATGTAGGATTCCAAGAAAGGTGGGCAACCATCTAGGTTTGGAATTACTCTTTCTAAGAAAGACTCTCCAAAGTCTGATGAAGAAAGAGAATACATAAAGAAGGTGCCTCATGCTTTGATAGTGGGTAGTCTCATGTATGCCATGCTTTGCACACGACTGGATATTTGTTATGCGGTCAGGATTGTAAGTCGATTTCAGGCAGATCCAGGACCAAACCACTAGGTTGTGACACGATAATTACGCCTGTCAGGGAAGTACTCAATTGCATTGTGACACATGTCCCTCCGAGCTTCATTGCATGACCTTTCGTCTCATACTACCTTGGGACACTGTTTAGACTTTCATCTTGAGCCGACCTCACCCACTTGGCATAGTCCACCCGACCAAGCATCGACCAGATGAACTGAGGGGGCTAATGTTGAGGGTGAGCTCAACGCCACTGCCAAGGAGCCTTACTTTAGGTGCTTAGCCAAACAGCTCGACAAAGCTACAAGCTAACAACTAATCTTGATAAGCTTGGATCGCTTGTCTGAGGTGTTTTTTAGGGTCCCTCAGGCCACACCACAACTGGTCGCCTCCTCGGGTCAGGCACCAGCTCGGGTCGGATTCTTTTCACTTGTAAGTGGCCTACTACTTGCCATCACTGGCCAACAGATGGCAGAAAACTCACCATCAAATGGGAAACAATCCACAGACAGGGGGCACGACAATTGTCTTCTGCTTTTTGACACTCCTTGATGTGACACAGGGGTCATGGGCAAAACCCACCTAACACCTACTCCAAGTGGCAACCTATAAATAGAGTGCATTTATTGCATCCAACATACAGGCTCCTTCCCACCTAACAAGTTCCCATTCTCTATCAAGCAACTCCTGCCTTGAGCATCAGAGAGCCCTTGTTTATTGACTAACCTGTCTTTTTCTTGCCTCTGAAGCGTCACTCCTCTTGTTGCAAGTACACCTTATCAGGCAGAGTCGATTAGGGAAGAGCAGTCCGCCGTGCGCAGCCGCATGTAGTGTTGATCCACCGCCAAACTCCAATAAGCATCAACACCAACCATAATCCATTCTTTGACATAAACATACAAAACTTTGAACAAAAACATCAAATTTTAAAGAACAGTTTAGATTTTTATAAAGGTTGTTGTACTAACTTTTGAACCTCCTTAAAGAGAGCTTGATTGACCAAAACTCCTTAGCACAAAATATGGCAAAGTTTCCATCAAAAACCACCCAAGAACTCAAGAGAAAACCATAAATTTCACTTAAAAAATTATGTATTTTTTCTTGAGAAAATTGTTGAACCTTGATTATACGCCTTGAACTAGCTTTAAAACTTGATTGGAAATGTTATTTTCTTGAGAAAATTTTTTCAAAAAGGCTTAGTATAGATCCAGTTTTGGCATGGAGGAAATGGAAATTTTTTCCAAGTTTCACAAATGATGAGAACCCTTTTTTTAAAAAATTATTAATTGGGGTTCATTTTGAAATTTTGCAAACCTTAGGGCAAAAATGGAATTAAAAATCTTCTCTCCTACACTAGTTGAATCCATGAATCTCCCATGGGTGGTGTGGTCCATTTTCATCCTTTTGTGAAAAGTAGGTCCCACTACCTTTTCATAGTGTATAATTTTACACTACACTATAATTTTCCTACATTACAAGTGTAAAACTGTATAGATGTCTTCTTTACACTGCCTAAATTTACATTGTATAACTTGAAAAACCAAACAGTCTAGTTTAAACATAGTAGGACATCTATCTATGTTTACGTAACTGACTGTAACATTACACTGTATTGTGTACTATTCATTTTTGTGTGTTTCTCACACTGTATTCTAACAACTATTGGACTATAAATACAAAATCCTCATTAGTTAATATAACTTGTTAATAGACAATGTTCATATTGTATGAAGTTATGACATAACTTTCTTTTTAAATTAACATGTTTTTCTTCATAAATTTACATCACAAAATTGTAAATAACGTAACATAAATTTTATTTTAAGAGTATTTTTTACAAATTTCTAAGTAATCAACTCATAAAATTTGCATATGTAAAATACTCAATATTGCATAAAAATTCTGCATTCATAATGCACATATATATTATTTGTAAATAATTCACATTTTATCGTAATTACACAAAATACGATTTATCGAGAAAAATTCTTTATTTAAATCCAAATTAATTCTAGATTTAAGTTAATGAAATTCACTGCTCGTTACATTATTATTGATGTCCTACATTATATTATTAATATATTACGATTTATCATATATGAATTCAAGTTTATCATTAATATACTTGAGTTTATCACTGATGGATTCGGGTTTATCACTAATATACCATAGCTAATTAATAATTAATGAAGTTATTTGTGTCATTTTGACTTTATAATTAAAAAGGAGGGATCATTTCTCTAATTTAAAAAAAGTATGGTCTTTTATTTTAAAAAGGTTATTTGCCTCCACATCTTTTTTTTTTTTTTTTTGGAAAGATTGTAGGACAAGTTTCTTATTCATTGTAACGCTAAGAGTGGTAGTCGAGCTCCTTTCTTCTTCATTTTGGCTCTTGTTTCTATTAACAGAGGATGAAAGGAGAGAGAAGAGGGACACATACAAATATATACATATATATATATAAATTTGAAATAGTCATTTTATTTGTAATATTTAATTATTTTTATATGTTTTAATAATGTTTAGTGGCTTTAATTAATATTAATGCAAGCCATGTTAGCAAATCCATCAACGTTATAGACGGAGTTGGACAGAGATAATATTTTTAATTGTTTTCTAAATTGAGGATAACTTGAATATGGGTACATACTTTAAGAGCATTTATGAAAATAATTTTTTTGTATTATTATAATTATTATGGCCTTTTATATTGACAAGTGCTATTGATAGGTTGTTTTTAAGGGGTGCTTAAAATTCCTTCTAAGAATTCTTAGGTGAGAAAAAGAAAAAGTAAAATAAAAGGAAAAGAAGAAGATAAAGAAGAAGAACATGAAAAAAAAAAGCATACGTACTATTCTAATAAAAATAATAAAAAAAGATTAGTCTACAGTGGGGAACATTAAAATTTTCCACTAGCAAAGAATGTTTTTATACATTAGATTTCAATGGAATGGTAAAAACAAATAACCTTATAATAAACTTACACACATCAAATTATTTATTTTTTATTATACATAAATTTTATTAAAAATAATAACTTTTACACAAATAAAACTCAACAATTAATTTCTTAAAACTTTCAATCCAAGCTTTGGTTCAAAACAAATCCAAAGCATAACAAATATCTTAAAGTGTGAGGCCCCATGGGCGCCGTCTGCAGCTTCTTCGTTCTAGACAACGTCGTTGTCGTCAGACCTCACCGGCGTTCTCAGACTCATCACCGCCTACGATGGCCACCATGAAGTCCAACGCCAGCTGCCACGAACACCATCTCCAGCCCCTGCAAATCTTGTCCCCATGCCCACGAATGATGTCAAGCCCCCATGAACGCCATCTCCAGCCTCGCACTGCCCCATCGTCCCAAACTCCAGTGAGATTCGCGAAACACCGACCAATCATGGCACAGATCTAAGCTCAGACACAACTGCAAAGCCCATCCCCTCTTCAAGAAAAGCCTGAAGACAATGACGGTACCGTCTGAGTGCGTTTTCATTTTCTGAAGACGATGAACAGTCGATCTTCATCACAGCCGTCCTTCACCAAGAGTTGACCAAAATTTGGGGTTGGCTTGAGCGATGAGAGCGGCTCAACGAAGAAGGCTTTGGTTGCCAGCGGCATACTCTTCATATGGGTTATTTGTACTCAAATCTAAATTTAGTCTGCTTGGGTTGATTCAGTTTGAATCTATTGTTTATTTGTTTCAGTCCCGATAATTTTTGTGTGGAGGTTTGGATCATGATTGTCAAGGTTCTTCTAATAATACCAATATGCTGAACAATAGGTCTCTTCACTGTGTTTTTGTTAGATTTTCTTATAGAAGAAGTTGATCATGGGTTGAGTTGTAGTTTCAATCTTGTATGTAGATGAAGCGGCTAATTTGACATAGCTTCAATCTTGCATGCGTTTTAGGTGGCGGCGCATGGTGGTCAGCGGCAGTGCAACAATGTTGGTTGGGTATTCCATTTCTGTCGATGTTTGGTTTCAAGAAAGGGCTTTTTTTCCTTTTTAGTTTTTATTTTTATTTCTATTATAAAAACCATTTTGGGCCTTTGGTTTTTTGAGCAATAGTTCTAACAAGTATTCTCCACACCGGTAGAAAATTTTGCCATTCTCTACCAAAATTTTTCCAACAAAAAGAGTAAACTCACCCACCAGTCAGAGCGAGGAAAAGATGAGAGAAAGAGAGGTACGCAGACGGACTGTTGGAAAGAGAAAGAGAGAGGGAATAAAAAGAGAGAATATGCTAGAATGAGGCCAAAGATAAGAGGGTTATAAATGTTAAATGGTGTTCTAATGTATATGCTCTAGTAATTATACGTTTATTCTTATGCTGGTTTATACATATATACACTATATATATGTGTGTGTGTGTGTGTGTATATATATATATATGAAAGGATAGGCATTTCAAAAAAAAACGAAAGGAATAGTGATAAAAAAAATGTAATATTTCAAACCAAAATGTGGAACTAATTGCTGACGAAATTGATGCAAAAATTGCTTTCTTATAATTTTAGTTTCACATAGAGAATTCATCTCATTTACAACAACTAATCTCAGGCTTGAACTTGACATTAGTTGTTTTAAATGAGGTAAATAAATGCAAGTGTCTTTTTATGTTTAAAAAGCTTAATGATGATCATTTGTCTTGGAGTTTGTAAAAATTACAATCCAACGGGGTTATGGCAAAGACAACATCATATTATTAAGTAAAGTCGGCTCAAGCAATTTTGAGCTCTCAAGCAAAAGGATCAAGAGGACTTGGTTCAAAGTTAAAAAAAAAAATATTCCATTATTTTTTTAAAAGAAGATCAACTTCTATTTTTTAGAACTACCAATTTACTGTTATGATAGACGCCCATAAAACATATGATGTTTTGTAAATGACATATTTATAAATAAATAAAGTAAATTTATTAATTATAGTTATGTGTATCTGTTTTGAATATTGCCATTAAATTACATAATTATTTATGTGACTTTAAATATGGTATATAAGTGTTATATATAAGATTATAATATTTAAGAATGATGATTAAAAATGGTCAGTAACATGCAATTAATTATTATAATTAATTATTTAATTAAAGTATGGAATCTTTAATTGAGTATTACTTGTGTAGGTCTTTTCCATTAAGAATGAAATGGTCCTATCTAAACTATTAATGTAGTGAGTCATTAAATGAGTGCACTGCACATAATGAGATTATGTAGGACCGGGACATAATGTTATATGAACAGTTAATAATTTCCATTAAATATAGCAACTTCTAATCATATCGATCGATGGTTATATATAAGATGATCTTAATCATGAATTATTAGCAAACTCTTTATTTATGAATTTATGTCTTTTGATTTACTCTATACGGATTTAAGAATCTGATCTTATTCTTTGTATCTTAGAGGCATAATTAAGTAAGTAGTAGGGAATAATATTACAAGATGAAAACCATTCCTTCTCTAACAAGAACCAAAAAAATAAATCTGTCGAGTGTTGATTTGGGGCTTGAATAATAAGAGCGCTCAATTTATGGGTTTATGAATTTATTATTTATCAAAGAATCAATGACACTTAAGGATAAAGAAACAATTAGAGAGGTTAACAGATTTCATCTAACTCTATTATGAATTATTTATGGAGTGACTTATATAGTGGCTATATCAAATGGACAACTCTAAGAAATGAGTAATTAAATATCTATAAATTCGAGAGTGCAATTCCAAGTATTTAGTAGAGTTACATTGAAATCAATAAAAGAGTAATATATTAATTAAAGAGTTTAATTAATATATTAGTTTTATTAGAGCTTGAAATTATTGGTCCATTAGTCCCCCTACCATCCTTGTAAACATTGTTTGTAAAAGTAGAATTATTTGTTTAAATAATTAATTTAGAACCATAGAATTTTAAATTAAATATCACTCAAAATAAATTAATTATGAATTAGTATATATTTATTAAATAATTAGGTTATTTAATAAATTAAATAAAATAATTAATTTTAAAAGACACACAATGGGTGGGTCCCATTGTGTGGGTGACACACACAGTAGGAGGATCCCACTATATGCGGTGCATATAACACAAAAGGAAGGTCCTTATGTGCACATCAAAGCTTGTCAACAAAATTCCCGTATTTAGTATTTCCAATTTTGAATAAATGTAATTTAATTTAAATATGGAAAGTTAAATATGGAAACAAATGAGATTAGATAACAGCAATATTTCTACCTACACTGCATAGAGAATGGCACCACATAGAGATGTAACAATCGGTCGAAGCCCGTGGGCTGACCTGGGCCCGTCTTGCTATAGTGATGGGTCGGGCCGGCAGGGTCTGACACTATTTACGACCCGGCCTGGCCCATAAATACTGGTGGGCTAGGCTGGGCCAATATATGTCGGCCCATGGGTCGGCCCGGCATGGCCCATGGAAAATCATGGCTTGGGCCAGGGCCAGGCTGGTCCGTCTAGGTCCACAATGGGCTGGCCTATCCCAAGCCACAATGGGCTAGCCCACCAGCCCAAGCTGGGCTGGCTTATCTAGGTCCACAATGGGCCTGCTCATCCCAACCCATGTAAGGCCCATACAGGCCCACAATGAGCCAGCCCACCGAAGGCCCATTGTGGCCCAATTTTTTATAAATATATATATAGATATAGATATATTTTTTCATATTCATTCAAGGTGAACATGGCTAAGTATGGCTTTCTCCAGTAAGTCATGTGAGGCCCATTGTAAGTCATGTATTATCACATCAAAACTATACATTTAATATATATATTATTTAATTTATGTAAGAATTAAATATTATATAATATATATACATGCCCTAGGCCTATTGTGATATGATATGCATAGGAGAAATCTAACGCCATATTTACCTGTGAGTGAATATGGCATTAGATTTCTTCCGTGCATATCACATCACAATAGGCCTATCAAGTTCTTTTTCTTTTCTTTTCATTTCTTTTTATTTTTTTATTTTTTTCCTTATAGGCATGCTTTACTTTTGAGAAGTAAAGTTGAGAATTAGATGCTGAATCTGTAGGTCATGTATTATTACATCAAAATACTATACGTTTAATATATATATAATTAAATACATGTAAGAATTAAATATTATATAATATATATACATGCTATATTCACCCGTGAGTTAACATGGCATTAGATTCCCCCATACACATCACATTGCAAGAGGCTTGACAAGCTTTTTTTCTTTTCTTTTCATTTTTTTTATTTTTTTCTTATAGGCATTGTTAGTATGTATGGAGCCTAATTATTACCCTAACGCAGATTGCCCCTATGCAAAGGTTGTATGCAGATTGACCTTCACGGCAAGGTCGATGTGGGGGTTAGAAGGGGTGGTAAACCCCCCTCCCGGGGGTTGCAGGGGACGGAGCCTCCTAGGCAAAAATTTTATATGCAAGTTTATTTTACATGAGGATAGTTTGGGTTTTTTACATAAGCAAAGCTGAGAATTAGATATTGAGCCTATAGGTCATGTATTATCACATCAAAATACTATACATTTAATATATATATATTATTTAATATATATAAGAATTAAATATTATATAATTTATACATGCTATGTTCACTCGTGAGTAAACATGGCATTAGATTCCCCTATGCAAATATAAAGGGGTAGGCCTAACATAGAGACTTAAAAGGAAGGCTTACAATGTGCAAAGCTGAGACGTTAAGTCTTTAGTGAATTGTCTAATCAAATTACACTTAAAAAAAAAAATAAAAAAAATTCAATAAAATTTAAAAAAATAAAAAAATAAACTTTTTTACCTATAAATAAACGTAGAACATTCACAAAAATACTAATTCAACAAACTTCTAAAATCTTGTGTATTGTCTTTTTTTTAGTTTACTCAGATGTATTGTCTTTTTTTTTTTTAGTTTACTCAGAGTTCTTCAGAAAGGAAAAAAAATAGAAGGTATAATTTATTTCATTTATTGTTCATTAATTTTGTATTGTTATAAGTTAATTTTATTGTGTAATTATTTTATTTAATTTTTATGTTATGTTAATTTATTGTTATTTTTTATTGAAGCTATGGCATCATCACATGGAGGGTGAGCCAACGTTTCACATTTAGTGATCAACGAAGAAGAACAATTTAATGATCCCCTTGAAGAAATTGGAGCTGACTTACTATCTCAAGTTGATGGCTCCTCCAAAGTCACTCGTAAGGGTAAAAGCAAAGTGCAACAAACTTTACCAGTTTAGAGTTACTTTGATCTAGTAACACGTACAAACAAGAATGGTGTAACAAAAGAGCGTGCAATTTGCAAAGTGTGCAAACAAGACTACACAGGTAAATCCTCTTCAAGCACTGGTCACTTAGAGAGACATCGCAAAAAATACGAAGCTAAGCATGGTGTAGGTAGTGTTGATTGTCGTCAACAAACATTTTAATTTAGCCCAGATGGTAGTATTACCAATTAGTCATATGACCAACAAAGAGCTAGAGAATGGCACGCTAGACATTTGGCTTGTGCTCAACAACCAATTAGTCTTGCTGATGATCTGGCCTTTGAGGATTACATTCAAAATGCTTATAATCTACAATATAGGCGTGTTTCAAGAACTACCACAAGAGCTAACACCATGAAAGTTTTTCATTCAATGAGGGAAAAGTTAGTAACTAAATTTAGTTCATTCACTACATCTGTTGCATGCACATCTGATTTGTGGGAAGGTCATACCAAAACTAGTTATATCTATATAATTGCACATTATGTGAATAAAGATTTGTCTTTTCAAAAAAGGTTAATTGCTTTTCGACCAATGCCTTATCTGCATGATGCCAAGGCTATTCATGATGTCATCATGGAAGTTTGATTTTTATGGCATTAAAGAAAAGGTTTTGAGCATCACATTTAATAATGCATCTGCTAGTATTACTGCTATTAACCTTTTCAAAACAACTTTGAGACCACAACATAGCGAAACACTTTTTTACCAAAGATGTGCTTGTCATATTATTAACATGTGTGTTCAAGATGGTATGAAATTTTTTCAAGGTTATTTGGAAAATATTCAAACGGCCTTAGGTTACATAGCAAGTTATGGCTCTCGAATTGAAGAGTTTACTAAACTTTGCAAGAGAGCAAGCATGAAACCTAGAAAACTTCTAACTGACATAGGCCACCGGTGGAATTTAGCATATTTGATGCTGAATGCATGCCTACCATATAAAGAGGTCATAACCGCATATTACAACTTGAAGAATCTAACTGAGCCGCTTCAAGAATTTGATTGGCAAATTACTTCATGTTTCTATAATTTCTTAAAGGTTTTTTACGAAGCCACTCTCCAACTCTCAGGTGTGTACTATCCCACCTCTCCTCATGCATTACATAAATTATACGACATTGCTGCAACCTTCGATATGCATAGAGATTTTGAAATGTTTAGGGAATCTGTTGAGTTCATGAAACAAAAATTCAAAAAATATTGGAAACATGTTCCACCTTTGCATTGCATAGCCACTGTATTGGATCCAAGAGTTAAATTAGCTGATGTTGAATATTTGCTTAATGGTATAGGGTAAAAATTAAAGGTGCATTCTAATATCATAACCATTCAAAATGTGCAAGCAAAAGTTAGCAACATATTTACTGCATATCATGAAAAATATGGAGGAGGCCAAACAGTATCCCCTGCACCTTTAGCAAATACTACATCTGTACCACATGGTTCTTCATGGGCAGGTATGATTAGCTACACCGGATTTGGTTTTGGTGCATCATCCACATCTTCAACACATAGTGAATTGGGAAACTATCTAGAAACAAATTTTGTAGCATTCATTTTCAAAGAGCAAGGTGGTGGTCACGATTTCAATAAGTTTGATCTTTTGTCATTTTGGAGATCACAGTCAAGAACTTTTTCTGTGCTCTCTAAAATGGCTCATGATATACTAACCATACCAGTGCCCACAGTTGCAAGTGAACAAGTATTTAGTTGCAGTGGTAAAGTACTTGATGAACAGCGTGCACGTATGAGTAACGATATTTTAGAAGCGGTAATGTACGTCAAAGATTGGAAGGATGCTTGCAGAAGAAGCCAAGAAGTTCAAGATGATTGGGTTGATGACTTTGAAAATTTGGACATTTCTTATACTCCCATTAGGAGTAATACGTTGTAATTATGAACAATATTTTTTATTTTTTGTTATTTTTTGTTTTTAGTAATTTTGTAAACATCTTATGCATAATTATTCCGATTGTACTCTTTTTTTCTTACTAGAGTTTTGTCCTACTGGGTTTTCCTTGGCAATGTTTTTAATGAGGCAATCGTAAATAAAATATCCCTTTTTATATTTCTCTTGACTATTCAAACTTTTATGTTTGTTAACTTGTTTAAAAATTCAAATATAAAAAATAAAAATAAAAAAATTGAATATTGCATGCTTAGATGAGGTAGCCCATTTAAACCCATGATGGGCCAAGATGGGCTGGCCGATTTAAGGCCCATAACATAATCCAACACGGCCTATGGCACGACACATGTAAAATTGGCCCGCATGCCGGGCCTGCCAAAGTTAATTTTAATCTGGACCGACCCAACCCACGACCCATGTGGGCCTAAAGAGAATGGGTCGGACCGGGCCTGGCCGGGTTGGCCGGCCTGTTCTTGCATCACTAGTGCCACATGCATAAAGATTCTCTCTGTATGTGGCACCTATCATAGTATAAGAAATGAGAAACTTGTGCTTTTGTTTTAATTAAGTATTTGATATTAAATTAAAATAAGAAGACTTTTCATAATTAATTAGCTCTTATATTCTCTATAAATAGAACCCTCTTCTATTCATAATAGAGGCACTTGTAAGTCTTAAAAGACTGAGAATACTCTGCAAAATTTTCTTCTCATAGGAATGTGGAAAGAAAGAGAGAGAAGAAAAATTTTTCATTCCAAGACCCGTTTCAGTCATACGTTGAGACTAATAGGCGACTAAATGCTAGTTGAGTGATCTTTAGAAACCTATAATTCCTCCAACGTCCTCACGTTCGTCCTTTCAGTGTCTAGGACTATGCGAGAAAGACGTAGTTTATCTTATAGAGATCATCATTTGCAATTCATTTATCTCCTATTCTCTCTTCATCCTGGTAAGCAAAGTTTAATATATTTATTTAGGCCTAAAATTAATATAATCTATAGTGTTTTATAAAAGTTTTGAGAAAATTTTTGTTATACACTATCCATACTATTACCATGTTTCCGTTATATATTGTAAAAAACAATTTTCCAAAATCAACATTCACTAGAATTGTTAATAATATTATAATTATCAAAATATGTGTTTAAAAGAATCCTTTGATAAAATTGATGCTTTTCCTTTGAAATATATTAAATTTCCATGATTTTATTTTTTCGAAGTTAAGCAATGACTAAAAAAGTTTTCAAAGAAATAATGATGAAAAAATATTTTCACATACTTAAAATTGCTTATACTTACAAGTAAAGAGATAACTTGATTAATTATGTAAACAAAATAATTGATACATCTTCCAACTAATTGTATATTATTATTATTGACAATTTCAAATTTTCTTTTTCTACAAATCACATATACCTTTTTGATATAAAATATAGATTATATTTTCATCTCATTTATAGTTTTTACTTCAAATATAAAAAATTACAAATTCACTTTTTCTATAGTTTTCAAAATTAAAGAGGTTTTTTAAATGACCTTTTTTTAATCCAAAAATACCTTCTTGTTTATAATTTGGGCTTGGCTCAACCTGGGGCCTTAAGCATTTGCCTAAGCTGTCTTATAGTTGAGCCGCTATTGGCATTAAGTTTAAACTTAATAAATTCGATTCTTAAGCACAAAATCTCTTTTACACTTTATTTAAAAGTATTAATAACGTCGTGGGAGGATATATTGATATATATATATATATATGTATATATAAACGTGCACAAACACACATATAAAAACTCTATTGGAATTGTGAAGTTTTGAAGCAACTAATGTTTATTAAATTCTATTAGATTTCCATGTTTTTAACTTTAGATATGATGTTTATATAATTTAACTTTAGAAATAATGAATACTAATAGAAAACCTTTATCAAACAAATAATTTAACTTTACATGTTTTGAAAATCTTCGTCAAACTCTCTCAAAGTTATGACTGTTGTGCTAATATTATCTTCATATGATTCCATGCCCAATTAAATACATACATATGGGTTTCACAAAATATATATATATATATATATATGGGAAGAATAGGGAAATATCATATTTTTTTATATATATATATATATATATGATTCCATGGCCCAAGACTATATAGTGCAATATGATTTCTTTTTTTTTTTTTTCCATCATGTCATAGAGTAGAATTGTAATAAAAGTGTAAGTTCTTATCATAAAAACTGCCCTTTTTTTTAAACGATAAGAAACTGTTAACGTAGTTGTCTACAAGATTAGACTATTAAAATATTAACCCAACAACTAATATAACAATTTCTATCGACAAGGAAAAAAGTCCATTAAAAAAAGGAAAAAAACAGTTAAAAAGGTTAATTACATTACATTTTCTTTAAATTTTTATTATTTTTTAATTTATTCTTCTGTATTTAGAAACTACAAAGGTATCTATTGAATTTAAAAAACTTGATCAATTTTATCCATAATAGACTTTTTTGACTAAAAAAGTAGAAATAAGAAAAAATACCCTTAATTAAACCTAATTTATTTATGAAATATATGTTTCTTTTGAAAAAAAATTTAAAATTTAAAAACATAAAAATCTTTTTTGAAATTTGATGTTTTGTTTTAGATTTTTTTATTTTTAACATATAAAGTATTTTTCATAACTATTTAAGTGTAGTCATATTGTATTGCCTAATTTTCTTATTTATAGAAAAAATTTGAAATAAGTTTTTAAAATTTAAAAGATACCTTTGTAGTTTCTAAGGACATAAAGATAAATTAAAAATAATTAAAATTTTCAAATATATGTTTCTTTTGAAAAAAATTATTTATGAAATATATGTTTCTTTTGAAAAATTTTTTAAAATTTTAAAACATAAAATCTTTTTTGAAATTTGATGTTTTGTTTTAGAATTTTTTTATGTTTTTAACATATAAAGTATTTTTTATAACTATTTAAGTGTAATCATATTGTATTGTCTAATTTTTTTATTTATAGAAAAAATTTAAAATAAGTTTTTAAAATTTAAAAGATGTCTTTGTAGTTTTTAAGAACATAAAAATAGATTAAAAATAATTAAAATTAAAAATTATAATTATGTAATTAATAAAAAAAAGATTTCCTTTTGCGTGAGAACCCTATAAAAATATATGAAATTTCATATATAAAAAAAAGAAAAAATCTTCTAGTCAAAAGGTTAAAGGGGCAGAGCCAAATAATAAAATAGTAGGGAAAAGGAAACAAGGTGGTAATAATTTTTGGTGATAAATGAGGGAAGAACAATAGAATGCCATAATAATACGCATGCCCTGGGAGATGGTCGAAGAATGAATAATGTCCTAAAGCTTGCTTGGTCCATTTAAAAAGGAAAATTCCCCAACATGAAATTGCAAGTACCAAATTTCCTTCAGTTTTTAGCTTATAATTATTCACTTCCGCCGCAGATTCTGGATTTTTTTTCTTTTCTTTTAACTGAATTACTTCCCTTTCTTCGTTACTGTGATTCACATTTACAGTGAAAAAAAAAAAAAAACAAACATAGGAAAATCGAATTAATCTCTCTTCTAGAGAGACGAGGAGGAAGAGAGATAAAGAAGCAGAAACGAAGACGAGGGAGTTTTGGAGCATATGATGCTTTGTGATTCACTGAGCGATCGAATACAGCCATGGCTTCGTGATTACGACAGGCTTCAGTCATTCGCCGTTTTCCTCATTTACATTCAGGTAATTTCCAAAATTGTCTTCGATAAAATTTTTAGGTTTCATTATTATTATTATTATTATTTCATGTTCATGTTCTCCATTAATGGCAGATTGGTTGTGCGTTGATCGGTTCGCTTGGAGCTTTGTTCAATGGCATATCGCTGGTCAACCTCGCCATTGCTTTGTTCGCTCTCGTCGCCATTGAAAGCAGTAGTCAGAGTCTCGGCCGTACCTACGCAGTTCTTCTTCTCTGCTCAATCCTTCTTGATATCTTCTGGTTTATTCTCTTCTCCCACGAAATCTGGTGAGTGTTTTATTAGATTTTCTTCTTAGTTTAGGATTGAGATTGTTGTGCCTATATTAAATTTAAAAGTTCAACCCAGTGATTTGTTCTTTTTGATGAGCTTGAATTTTTGTGAATATGACTGGATTTTGTGTTTAAGGGTGTCTGTTTAGAGAAATAAGTGATAGATTGCTGGTATTAATCGATTGGGTTAATAGCTCCGGTACCTTTGCTAAGGGACCAATTTCACAGTCAAACGGTTAATTTTGGACGGAAAAAAGTGACAAACTGGTCCAAAGTTATCAAAAAGTGACAAAATGGGCCCAACATTAACGGTTTAACTGTTAAATTGGTTTCTCAGCAATTAAAATGAAATGTTGGGGATTGATAAATCAAAAATAAAAGGTTGGGGACTAAAATCACACTTTCGTGTAACAATTTACCCTAACCAATTTTAATTAAACTAAGCATACTCCTTAATTAGTTAGTTATAGTAGTTATGTCCCTTGGGGTCTTTGAGTCTTCAAAGCTCACTCTCCTGATGGCGCTGTTAGTTAAATCCTCAGCTGCCATTATGTCAGTAGTGTTTGCATATTAGGAGGAACGTTCTCTTTTGCCCGTCTCATTTATCCTAGTTTCTGTTATAGATGAATTGATGGATCAGTAAATTGTCGTAACAAAAGCATATGATTTTGTTTTTGTTTTTGTTTCCTTCCCCCCTTCCATTTCATTCATTTAAAAGTTGCATGCCCTAGTGTACAATTCCGTTAGACTCGTTGCAGTTGCTTGATGTTAAGATCCATTATTGAGAGGATTCGAGAAGAATGAAAATGGAGTTCGGCCACATAAGACGGTTTCCATATATATATATATATATTCTCTTTTTACTCCTTTTTTATGCATAGATCAGTACTAGATTTAAGGTAGGAAAGAAGAAAATTTTCTACGCAATTTTTCAAGTAAAAATGATTGTGAGAAAAAATTTCTGAGTAATAGTTAGGCTACTTGTGTTGTAGTCTAGAATAAAAAGCATCAAATTTTCCACTACTTGCTTCTCTCTTGCAAACCGATACTTTTACATATTACATGAACCCTCTCCTTCCTATTTACTCTATCCTGTAAATGTCATCAAGCTCTTCCAAAAGCAATCGAATAGTTCTTTTATTTGAATCTGTTTCTTGCTTATTCTTTCTTCTTCTTTCTTCTTCTTTTTCATTTTGTCTACATGCATTCAAGTTGTTATTGGTAGCGCCAAAAAGAAGGGACACTTCTATTTTCACTTTTAAATTCTCTTTGGTAAATGTTATATGCTTAAATAATATGTCATTTTTTCCAATACTTCATCAGAAACCAGGGGTGGACTGATATTTTGAACCTTTCATTGGTGGCAGTTCCTTGTCAGTGTTTTCAACATGTTTTCCTTGCATATGTTGTTTACCATAATCGAAGAATGTTACTTCTTTAGTCAGTTATTATGGCATGGAAAACTCTAATCGTTGATGCCAAGGACATGCTGTCCATATATGAGCAACTATTTATATAGAGCACAAAAAATAGTTTTGGATGTGCTTCCATCGGATTCCAAGATGTGGGGTACTAAAATCAGGAACAATTCTGTTGAAACTGGGAATAATGAAGCTCTATTCCTCTTCCTAGGAAATTTACAACGTTCACTTGGAATTAAACCTGATCACCTTGTACTTTCAGCCATTCTCGAATCTTGTGCTGCTTTGTTTGCCATCAACTTCGGGGGGGCTTTTCATGGTTATATTATCAATCAAGGGCATGTTTCCTGCCTGCTTGTATCAAAAGCACTGCTTAACATGTGTGCCAAATGTGGCAAACTGGATGATTGCAAAAGGCTATTTGGTCACATGGACTACCAAGATCCAGTTGTCTGGAATATTGTCCTCTCTGGTTTTTCAGGGTCCCAAATGTAGAGTAATGAGGTCGTGAAGTTGTTCTGTGCAATGCATTTAGGTGGTGAGGCAAAGCCCAATCCTATTAGTATTGCTACTGTCTTGCCAGTCTGTGCTCGATTAGGAGATTTGGTTGCAGGAAAATGGATGCACTCCTATGTGATCAAATCTGGATTTGAAGCAGATAACCTCGTAGGAAATGCTTTAGTATCAATGCACTCAAAATGTGTGCTAGTTTCTTATGATGCATATGCTGCCTTTAAAAGCGTTAGGCAAAAGGGTGTTGTTTTGTGGAATGCAATCATTGCAGGTTTTGCTGAGAATGGTTTTATTGATGATGCTTTCAAATTATTTAGTTTGATGATGGACCACTTCAACCAAATTGTGTGACTATTGCAACTGTCTTTGCCTATTTCTGCTTTGTTGGATAAAAGTGTTGCCTATCGCTATGGGAAAAAGATCCATTGTTATGTGCTGCAATGGACTGAATTGGTCGAAAATGCTTTTGTGTGCAATTCTTTGGTGAGCTTCTACTTGAGACTTGGGAAGATGGAAAAAGCTGAATGCTTGTTCCAGAGGATGAAATCAAGAGATTTGGTTTCATGGAATGCAATTATTGCAGGGTTTACAGCGAATGGAAAGTGGTTAAAAGCAGTGGATTTGTTTCGTAGGCTACTCTTGTTCCACAGAATTGGGCCTGACTCTGTAACTATGGTCAGTGTTCTTCCTCCATGTGTAAACTTACGAAACTTGCAGCTAGGGAAAAGTATCCATGGCTATATTTTTTGACATCCTGCCCTACATGAGGACACGACAGTTGGAAATGCAATGATCAGGTTCTATGCGAAATGCAACAATGTAGTTGTGGCATCTAGAATTTTTTCAATGATGTTCAAGAGAGATTTGATGTTGTGGAACGCCATGCTTGATGCCTTTGCAGAGAGTGGATATGACACTGAGTTTCTGAACCTTTTAGCAAAGATGTTTGAGGAAGGAGTTAGGCTACTTAACCGTAGTTCATTTCTGTGTTAGTGTTTTGACATTGGAGAAGGTTGAAAAAATTCATGGCTATTCGATTAGGGCTGGTTATTTGCTTGGGGATGTTGAGCCGACAATTGGAAATGCAATACTTGATGCTTATGCTAAATGTGGTGATGTGGAGTACGCATGTAAAATTTTTCAGACTATCTGATAAAAGGAATTTGGTCACATGCAATTCTATGATCTCAGGTTATGTAAACTGTGGGTCACATGATGATGCATATCATATATTTAACAAGATGTTTGAGAGATCTCACAACTTGGAACCTAATGGTTCGAGTTTATGCTGAAATGATTGTCCTGATCAAGCTCTTCATTTGTTCCATGAGTTACAATCTCAAGGAATGAGGCCTGATGCTATGACTATTATGAGCCTTATTCCCATGTGTTCTCAAGTGGCCTTGGTTTACCTTCTAAGGCAGTGTCATGGATATGTGGTTGGGGCTTTGCTTTGATGATGTTTGCTTGAATGGAGCTCTTTTAGACGTGTATGCAAAATGTGGTGCTATAGATTCTGCTTATAAGATCTATCAGGCAAACCACAACAAGGACTTAGTCACGTACACAGCCATGGTTGGTGGGTTTGCAATGCATGGTATGGGAAAGGAGGCACTTAAAGTCTTCTCCCATATGCTAGAGATGGGTCTGAAGCCAGATCATGTTATCATTACTGCTGTTTTATCTGCTTGGAGTCATGCTGGACTTGTGAGTGAAGGGTTGAAGATATTTTATTCCATAGAGAAGGTTCATGGGATCAAAGCCACTATGGAACAATATGCTTGTGTGGTGGATCTGCTTGCTTGAGGTGGCCAAATTGATGATGCATTTGCTTTTGTGCAGAGCGTGCCTATTGACGCTAATGCAAACATATGGGGAACATCGCTTGGTGCTTGTAGGAGGCATCATAAGGTGGAATTAGGGCGTATAATGGCAGATCGTCTGTTTCAAGTTGAAGCTGGTAATATAGGGAACTATGTGGTGATGACAAACCTATATGCATCAGAGGCTAGATGGGATGGAGTGGCAGAGCTAAGAAGGCTTATGGGTACTAGAGATCTAAAAAAGCCAGCTGGATGCAGTTGGATTGAAATAGACAGGACGAAGAATGTTTTCACAGCTGGAGATTCTTCTCGCCCAGAAAGAAGCAGTATTTATAGCACACTTGCAATGTTGGATCAACCAATAAAAAATCAGATTAATTATGACTTGGTAAACGCTTAGGATGTACAGTTATTGGACAATGTATATCTTTAGAAAATGATTTCAAACTTTATTGCCTCAAATCTATACAATCTGACTGCTGCTAAAACACCAAAAAAAAAAAAAGGGATCTGACTGCTTGGGTATAGTATGTACGCATGTACTCATGACATCCTGGATGGGTGGATCTTTTTGTCCAAAATAATTGTTGAGTCTCTCATTTGCTGCAACTTGTGGTCTATGGATCGTCACTTAATGAGAAGAGAACCTATTGTACCCATCTAATCGGACTGTGCTTCTGAAATATGAAGATTCTAATCTTGTTCTATATCTTTGCACCACTTTTTTATTATGCTCCTTTTTTCCTCGGAATATTGAGGCACTACCCACAGCTCTTGATTCGGTTGTGAAGTCCTCTTCCAAACCTTCACTAAAGGGTGTACTTTTTTTTCCCTTTTTTTTTTTTTTTTTTTTGCTTTCTTTCTTTTTCCAAGGAGATAATATTTTCTTGATTAAAGTCCCCCTTTTTGTTTGAGGCCAATGTTAGACTTCATCCTGCACTGATCTTCTGAACTTTCATGTTGCAATGTCCACATCTGGTTTTTTTTTTTTTTGGTTTATCTTATTCATTGTTTGGCGATCATATAAAGAAGTTTTCAGTCATTTGTTTCAATTATGATGAGAGTGTCTTGATTTTCTACTAAAGACTTTTATACTGTATGTGAAATACAAATACAGGAAAGGGCCGAGGCCTGAGAGTTAAAAGGTTTCTTTATGTCGTTAATGTCTTTAGCAATCTCATTTTTCACACAGTAGTTGCAATTTAGGTGGTTCTAGTTTTCCTCTAAAATTCTACATCCTTTTGGAACTGAGCTTATGCGCATTTTGTTTTCCTTAAAAATCTTGGTTGTATCATTATCATCTAGCCAAATATTGGCTACTTGTCATCTGTATTGTCTCCACATGGCTAAGATACTGTAACATATTCTATCCTATTATGGTCTTAATCGAAGCATAAATTAAGGTCGTCGTCAAAGAATGCAAGGATCAATTAAAAAGCCATGTCAGTCCAGTTGGGCTTACAGCATATTTGCTTCTCCTGATGTCTTGCTTAAAACCTGTAACAGCAAGTCACTATAGTTAAAAACTCTCGACTTTGGATAGCTGCCGCAAGTTTTTGAGAATTCTATTTGTAAAAGTTTATTGACTTTGTCTCTCCCAGAGGAAGAATCCTTCGGAGGAACGCATTATTAGCTTGTTTTTCAAGAATTTGGTTAGAAAGAAATAATAGAATTCTTAACGAGATTGAGGACAAAAATTTTGTCTCATGGGATAGGATTAAATTTTGGGTTTCTTCGTGGGTCTATAGGGGTAAAGAGTTTGGTAGTCCAATGTTTTCAGCTTTGGTTAGGAGTTGGGCTCCTTTTTTGTAATCTCCCTATTTGGATTGGTGAGGAAACCTCTTCCTCTCTTCTTTTTACATCTCATTCACTTCAATAAATTCTGTTTCTTGTTTCAAAAGAAAAAAGTTCATTGACTTTGGATTCCTAATTGTTTTTCATAATACTCTTCTTTCTCTGATATGTATACTTTCACCATTGAATATGCGACTGCCATTCTGTTCCTGTCTGGGCTATTGGGGATAATATTTCATAATACTGTTCTCCTGCGCTTGTTACATGCATACATTCTAGTGGCATTTGTCATTTTCCAGACTTTTTTAGGTCTGGTTTTCTTTGGATTTGTGATAGACACTTACAGTAATAATTAGTTTTTGACAAAAGTTTGCGCAAATTGTGCTTTTTATGTATTATTAATTGACTAAAACTGACAAAATCAAAGTATGTTTTTGCATGCACACGCATTTCAATATGTACACGCACGCATGCATATATGCATATAATATGTTTGTGTGTGTGCAAAAGTCATCTACATATCACACATACATGCTAATAGCCTACATTGCTTTAGCAAAATAAAAATAAAAAATAAAAATAAAATTATACATATTCTTTGTAAACCCCCTTTCTTCCTTGAAGAACAATTTTCTGTTAGGTACCTACTGCTGAGGCAGTGGTCATCATCGTGCTTTATAGTTTTTTTACGGAAAATATTGTTTGTTTATGCAGGAACATTTCTTCTGAGAAATATGGATCATTGTTTATCTTTTCAGTGAAACTGACCCTGGCAATGCAAAGTATTGGATTTTCTGTGAGATTATCATCATCGCTTTTGTGGATTCAGATATACAGGTTGGGGGCTTCATATTTAGATACACCAGTTCCAAGAGAAGCAGATTCTGATCTGAGAACCAGTTTTTTTAGTTCCCCCATTCCTGCTGTAGCTAGGCAGTCGTCAGGTTCTGATGAGGTTTTAGGGGGCTCTATTTATGATCCAGCTTATTACTCATCCCTATTTGACGATGGACGGGAGAATAAATTTTCAATTCGGGTATTGTATCTGTCAGATAGCATAGCGGTCCTTTACGCTTAAAATTCTCTTGAATGCAGTTAAATATTTAATATTTCCATTGTTATATTGTATAAGAATGTAATTACCTCATTTTATACACATCGTACTAGAAATTCAGTTTGTGCCTTGTCATTAACCTTTCTCTTTGTCTTCTGGTTCCCCCTCCCCCCAATTATTGGAAAGAGAATCTTTAAGATGTCATTTTCTTGCATATTGCTTGCCTCAAGCAATCTATGCTTTTTTTTTTTTTTTTTGGAGTTAGTTTTGCTCCATGCGGTTTGAAGATGTGAAATTTTGAAATTTTTGTTGTACAAGTTTTGTTCCTCTTAATTTTGGCTTCTTTTTTTTTTAATTTTTAGAATTTAGCCTTGAATATATGCTGCTGCTGAATCCTATTCCAAAGTCATAAGCGCTAGTCCACAGTGGAATATTTGTCTTGATTTGTGCTACCAAAAACAATTTGGGACTTTTGTGTTCTCTAATATTTGCAGTTTTTGTATAACTTGAAATATTCATATTTCTTAAACATAAGACCAATGATGGCGTACTTGACCTTAACCATTTGCATCTGCTATTACTCTTGTAGGGTCAGAATCATGCCATTAATAGTCCCGGATCCACTTCTGCTGCTGATATTTCTCCTCTGAAGCTATCCTTAGGTAGATCTTTTAAGAGTGTAGATGTAAGTTTCTCAAGATATATCTTGACATTAAAGTTGACTTTGAGCGACATAACAATTTGTGTGCTTACATCTGCTGTTACTTCTGTAGGGTCAGAATTATGCCATAGGTGGCAATGGATCTACTTCTGGTGCTGATGCTTGTCCACTAAAGCTGTCCGTAGGCAGGTCTTTTCAGTCTGTAGATGTAAGTTTCTTGGGGTATATCTTTGCCTTTTTACTTAGCTTTGAGCCAGATGATCAAATTGTATGGTTAAATCATGATAAGTTTTGCGTGTGTGTTATCTTATTGTATGTTATTGCAGTTGTCATCTTCTGGTACCTAAAGGGAAATCTTCTAGGAATTTGTGGTGTGTTGTTTATTTTTGTGTTTGAGTTAATTTCATCATCAAACAAAACGACAATGTTTGCAATTGGGGCAATTCAAATGAGTTTTCACTATAGTGTTCGTGATGCCTCAAAATAAAGTCTGCATTCTTTGGGAAAGTTGATTGAAGGGTTTTTATTATTTTGGTACCCTATCTTTTAAGGAAAGATCACATTGTATCTTATTGTTTAGAAAATATCAGAAAGGTACCCAATAGTTTTTTAAAAATATTATTTTGGTATCCTGAGTCCATGTTTTGTATTGTAAAATTTCTAACTTGATCTTTTATCAGTGAACCCTAAATTATGTTGTGAAAACTAAGAAAATAAATACAAATTGTCCCAAAATAACTTGAATAAGTCCACATTATGCTTTTTTTTTTATGAGTTTTGTTTAATCTATTGTTTTGATTTCTTATTCTAGTTTTACAAAATTAATTTGGCACTCTAATAAAAGAGTAAAAAAGAAATTTCATGTCAAAAAACATGAACTCAGAATACCAAAATGATATTTTTTAAAACTACAGGTTACCGTTTTGATATTTTCCAAACAATAGGGTACCAAAGTGATGTTTCTCTAGAACACAAGATAGCAAAATGATAATATCCTTTGACTGAATTGAGTATCTCACGATTTACGGCAGGGCCCTACATAAATAAGCTATGCCAGTTTATTATACTTGTAAACTGTAAACCATATTTGTATCATTTTGGTTTCAATGTTTCCGAGAAACCCGTCCTTCCTATTTCCTTTAGTTTTTCTTTGGTTCGCTCCTGTGCAGCTTTCCTAATATTATATAGATAGTACCAGAATATCTCTTCCCTGATGCGCGTCCATAAATCTTCTAAGCTGTACTGCCTGGAATTTCATTTCTTCAAGTCATTGATGCAACATATTTCCATCGGAACAGTCCACCCATGCCAGGACAATGCAAACTCTTTGTTGAACGTGTTCCACCTGCTTGAGCTAACAAGATATTTATTTGTTGGCAGGCTAACTTTGTTTTTAACTGATTTTTGTTGTCGCAGGAGGAGAGTGCAGGTGGTGAGCCTCAGCGATTTCTAATTTGAATATGGCAATTGGTGATTCTTTTTTTTTTTCCCGAGTATTTCACTCTCCATACTCATCGTTTTTGAGGTTTGTTTGGTTCACACAACGCGACCGGGACGGTATGGGAGTGGGCTATGATGCTATGTACAGTTACGGAGTTACAGGTTATCAAGCAATTTTTTCCCCCCGGATAGGAAAGGTACCAATCACTGCACAAAAGAAAAAAGACCACATGGTTGCTTTATTTTAGTAGTACTCTATTAGGAAGACAATACTATTGAAGGATTTACAGTCAAAGAAGTGATATTTCAGTTGAGATCTTCAGTTTTTCGAAGCTAACGGTTGTACTTCTCTGGATAACACTTGCATTTACATTGTGAAAAAATGGAGTCTACACGTGAACTTTTAGCACCAAGTTACCATGCAAATGCAATGCACTTCTAAGTGACACTCCGAGCCGGATGGGCTCTCTTATCATGGGAACCAGTGGGCCTGGATCATGAGCCAGCCTGGCCTGGCACATCCATCAAAATCAGAGAAACCACACATGTCATGACACTAAAAAAAGTGTTTGCTCGTACCACACTTAAAAACTATATTATTATATAACATTATAAAAAAAAACAAAAAAACAAAAAACTATATGACATTATCGCTCATTACATGTTCAAATGGTGTCGCACTTATATGTACGATATTTGTAAAAAGTGAGTTTCAAGAGATGACATTTCATTGACGAAGATTCCTCCAACAATTGTGGGCTAGCATTAACATATTTGGACATGCATTGAATTTCAGCTTGAAGTGGTCATTGCAAGCTGAAAGCAAATACTGCTTTTAGTTTTGGCCATCTGTTCTAAGCTTTGTAAATAGACATTGGTCCGCTAAAAGATTGTCTCCTAGTGTCACGAACTTAAGATTGGGTGGTAACGTGGCGGTTTAATTAAATTAATTAGACAAATTTTAACTAAACTCATCAATTAACTATTTGGCTTATTTATAAGAATGTGGTAAATTTAAAAACTCTATTTAGGAAATTACGGTTTAGTAAGTCTTTATAAGTAATTTCATTAAACACCTCTAATTTATATCAAATTAAAACATAAGGTTTGCGAGAGCGAGCTGGTTCTCACAGGACCCACATTGTGTACATACATAGTATAGACATAAAAATTATATAAACCATAATCCAAGTCTTTACATACCTTGGAAAAGTAAAATTAATTATGCCAAACATCTCACGATCCACGTGAGAGTATCAGTAGCGTCCTACTCGTCGACACACTGTGAATCACCAAGAGGGGAAAAAATTTAAAACAAAAGCAAAACGTAAGCGAAAGGTTCAGTAAGACTCGGGTTTTAAAATCATACTTTATTAAAATAAACCATGAACTCAACATAATTACGAAAACATTAAATAACTTAACAAAATCATACCTACCCCTCACCATCTAAATGATCAGAATTTGTCATAACTAATTCATCCAATTTCGTGCATACCGTTCATCATCTGTGATTATCTCAAATCATACAATATCATATTATATGTGCGAAGCCTATAAATCACCACTAAAGTGACCTAGTTAGGTTTCGAGACCTGCCTCCAACGTTGCTCTCTACACGACCTGATCTCTGTGTGGCATCATGCATTATCATTTCATTCTGAACAGGATTTTGAGTCCGTTCGGTATCCACTATCATTTAGACATATCATTTCTATAGGTATTCTTTTTACCGGGTTATCATTTATGTTCATTATGATCCATTCATTATCATTAATTCATTATCGTAATTTACTATTATCATTCACTATGATCTTGTTCAACACTCGGTGGAGGTAATTAAATAACAGCAACTTAGTTCTTGAAATTATTTTAAGAGAGAATAGTATGACCAAAACTCCTTTTAAAATCATTGTTTTCTAAAAGAATGATCTAGGTCCTACCTCGTTATCCTGTACGATAGTACATACACCGTAATCCCGGTCAGCTACACGTCAGCTCCTCAAATTCGCAAACAACGTTAGATGTAAGCTAGATTCGTTAATATCTAACTTAGAGTATTTTACAATATTTTGTTATCTCATGGTGTCTTAATGCGCCTTTAATGTTCAAGAAATCATGCCACAAGGTCAAAATCTCTATTTTTGTTTTAAACGGTGAACACTAGTGGAAAACAGCCATTTTCATATAGCACGGTCGCCTTGCTAATTTCTTTGGTTTGGCCTACCAAACTATGTTGTCCGGCCTACCAGCCACCTGAGTCCGGCCTGCCGAACTGCCTGAATCTGGCCTACCGAAGCTTAAGTTCGGCTTGACAATCTGTCAAAATCTGAAAAATTTTAGGTTTTGAGTCTCGGCCTCCCTGAGCTTTCCAAGCTCGATTCAACCTGTTTTTCACCATTTCAAACCCAGAAAACATGTAGGAATCACTAGGAAACAACCCTAAACCATTTTGGAACAAAATCCCCAAATTTAAACATAATTTCACAATTTATTTGAAGATTTAAGAAAAATGTAAAAACTTGGTTAAGTTGGTTTTAGCCTAAATAAAGCTTAGATTCACTGTAAAACACGTTCGACAACTTAGATTAAACGCTATTTATGTTCAAGGGAGCGAGGATTTCAACATTCAAGGAAGATTGAAAATTTTGAAAATAACACTTTGAAACTTTCAAAAAAGGAAACTAACCTCAAATTTAAACTTTTGCTAGGATTGAAGTGACTTTGAGACTTCCAATGCCCATCCCTGGTCTCCGTTTGATGGCTAAAAAATCAAAAAGAGAGGAGGGAGAGAGACAGCACTGAGAGAGGGAGAGAGAGATGAGGGAGTCAGAGTGAAAGAGAGGGAAGGGAAATTACATGGAGGAGGGAGAGAAAGAGTTGGGCATGTAAGTAGTACTTTGTACTCTCTGAGTCGGTTTTGAGGAAACTATGGGCAGCACATCGTTTTGTTAAAATATGGTAAGTGCTAAGAATAAGTTAAAAATAAAATACCAAAGTTAAGACAAATCAACAAGGTAATTCAAAATGTGATTTAATGTAGATAATATCACAAAATGATTGGATTAAGTTTAAATTATAATTAGGCACACTAATGCACCAATTACATACTAATCATACTTTAATTAATTTGATGGCGTTAAAGCTCTCCACCCCTAAAGGAATTTCTTCCTTGAAATTAAAGCTTGTCTAAATAGTAGAACGAGTGTGGATACCGTTCCTGTATAGTTGATTCCAACTCCATGTCGAGCTTTACCTTTCACGACCTGTGGGCCACGACAAGGACAACTAATCAATTAAAATAAACAACTATATGACTATATTGAAATAAATTTAGATAATTAAGTTCGGTTAAACTAAACAACGATTCAAATGAAATAAATAAACAAAATACTCAACCGAAACGAGTCTTATTAGCAATCATCATCACATGGATGCCGACCACGAGGGTGGATGGATAGTTAAACTAAGATTAATAGTACAATACTACTCACATAATCATTCTTAAAATAAATAACATTATGCGACTTACATAGACATTGACACTGTGGTGTTGCTACAATTCTTTCATCAATGATACGTTACGACGTCATTGACTAATACCTCCTCATTGGTCATATCCTCTGGTATCACTACATCAGGGAATGTAGCAATCTTGCTAGAGTCGGGATAGCTTTTCATTAGCATTAACACACGTTACACATATAAAGCGCGAGAAAGCTTGTGAAAAGATCAAGTTGGTAAGTAACTACACCAACTTGGAGAGTAATAAATGGCCCGACAAACCTTGGTAAAAGTTTTCCACTTACGTTGAAACGCATAATCCCTTTATGTGGAGAAACCTTGTTAAGAACGAAATCACCTTTTTTAGATCCAAAAGTTAACGTCTCTTATCAGCATGATTCCCTTATCGATTTTGGGCTGTCTTTAATCGATCTCATATCGCGACAATCGTCCCATTGTTTTCATGGATTTCATCTAGTCCGATGACGATCTTATCTTTTGATTTTTAACTAACTAATCTGTGACACCCGTTATTTTTCTAACGGGTATTATGATAATTAAATTAATTATTAGTATGCCAATTAAAATTTGTTTCATCTAAAATCTATTTCATGTTATTTATTTCTACTTATTTTTAAATTTTCTAACATTTTTCTATATTTATTTAATATATTTACCTAAATGCCCTTGGAACTTCTAATATTTATGAAAATATCATTTTGGCATTTTGTGTCTAAAAGTCTCTTAAAAGACTCATTTTTCCTACCTTCTTTCTTTTCTTTCCTCATCTTTGCCGACACTATCTCTTTCTTTCTTTCTTTCTTCCTTCTCTTTCTCTTTCTTTTCTTCTTCTTTACATCCACGGTGAAGCAAAACCAAGGAGATCAAAAGGGAAAATTCAAGCAACCTTTCACAAAAACTATAAACAATCTCTCACAAGCTCAAAGATTAAGGGGATTTAGACAATTTCAAGATTAAACTCTACCTTTGAACTAAGTTTGAGGATAGATTTTTGAAACTCTAATCTTGGTTCTAAGTTGTATTTTGGTATGAAAATTGAGAGAAATGTGCTCTTGATGTTTGTGGGTACTTATACAACGTTTTTGAAGCTTGATTTATGATCTTTGTTTAAACTGAGTTTTTGAGTTAGTTTTGAAAAGTTTTGATCTTTAGTTTAGATTTGTTTGTTGAGCATGAAAATTTTGAAAAGAATGATCTATATGTGTTTAAATATGTTAATCCATAGTTTTTATGCATTTTCTATACCTTAAAAATTGTTAAAAAGGATCGAATTAAGTTTTAAAGTTTGAAAACTTTGAAAATCGAAATTGAAATTCCCAGAAGTTATTCTATCAGTAGGCCGATCTTTTCAATTGGCAGGCCGAACCCGTCAGCCGGTTCGACAAGTCGAACACCATGAATCGACATACTGAACACTATTTAGTTCGGTAGGCTGAACTGGAAAGTTCGGCAGGCTAATGAACAGTAACCGGCAGGCCGACAGAAAGTCCAAAAATAGTAGTTTTGTTTGAAAGGTCAAAAATAGTTGATTGGTAGGTTGATCAGGCATTCCAAACACACTTGTTTTACACTTTTTATGTTATAAAATGTTCCAAGGATTTCATATAAATGATTATGGCACACTAATAAGAATAGAATTAAAATTGGTTGTTTTATTGCAAGATATATATATATGTTGTTAAATTGCTATTATATGAGTATCACATATAAGATAATGATATGAACTTGTCCTGTATTGTATAGCGAGAAGCATATTGATTTGACATATGTTGTTGTAAATTGAAAAGCATGGTTAGGAATAATTAACTCTATAAATAACAAATAATTAAAGAGGAATAGTAAGATGTGAGAGGGCGACAGTTATATCCTTGGGTACGAATACCCTAAAAGGTAAAATAGGGAGGAGGCAATGGTGCTCCCGTGGGTCAAAAGTCCTAGAACACACTATACAGGAATTGACTTGGTAAGGATTCAGGCCTTGATGTCCCCTCACCGGAACACCCTTGGAATGATTATAGGGTGGTCAAGTGCGCCCATTTGGGTTTCATTGAGTTGAGTGATATGATATTCTAATTACACGGTGGATATAGATGAGCATAATTGAATCCTAAATTAATGTGTGTATATATATATGTATAGAACTTGGTAATGATCATAAGATATCCACCGGAATTGAATATGATAATATTGATGAATAATGATTATGAACTAACCATGCAGGTTTTAATGTGGTAATGATAAAAACCTAAAGGTGAGTAATATTTTTTTTCTACTGAGCACGTTGTCGCTCATTCCCCTATATTTTCATCTTTTTAGGACTCACCAAGTGTGAGGTGGCTATGAGAAAATAGTTAAGGAAGCTATGTAGCTGTATTACGTTGGAATTGTTTCATTTGTCAAAGATTGTTCTTCATGATAATGTAAGAAATTGTGTTGCTTTCTGTGATTGAATTAAGATGTGTTGAGGGTTAGAATGATGATGATGACAGTTTTATATTATTAAATTTAAGATGCTACATTAAACTGTGGTTTAATTGATGTTTATATTTTTATCTTGATTTGAGAGTTTTCATTCAAAGACCGAGGCAAATTTTTTTCGATATTTTATTTTTATTTTATGATCTTTATTTTATTTATTAAAAACTATTAGCCCCCACTTAGGGGCATTACATAATCGAACACGATTTCCCACAAGTATTTCGAATGGTGCCTTATAAGGACTCACTCAATGACTATAATTATATAACAAATCATGTCAGATGTAGATACTTCTTCCAAATTCCATCGATATCCAAAATTACATGGACGTAACATATCCTTAAAATCTGTATAATTTACTCAGACGAACCATCGATCTGAGAATGAAATATGATGCTGGAGTTCAACTCCATGCCAAATACTTCTTGGAAACTTCTCTAATACTCATCATTAAACTAGATATCTTTATTAAAAGTGACAGATGACTAAACTCGTATACATCTCTCGATATATGATTCTTCAAGAACTTTCCTCAAACATATCGATCCAAATAATGTGAAATGTATTTATTCTGTGAACCTATCCATAACGATCCAAATAGCATCTTGCTTCTGTTTCAAGCCTACACTTGATCACATGTCATACACTTGTCGACATCATTCCATAACATCTTTCTTCATGCCTATTTGCATCATATATTCACATGCTCTAGAGAATTGTACACTTCATTCAATATAGTCTTGGTTACTTCCTCTATTATAAGCATAGCCAAACATCCCATGAAATACAAGGATTTATCTATATGCACCTTCCAATCACCGAATTATCCCTTGTTTTGAATCTGTGTCCATATTTCCTAAAGATGTTGATCTCATCACTAATTTTGTTTCACTAGCTAAACAAGTGTTAGAATAAATACTAAATTATAAACCAAATCTTATTAGCATCCCTCATAACTTCTCAATCCGTATTCACGACATTTCTTCTCCAATGTTCTTATGCCAAACATGCAAAAATTCTAGAATTCTAGACCCAACTCTTTTTGAGTGAACAGACACTTTAAACTTTTATATCCCAAGAATATCTGAGATTTTTCCCCATATAGATAATACCTCCAAGTTCTCGGTGCCTGGATAGCTGTTGCAAATTTCAAATCATTAGTGGAATAACTTATTCATGAGGCTACACTTGTTGTAACTCCTATGTTATAACTTCTCCATATTGCACCATTAAGCATCCAAGTCCGCCTCTTGACGCATCAGCATGATCTTCTTATGTCCCTTTACTATTCGGTGTAATTAACACTAGAGCAGGGTTATACGGGTCTTCAATCCTTGAAAAGCATGCTCACATTTAGCGCTCTATTTGAACGAAACTTTCTTCTTAGTCAACTGCATCAACGGTGTCACCATTTTTGAGAAATTTTGCACAAACCCCTATAGTGCCTTGCGAGTCTTAGAAAACCATGAATTTCAATCATGCTCCTTTGGTTGTTCCCATTTCACCACTGTCTTTATCTTAGAAGGATCAACTAAAATATCCTATTCAGAGGTAACACATTCTGGAAACTTAACTCATGTTCATGAAAGCTTACACTCCTTCTTCTTAGCATATAGCTGATGTTCCCACAAATCGGTTAAACAATTCTCAAACACTGCTCATGATCCTTTTGTCCTAGAATAAATTAGCACATCATCAGTGAACACAATCATGAATTGATCCATGTCAGGCCAAAAGTCCCGATTCATTACGTTCATAGGAGCTGCCAGAGTATTTGCCAACTTGAATGATATTACAAGGAATTTAAGGTGTCCATACTGAGTCCTAAAGGTCATCCTAGAGGTTCATTCTTCCTTTATTCTATGTTGATGATATCTTGTGCATGAATTCATTCTCAAAGAGTATGGGGAGCCTTCTAGTTGTCCAAACAATTCATCAATCTTGGTAGTGGTTGTTGGTTTTACACTGTGACCCAATTCAATGGTCGATAGTCAATACACAACCTGAAAGTATAGTCATATTTCTTAGCAAACCGAATTGATGCATCTCATAGTGACGTACTGTTCTGAGTATACCTTTTCTTGTAAGCTCTTGAAGCTGCCTCCTTAATTCTTTCATTTCTACCGGCATTACCTGATACAACACAAATGAGATTAGAACCATCCCAGGGAGCAACTCAATACTAAAGTCAACCTCACAATGCAGTGAAATTCATATTGCTTACACTTAACTCTCCTTCTAGAGATTAAGGAATGCACAACAAGCTAAACTGACTACACTAGTACTTGTACGGTAGGATTCACCTAAACATGATTTCATGAATTGCTCATCAAACATGATTTCCTTTCATCCGGGTTTCCTTTCTAAGGTAACAATTAATCGTGTCGTTACACTTAGGTAGCCAATCTGCTCTTAAGGTAACACTATAGATACACTTTGGGATTACTATCAAATCATTTCTTAAGTCTCACCCCCCCCCAATCATCATTTTTATAAAAATTCCCATGTTATTCGCATACACTCATCCTGAAGGTGAAGTAACAATCGTGCTAAACCTTTCTATTTCTAACATCAAGGCATATACAAATGGATTTAAAATGAGAGAATTTATAGCTCCAATATCGGATAGGTCACGAGCTAAAACTAAGAATAGGAATCATGTTGTAAACTGCTACGAGCAAAAGTAACAGTGAAAGTCATGATGGTCGTTCATTCATCATCGGAGGAGTTATCACTTCCATTGTTGACACCACCGTGCTAGTTCCTCGTCTAAATGGGATCTCTCCTATTGTTCATTTGGGGTCCACTCGTGGTCTTTATCCCGTTTTCATAGTAAGAGACCTTTGTTTCTTCCAATCAATGATACTGATGACACTAATTCATTATACTCCCATATCCTTAAAGCAGTCAATCGTTGCCAAATAGAATTTTGAGTCCTTCTCAAAACTTAATATATGTTGTGGTGGGGAAGTAACTTGACCAACTAGGTAAACTTTGTCTCTTATTTCCTAACCTTATCTTTACTTGCCTTCAGACGATAAAATTCAATCATTTCCTAGTCCTTATGTCCTTATGGAAAATAAAGGTCTTAGAACACCTTCTCAGCTTTATCCCATTTAGGTCTCCCAGTTATTCTTTTTATCTTTATCAAGCATTGGCATTACCTTTCAGTTTACATATTGCTAACTTAACACGATATTCCTCAAGCACTTCTAATGTATCCAAACACCTTTCCACGAAGTCAAATCACTACTCAGCAGCTCGGGCGGAGGGTCTCTATTCCGTCAAAGGCTAGAATTTTACCACGACGTAGTTCTCAAAAATACTTCTCTCGTTGACTCACCATAGGATCCTCACGTCCCATTAGCCTAAAGGCATCAGACTTAGGATCTATCATTTCTTCGTCATTGATAGGGCCTGAGACAGTAGTAGCATAACGATGCCTAGGTGTCAATCTCTCATTCCTTAATAGGAGAATTGGACTATCAGTGGTTTTTCAATGTCATACCTATGTATGCATAATTCCTAAGTTTCAAAACCTAGGGATCTGATACCAATCTATAATGAACCCAAGACCAGGTGGTGACATGGCGGTTTAATTAAATTAATTAGACAAACTTTAACTAAACTCGCCAATTAACTATTTGGATTATTTATAAGAATGTGGTAAATTTAAAAACTCTATTTAGGAAATTAATGATTAGTAGTCTTAGTAAGTAATTTCATTAAATATCTCTAATTTATATCAAATTAAAACATAAGGTTTGCAAGAGTGAGTTGGTTGCCACCGGACCACATTGTGTACACACATAGTATAGCCATATAAAAATTATATAAACCACAGTCAGTTATGCCAAACATCTCACGATCCACGTGAGAGTATTAGCAGTGTCATACTCGGTGACACACTATGAATCACCAAGAGGGGAAAAATTTAAAACAAAAGTAAAACTGTTCGTGAAAGACTCAATAGAGCTTGGGTTTTAAAATCATATTTTATTAAAATAAACCATGAACTTAACATAATTACGAAAACATTAAATAACTTAACAAAATCATACCTACCTCTCATCATCTAAATCATCAGAATTTGTCATAACTGATTCATCCAATTTCGTGCCTACCGTTCATCATCTATGATTATCTCAAATCATACAATATCATATTATATGTGTAAAGCCAATAAATCACCACCGAAGTGGCCCAGCTAGGTTTTAGGACCTGTCTCCAATGTCGCTCTCTGCACGACCCAAGCTCTATATGACATCATACACTATCATATCATTCTGAAATGGGATTCTGAGTCCATTTGGTATCCACTATCATTTAGACATATTATTTCTATAGGTATTCTTTTTTACTAGGTTATCATTTATGTTCATTATGATCCATTCATTATCATTAATTCATTATCGTAATTACTATTATCATTCAGTACGATCTTGTTCAACACCTGGTGGAGTTAATTAAATAACAGCAACTTAGTTCTTGAAATTGTTTTAAGAGAGAATAATATGACCAAAACTCCTTTTAAAATCATTGTTTTCGCAAAGAAAGGTCTAGGGTCCTACCTCGTTATCCTATACAATAGTACATACACTACAATCCTGGCTCGTTGTACGTTAGCTCCTCGAATCCGTGAACAACGTTAGATGTAAGCTAGATTCGTCAATATCTAACTTAGAGTATTCTATAATACTATGTTATCTCATGTTGTCTTAATGTGCCTTTAATATTCAAGAAATCAAGCCACAAGGTCAAAACCTCTATTTTTGTTTTAAATGGTGAAAACTAATGGAAAACAATCATTTTCATATAACCCGGTCGGCCTGCCGAACTATGTTGTTCGGCCTATTGGCCACTTGAGTCTGACCTGTCAAACTGCCTAAATCTGGCCTGCCAAAGAAATGAGTTCGGCCTACCAATCTATCAAAATCTAGAAAATTTTAGGTTTCGAATCTCGGCCTCCCCAAGCTTTCCATGCTCGATTCAACCTATTTTTCACCATTTCAAACCTAGAAAACATGTAGGAATCACTAGGAAACAACCCTAAACCTTTTTCGAACAAAATCCCCAAGTTTAAGCACAATTTCACAATTTATTTGAAGATTTAAGAAAAACATAAAAACATGTTTAAGTTGGTTTTAGCTCAAATAAAGCTTAGATTCATGGTAAAACACGTTCTACAACTCAGATTGAATGCTATTTAAGCTCAAGGAAGCACGAATTTCAACATTCAAAGAAGATTGAAAATTTTGAAAATAAAACTTTGAAACTTTCAAAAAGGGAAACTAACCTCAAATTTAAACTTTTGACCAGATTGAAGTGACTTTGAGGCTTCAAATGGCCGTCCCATGGTCTCCGTTTGATGGCTGAAAAATCAAAAGGAGAGGAGGAAGAGAGACAGCGCCGAGAGAGGGAGAGAGAGATGAGGGAGTGAGAGTGAAAGAGAGGGAGGGAAATTATATAGAGGAAGAAGGGGGAGAGTTGGGCTTTTGAGTAACACTTTGTACTCTCTGAGTTGGTTTTGAGGAAACTATGGGCAGTACATCGTTTTGTTAAAATATGTTAAGCGCTAAGAATAAGTTAAAAATAAAATACCAAAGTTAAGACAAATCAACAAGGTAATTCAAAATGTGATTTAATGAAGATAATATACAAAATGATTGGATTAAGTTTAAATTATGATTAGGCACACTAATGCACCAATTACATACTAATCATACTTTAATTAATTTTATGGTGTTACACTTAAGCACTAATATAATCATCAAAGGATAAAGCGGGCATTAAGAGAACACGTAACAAGTGGGTTAAAAGAGTCCCAGTACTTAAGAATCTCGAGTATTTTTTAGCATGCATATATTTAAAAACGTAGTTCAAACTACGAGTTTAAATCAAAGTCTGTTTGAAATTTAAATTTTGTGAGAAAAATATTGTAACAAAATTTGTTGAGACTAAGTTAGTTTCTTCAAGTAGCAAAATCCTAATAAAGATGAGGAACCAAGATTTGGTGAGGGGTTTGGGAATGCAATGAATCAAAGCTTTGACTTGTGAGCCAACTGAAAAGGACACTTGGAAATATGGAATGACAGACATTAGAAAAGAGAAGATGGTGACTCCACGCGCGCAATGGTGGACTTGTGGCTGAGGAAGGCTTCGGCTTTGGCTTTCTTAAAAACAAACTAAAGCCGCTCAATACCATGCCCAAAAGGCAGGGCATGTTATGACCACTGAATGTCTTCTTTTAAAAAAATTAGCTAGAGAGAGAGAGAGAAAGTTGGGCCGGCCGGCAACTAACCTTGGATTCCATCTCTGTGCTATGAAAGGCCAAACATCATTGTTTTGGACGATTATCATTCTCATTATTGCTTTGCCACATTATTCATCGCCCATTGGCTTTTTTTTTTTTTTTTTTTTTTCTTGCTCTTTTTCGTACCATCTTCAAACCAGCTCATTTCATAAGATGTTTAGGAGTATTAGTTTAAACTATTATAGTATCGTAGAGTTTTAAAAAATAACTTATTTATTTTTGACATTGTAATATTATAGAAATAAAAAATTTTAGTTGAAACTGAAAATACTAAATATCTTAATAATTTTAAAAATTATAGCAAATAATAAATTTTTGAAACTAAAAAAATAAATTGTACATTTTAAAACTTTTAAAGCAAATAGTATGAATATAGACTTGATTTTAATAGTTATTACATATCTAAAAGGGTATGTTTTAACAATAATGGATGATGTAACGTGATAAGAATTCAACTTTATTAATTTTCAAAAATTTTTTAGTCAACTATTTACTTCATTATAATCATTATATTTATATCAAACGACTAATAGTAACAATTTCTCTTAAAAATGTAACCATTAAAATTACACTCGTATATATATATATATTTAGATAAATAATTATTCAGTGTGAAACTGATATTTTATGCATTGGTGCACTAGAAAGAGTTACAGGCGTCACATATTTTATCATGCATTGTGCACAAGTGATGTGTAATACTTAGTGAATAATAAACATAATCTTCTTCTTCTTCTTCTTTTGACTATATACACTAATTGATGAATCATTTTTTACTAGCAATCCAAAAAAAAAAAAAAAAATAGATCCCTGAAAAAAACAATACGTGAAATTGACAAGGAATTGATTAACATGATAAATATCGAGTTAATCGAATAAACTAGAGAACTGGTTGGGAAAAAAAGAAGAAGAAAGAAACTCTAAATCGACTCTGGTAAAATTTTTTATTTACCGGCCAAAGCTTAAAAACAATGTGTCCTGGAAAATAATGGACTTAACTTGTAATTACCAAATTGACCGATATTACAAAATTTTTTATCTGATAAATAAAAGTATGATTAAACTCAAATTTAGTTATGTCAAATCCTATATTAATTCATGACTTTTTAAAATGTTTTAAAACTAGTTTTTGATTTAAATTAATTGTCCATTTGATTCTTAAGAGAGATATTTATCTTTTTATACCTTTTATTTTAGTTTAATTCAAAAATCATACTTTCGGTCTTTGATCTCATAAAAAATATACATTTATATTAATTTTAATACACAAATTTATACCTTATTTCAGTCAATAGTCGATTATTACATTTAAAAAAGAAAACAAAAACAAAAACACTCAAAACACCTAATATTCATTACATTTTTTAAGTTAAAAATTTTAGTATGAAGGTTTTTTAAGTTTTAAAAGTTCTTTTATTTTTTAATTTAAAAGTATTTTAGGTAATTTATTAGATCAAGCTAAATATTGATCATAAAAAGATAAAAATTTATGTATTAAATTAAATTTTAAAATAAAAATATAATAGAATAAAAAATAAAAATATATTATTTAAATAAATTTAAAACACATGATATAGAAAAATAAATAATTTTTCTTAAAATTTTAACATAAAAAAGAAACTTTTTTCTCAACAACCACGCTCTAATATGTAAAATTATAAAATTAACCTTCCTTAACGAAGAAGAAATGGAAAAAGGCGTGCTGGATTTATACTTGAATGATTGTGACTATTATATATAGGCTCCCTTTCTGACTTATGGATTTGAGAAAACAAAAAAGAAATGAACCAAATATTGCCAGCACAAAAACGCGTAAAACTGACAAAAATAGAGGAAAAGAATGAAATAAAAAAATTTGTAAATATTATAAAGACAACTAAAACAACTCATCAAAAAAAAAAAAAAAAAAATAAAACAATTAGCTAAAAAAAATTACACAATTACAGTGCGTAAAGGGGGGAAAAACAGAGGGGAAGACTCAAAAGGAAGGAAAGCAGAAAACATCAAATAAAAGGCAAAACAGGAAAAAAAATGGAAAGGATGGGTTGGCTGGAAATGTTGTGGTGGTGGCCAAAATTCCATGTTTCCTTTGTCTAAAAATTTCCCAAAAAAAAAAAAAAAAAGAAGCAAATTTACAATTAACTCCAAGGATTAGCAAAGGGTTTTCTCAAATTACTTGGTGGGTTTCTCTTATTTTATTGATTAATCTCTTCAACTTTCTCAAATTACTTGGTGGGTTTCTCCATTATTTAATAACCCTAATTATTTTTTTTTCCGGTCTTTGCTTTTGCGTGTCAGTATGTTCTTCATTTTATTTACTTTTCATGTTTGTGAATAAATAATTGTTATTTAATTATCAATTCATTTTTGTTTGGAAAAAAATAAATTCAACGGAGTAAAATACCCTAAGGCGTATTTTTTTTTTTTCTGTGTTTTCTTGGCTGTTGTTGTGATGTGATGTCATAGCAGTTATATACAATTGGTTTTGCCAAAGTCTAGATTCTTCTCTTCCTCCTTCATTTTCTAAAATCCTGCTCAAAATTTGTTTTCTCCCATACATGTATCAATCAATCAGCTCCAAAAACCCTAAATTGCTGCTGTTCATGCCTCAATAATTCAATTGCGGTAAGAATCATCATCATCATCTATTTTTACTTTCTACTTTTTGTTATGTGGTCCAGAAAAGAAATCGGGATTTCCCTTCTTTCTTTTAATATTTTTTTTGGTGGATGAAGAATTTTCAAATTCGACTCAGAATTTTTCTATCTAGATTTGTGGAGCTAGCTCATCTGTGGAAGATTATCACCTGAAAATTATTACTTCCGAGAATCTCATTTGGGAAATTTCTTTTTCGTTTCTTCTCCAATTTTGTTTCTGTTGATTGTTGTTCTGGCTTAGATCTGTATCAGGGGTTTGCTAATTCTTCTGATTCCTTTCTATTGCGCAAATTGTTGGGGGTGAATTTTTGTTTTTTGTTTTCTTGTTTGATTCGCTTAATTCTAGGGTTTTGTTGCGACAGAGCGATCAAAAAGGAGGAGAGAGATAGACAGAGAGAAAGAGAGTAGAGGAATGGAGGAGGCAATGGCTTCAAGGTATTGGTGTCACATGTGTAGTCAAGAAGTGAATCCGATAATGGAGGTTGAGATCAAATGCCCCTTTTGCCAGAGCGGATTTGTTGAGGAAATGAGCAGCATTAGTAGTAGTAACAATAGCCCGGGTTTGGATGGAGGCCGCAATGCCGATTTTTCCAACTCTGATTTTGGATCGGATCGTGCCCTCTCGCTCTGGGCTCCGATTCTGCTCGGAACGATGGGGCATCCCCGCCGTCGAAGAAGATTCAGACGGCTAGAGTTTGATGACTACGACGACCATGATGTTGTGGATGATGGGGAGGATGAGGATCACGGTGGAGAGACTGAATTGGATAGAGAGCTTGAGTCCATTATAAGAAGGAGGAGGAGAAGCTCGGCTACAATTCTGCAACTTCTCCAGGGGATTCGGGCTGGATTGGCTTCCGAGTCACAGAATTCGGAGAGCTTTAGGGATAGAGATACGGAGAGAGATGAAAGAGAGAGAGTGATTCTGATCAACCCTTTTAACCAGACAGTCCTTGTTCAGGGTCAGAATGAGAATCAGAACCCAATTGGTTCATTGGGTGATTACTTCATTGGTCCTGGTTTGGATATGTTGCTGCAACATCTGGCTGAGAATGATCCTAATCATTACGGGACTCCACCTGCGCAGAAGGAGGCCGTTGAGGCGCTGCCCACCATTGTGATCAAGGAGAATCTGCAGTGCTCAGTTTGCTTGGATGATTTTGAGATTGGTGCTGATGCAAAGGAGATGCCTTGCAAGCATAAATTCCACAATGGTTGTATTCTGCCATGGCTTGAGCTTCATAGCTCGTGCCCGGTTTGCAGGTTTCAGTTGCCTTCCAATGAGTCCAAGCGTGATTCCAGCAGTTCGGGGAATGGAAATGTGCAGCGGGCACTGAATATGATGAGCAGTGATAACAATAGTCCTGCTAGTGGTCGGGATGAGGGTGATGGAGATGGAGACGGTAGAAATGGAAGTGGGAGAAGATTTTCCTTTCCATGGCCTTTCAGTGGTTTGTTTTCTTCCTCTGGATCACAATCCAATAGTGGCAATTCATCGTCGTCTTCTTCAAATGCAACTGGAACTGGTGGTAGTGGAAGTTTTTCTGAAGCAAATGATAATTGAGTGAACATTGGTTGGTTATTGCATCAGGTTCTTGTCCGTTAAGGTTGCTTGAATACTCTTTGCCTTGCTTGTTGTACATAGTTGTCTTACTTTGCTGAGTATGAAGACTCGGAAGGTTAAAAAATTGTGTTCGTACGTGCTGGTTTTTTGTAGATCTTTTTACTGTCTTTACAAAATACTTTCTGCTCTTTTTTGTACAAAAAATTCAATTTCATATATGTTCTTTACTGCCCTTTGAGAAATTTGATGGAATGGAAGAACCATTTTCCCTTTGTAATTTTGGCCCGGCCGTCTTTGGTTTTGTTTTCTAAGATGTTTTTTCTCATTTTCCAAAATACAATTTCCGAAAACAAATTTGAAAACTTGTGTGGTTATGTTTTGGGCCTCCATCAATTTCAAAAACATTTTACAAAAATCTCAAAATTGGCTTGAAAAAAGAAAACGAATTTCACCATCTCCTATTTGTGTTTTGGTTGAGGAATTTGGAGGTGGGGCCCATTTATTAGCGCAAACCTTGTGATTTTATTATGAAGGTGGACTTTTTGAGGATAATCCCATGTGGGATCCGAGTCATTGAATGAATCCCGTGGGTGTTGAAGTTAACGATATAGAAAATTCTTGTGTCCACTATTAACGACTTTGGAAAATGTTTAATATTCTGCCTCAAAAATGCCCAACTAATAGAGATGGACTATCCCAAAAGAATATAATATGGGCTATTGGACGGATAAATCGACTTGGAGACGGTATAGATGAGACAAATTGCAGGAACTTTTTTCTTAAATCATACGCTGCTGCGCCCATGCAAATTGTATACTTTTCTGATTACTTCTGATTGGTCCAAGTTTTCCCTGGTTTGTGTTGATCTGTCCATCATTGGATATTTGTTCGTTTATACATGTATATTATATTTTGTCTACTATCAATGACTTGGAAAATGTTTATACATTTTAGCATAAATGACCTAAATTTACAGAACATCTCCAATATAAAATCAAAGCTAATGTTATATTTGTTACTAAATAAATGTAACAATAATATATTTGGTATGTCATTTTATTTTGTGCACTAATTTATATTGCTATTTGATATGTTATTTTTGTCTTTGTCATAATTATTAAACTTTAAAACTTGTAAAAATAAACTTTTAATATTAAAATAATTATAAAGTGAGAATGTTGTAATTGTTAAAGCAAAAAAGTCAATTTATCCCCTTAAAAAAAAGTTAATTTATCAACCAATAGGAATTGAATGGTGAATTTGCTACATGCTAAACTTGTTAGTAAATTTGCCACCAAGTTTAACATATAACAAATTAGAATTACAAATGGCATTGTAAGGGAAAGTTTTTTAACACTCAAATACTAAATTTGCCATTAACATATCAATTTACTATTGCATTGAAGATGCTCTAAAGAATTCAATGGTGTTCAAATTCATCATTAAATATTTCTCAACATATCATATTTATCCCTGTTTATTATATGAAGAATCTGTATGATGCAAAATCCTTTTTCATGTTCCAATTTAATTATCTAATAATGACTAATAAGTATTTAATTCCTTGATTATTGTATTGCGGTTAATTTCCATTTTAGAAGCTATCATTTAGGTTTTCTAATATACAGATCTCGAACAATAAACATCATTATTTGCCCTTTTTATACACACATGGTTTTTCTTTTGTGCAGATTTTTGTAATGCCAGTCATTAAAAAATAGTCAATAATCTCTCTTTCTATATATATATATAAAATAAAAAATCATTAATTTTTCCGTTTTCATAGTCATTTAGTTTAACGTGATAATCCCAATATACATAGGCCATTAAATAATTAAGTAATTAAATATTTTTCCCATTGAAATGTATCTTACTTATATATAGATAATTATATTTTTTTTTTCAATATCATTATCAATTTTTATGAGGATCTGCTTATGAGTCACCATATAAAATAATTACTTCTAGGCTAGATCTATTAGATGGTCTTAAAAAAGCATAATATCTTAGTCATTAACCAAAAGGTCATTAAAAATGTAATATCTATGTCATTAATAAAATTGACATCTTAGTAATTAATATATATCTTTTTTTTTATAGGCATTAAAATGTATCTTGCCAACAAATGTCGTTTATAATTTACATTACCATTTTTTAAATGTAATTATCAATTTTTTATGATCCTCATCATTTTAGATCTGTTATTGGTTAAATCAATGACTGTGATTTAATGTTTTAAAATCAACGACTAAGATTAAAAGTGTATTTTTGTCATTTTACATCAAAACTTAACAGAGTTAGTATAGAGGGTGTTAGAATGATTTTTTTGGTTCAAGAGGTGTTTTTGTATTTTAGGTAAAACACATAGTTCTCAATAATTAACCATATATATACTTTACCCACATCTAGGTTTACATTAAAAAGATGATTAGGGAAATAGTTCAATCTGATAATGCATTTAAGGATTTAAACTTAATTCCAATTATCATTCTTTGCACAATAGCTGTTGTGGAATTTTACAATGCAAGTGCATGTATCGCAAACAAGTAATAAAGTAATGACTAAATATATTTCCCACGAGGATTGTTGTTTACTAATTACCAAAATTAATCTAATCTTAATATTATTTGAACAATCAAAAATAAGAATATAACAAAACAAAAATTTAAAATGAAAACTAAGAACAAACACGAAAATAAATATATGAAGAGATCAATGAATTAGAACTCTATGAGTTTCCAATTTCTTCTGGATTAATCTTATTCAAATTCCCTAGTCTAATTAATTAATGTCTATTCCCTATGCTGCCAATGAATTTCTCTAAATAAATTATTAATCTCTATCAAGCGTCAACAAGCATATCTTGACCAGCAAATTTTTTACATCTCTTTTAAGACTCTAAACCTATCAAAATTCATTAAGAGCGAGAAATCCATAAAATACTGCACAAGTTTTGTAGAGATCTATCCTATAATAATATTATAGTACTTCAATCATGGGCACATTCAATTATCACCTCTTGGTCTCAGATTAAATTCTAAAACATGGAATTGTTGATAAGGCATTCATAAGGATTAAGCACAAATTGAAATACTCAACACATAATGGAATAAAACGTCAATTCATTGAAACTACTAGAATTCAAATGTTCATTATCCAACTGCATTGTAGCCCTAGAAAATAAAAATTAGTTCATAACCAAATAACTCTAAACATAATTCTAGACAAGAAAAGAAAAAAAAGAATAACAAGAATTGGAAACGAATTGAAGCACCTTCGTCTTTAGAATGTGTCGTCTCTTCCTATTCACATCAGGCTCTTTTCTCTTTCATTCAACTAGATATCTTCCCTAAATATCTTTAAAAGGTTTTATTTATAGGCTTTGAGCAAAAAGGGTGACATGTTCAAAACTTTTAGAATTTTAAAATTTCCCAATTTGTGTCTGGGCATCGTAGTGCCATATTTTCAATGCCTAGGCACCAACCCTATAATAAAGGCCAAAAAAGGGGTAATCAAGCACTTAGGGCATCTGATGAAGTCAAGCCACGTTGCGAGAGGTGATTCATTGCTGAGCCATGTGGAGCTAGTGCGAATGATGCGTCATTACATTATTAGCTAGAATGGAGGTTGCACAAGAGGAAACAAAGACCGAGTCACATGGGATTCGACTTTTAGCTAAGGAGCGCATTGACTTGGGGTTCATTGCTTTCATGCATAGTACTGAGGTGTTTGGACCACACTCGCTCTCCAACATGCTGATGAGGCGATGGGGCGGTGCACTTTGCACATGAAAAGGTGTGCAAAGGAATTGCACTTGGTGGTGTTTTGCTTACAATGGTGTTTTGAATTTTTCTTTTAGTATTTTAACCTTAATCTCAGCTTCAATTTACCACACAAACCCCTTAATTGCCCATTTCACCTTATTTACCTAAACAAATAAGTAAATAATGAATTTGAAGGGGAAATAAAATAAAAATATCTATAACTAAATTAAATAAACTACAAAAATAAAATAGTCCTAAATAAACTCAAAACTAAATTACAACTAAATCAAAACTAAATTGAATTAACTAAAAAGAAATAAAAGAATAAAGTGGAATAAGCTAAGAATCTCAAAAACTAGCCTATTTTTATGTTGGGATCGGTACATTAAGGAATAAATACATTAACTGTATTTATAACAATTTTAGTAAAATAAATAATAATACGAGTATTTAATATATTATTAATAGTTCTCATTTTAATTTTATATTAATTATCGTATATTAGCAAACTTGTAATCCATGACTATTGGAATTAAATCTTGAAATTGTGCATATATAGAGTTTATATGCAGATAAACCTGATTCTGAGATTAATAGTTCAAATCATACAATGCACAATCTATACATATAGCCGGGTACTTTATACATGATAAAACTGTAATGGTGGTAACGACCCGATTTCTCAAGTCATCTTTTAACTCTTCTTAACTTGAACTTTATCATTCTTACATAGTATAACCTATACGTAAAAATGTATAATAATTTTTTTTTTGTAACTTCTGTTGCAACATAAACTTTGACAAATTCATATTACAAAACTTAATCTTATAATTATCCAAAAAATTTTATAATACGAGTTAAGTAAGCATTTACCATCATACAATTGTTAAAATACATTGTTTTGCAAACAACAGAAAATAACTATAGTGGTATTCATAATCCAACCTTCACATTCGTTCTGCCGTCATGCCAAGCTCATGAATTATTCATGCTTGCCTTCTGTAGTATCTCCTACAACATGAAGGAATTTTTATGAGCTTTCACTTAATAAGTCCAAACATATCTCATAAAACATCTTGTAAAACATTTCTCATAAAGCATTTGTAATAAACATTTCTCACAAAACATTTCTAATAAACATTTCTCATAAAACGTTTCTAATAAAATATTATTTAAAAAAAGAATATAAGCAAAAACACTATGTATGATTCCATTTATGTTCTTTTATGAATATCTTATCATCATACTTATCCTGCTTTCTTGAACTATGCACTAAAATGTACATATCAACATCATCGATATTGAGGTCGTAACTTTAACAAAATACTCCTCTTTGTGGGAGGCTTGTCATTCTCCTCTCTATAGGAGACATAACTTTAACATAATGCTCCTATTTGCAGGAGCCTTGTAAACTTTACATTAAGGAGGATGGTATGACACTTAATTAATATCTTTAGTTTACCAATTTTGTAAAATTTAGCAGGCATTCAAATTCTAAACCTACTATATGCCATAACTTGATATTTAAACATTAAACATAACAAATGCTAGCTTATTCAAACATTTACATAGCATTTTGATCATCATTTTATTTGCACCATAGGTGAGAGTTTGATACTTGATCCTCACTCTAGCGTTCCTAGTTTATCCTTTTTCTTCTGTTAGTCGGCTTTGTGTCTTGTTCAAACGACACCCGACTATTAGAAACTAGGTTTAGTCTACACTGTCGATTTACTTCTGTACTGCTTAACTTAATATTTCATAGTCAAATTTTACATCTTACTAGCGTGATGCAAAAAATTACTCATCTAAGGGCGTTAAGCTAAATCAGAAAGTTCGAGGTCTATTTTAGTCATTTTTGGCAAAATGACCATTTTGCTCCCCGTGGGGCTTTAGGAAACATTTCAGATCCTTTGAAACTTAAAATCTGTGGTTACTCATTGCCCACAGTAGTGTAGGAAACCAGCCATACATAATGAAAAATTATGTTCCACACGATTTTACAGTTTTAGTTCGAAGTACAAAATTCTTGATATTTTTGCCCCCATAACAAAAAATAACCGTTTTATACCATAACGTCTAGTTTTTGCAACGAATAAAACTTACAAAATATCCTTGGTCAAACTCAAACAATTTCAAAAGGTTTTTCTCATTTTATTGTTTTGAAATTGTGTAATTTAATCTTGTAAAATTCATAACTCAAAATCCATGTAGAACTGATAGAAATCTTAGTTCATGAACCCTAATAGTTTCAATGAGATCTAAAACTTTCATGTTTTAATTTTTTTTTTCCAAAATCAAATGTCTTCGTGGAGTTTTGACCATTTTTCAAAACAGGCAAAACCAAAATGCTCCTTTTTTGGCTTAATCCGAATGGAATTTCTATACATTTTTTTCATGGAAGTTGTCTATTTTGATGTTTCCAATAAATCTCATGTTTTCTTGAGAAACTAGTTAAGCCTCTAGACACCTCAAACACTTAAATATTTCAAAAAGGCCCTCAAAAATACTTTTTATACCAAAACATTCCTCAACTTGCTTTTCTAGGGTTCAGTCTCATAAATCCTTTCAAACATATCATCAAATACTTAATCCTCAAAATAATCACATCATATCATTTTTTTGCATGCCATAAACTATAATGATAATTACTTAACCAAAGCACAAACTTTAACTCAACTTCAAAGGCTAGGGGTTTTACCTAGACAATCTAAAGTATTTGTCCTCTCTTTTTAGAACTTGAAAGCTTCTACATTTTCTTCACAACAAGTTCATAACATGAGCATAAAAATCCTACTTAAAACTTCAATCTAAACTTTGAATACTCAAAATAAAATTTAGATTTTGACCTTCAAATTTCCTTGAACTTCACTAAAGCCCTCAAGTTTGCTTTCAAGGACAATTTAGAGAATTAAATCAACAAAGTTTTGAGAAAAGATAGCTTGAGGAAAGGGGCAAATTTTCTTGGAAAAAAGCATAAGAAAGTTTCTTAACTTTGGAGTAAAACTTAGGAGAAAAGAAAAACATCTGTTTCAAAAAGTTCCCACGATATTTATAGATCACATTAGGGACTAAAATGCAAAGAAAAATTGGTCCCACAACACTTGTCAAAACTGTATTCCATAGGACTCTAAGAAATTTCTACAACTTTTGACTTTGATAAAGTTTGACATTTTAGTCGTCCAATTTCATACTGTGAAGTGTTTTTCCTATATTATTAGTATATTTTTCCCATATTGTCAGTATATTTTCCTATAATGTCCTCAACCTGCCATAACTTTCCACTATATTTTATAGTTTTCCATATTCTCCATGCAATTTAGTTCCCATACTACTTAATGTTATATAGTATAATTCTCATACAATATAATTTTTATGTTGTGTAATCCTTATACTACATAATTCTCATAATCTATTGCAATACATCCTACAACAGTTAAGTTTTCTAGCTTATTTTTCTCCTGCACATCATCTAATTCTCATCTTCATATCATTCATACCTTGCTTAGGATTATAGCATGATATTTTTATCTTATAGATCCATATTAATCTTGTACGATTTGTCATAAAAAAATTATATTTAAACAATAATCTTTGGGCACACTTATATTGCCTTCAAGGCACTTAATAACCTTTTAAGCACAACTTTAACTCACAAAATTTGTACATAAATTGCTCAACACAGCTCTTAAATATTTTATATATAATGCATTAAGAATTTCTTGGGTGTTGTAAATGAAGATCTACATCCAATTAGGGAGACAATTTTTTTTAGCCGTCAGAGTAGATTGAATTCATGGTAGACACATTAGTATGCTAAACCTAGTGGAGGTCGCACACTAGACTAGACCTAAATTTGAATTGTTTAAAGAATAATTCTATTTCAGTTAAATTAATTAGCTTTGATAAATATTTATATGTTATCTTAATCCTAAAGTGCATTCATGGCTCATTTTTGTAGCTTGTGTGTTTTGATATGTCAAAGGCAAGAAGTCTAATGAATGAAGGCGCTATTGTTAGTATGTTGGAGATGCAACCTATATATGATGAGAACATAATCTATAGAAACAGAATCCATAGCTCTTTAACAAACAGTTAATGCTATCCTTTCAAAGGCGTTATTTAGGTATTAAAAAATATAATGAGGCTTTGGTCATTCAGATATATATAGTAACCAAATGATATTCCATTGGTATGTGTTACAAAAGGAATGAAGTTTCCAATGATGAAATAATAGAACTTTGAGATAAAATAATCAGAAGGTAAAACAAAAGTAATTCCTTAATCCGATTATGATAACATATCTTTAGAACCCTGAACATGTAAAATTTACATGTGAATTTTGGTTGACTTCATGGGATCAAAAGTGTTTAAAAATTACATAATTTTCCTACTTATTTTATTCATATTTTGCTGTTATTATGTGTTGGGTGGAGATATATTTTGTTAACCTGATTTGATGTAACACCCACCAAATCTTCGTGTAATGGATGAGCAACGACGTTAGGTATTTTCCTTATTGATATTATGATATTATGTTACTAACTATTTTATTTTAAGTGTTATGATAGGTGACGGTCACGTGGAATTGATGCGCTCAAGTGTTCATGTTATTTATGTAGTGTGTTTAGCTTTATTTTTTATTTAATGTTTTCATATGGTAGTTCGGCAGGCCGAATTGTCCCTCACGGAACGGCAGGCCGATGGAATTTCATCGGCAGGCCAAACTAAGCAGTTGGCAGGCCGAAGACAGCTGACAAGCAATCAGTAGAAATCATCTAAAATTGTGACATTGATGGATGGATATAATTGGATAATTAATGGTGATTGATTAGCATATTTTTGGTTTGTTTCCTTAATTTTGGTAACTAAATGTTTAACTTTCATTGATTATTGGATTAATTGATAAGGTTTCCCATTTTGAGAATTAAAATATGGTTAGTGGAACTAAAACAGATGATTTTTTTTTCCCAATCCACGTGTATTTGCCTCAATTAAGTCAAAGAATTTCTAATATTAGAGAAGAATATTTTCTGCTATTCTCATTTTTTTCATGATAACTTTCCTCTCTCTATCATACGCTCTTTTTCTCTCTCAGATATCTCCTCAGTCTTCTTTTCTTTTCTTTCCTTCTCTCCTCCACGCTTTCTTTCCCTTCTCTCCCTCAAAATTTTACTAGAAATAATTAAAAGAAATATTGGGTTTTCTTTGGTGGTATTCGCAGGAATTTGAGAAGAATCATTTTGAGGTAAGAGTTCATTCTCGGTTTATTTCTGAAATGTATTTTTCTCCTTAATTCGACTACTATATCTTTGTCTACAAATTTCCATTTGCTCTGAAATTTTAGTATTATGTTCATATATGTGTTATGTGATGTTCTTCCAAATTCCACGTTCATTGGATTTTTCTATGTTGAGATATGAATTTTCTTCTCTCTACTACTCATAGAAAATTGTTGCTGATTGTTTGTGTTGCACAAAAATATAGGTTTTGTTCATGATGCAAATGAAGGTTATTTCCCACGAAATTTTACAAATATGTTCATGTCTATGTTAAGTTATGGACTGGAAAGTTTGGTAATGACTTGATGAATATTTTATGTGTTATTGAATTTTCATTAAGACTAGGTTTTGAGACTGTTTTATCAATGAGTTTATGGACTTCTTGTGGTGCATGTTTTTTTTTTTGTGTCTGACTAAATGAATTTATTTGGAGATGAGAATTTTTCTAGTACTGTACTTGTATGTTAATGAGTTGCTGTTAAAATTTTGGAGGCTAAGTAATTTTATTTTAATTGTTTGAAAATGTTTACCAAGGTATATTCACTACTTCTCAAACCTGAAGTTAATTTCACCATTGATTTTGCAATGCATGTTTCGATATATCTTGATTTTATTGGAAGCCCAATTATGAATATGTTATAGTTCTAGGTGTCTATTACATGCAGAAATTTTGTGGTATTATTTTAGGATGTAAATAATTTATTATGTGAATGCAAGAAAGGATTGCTCACTGTTTTGTTATTGCTGGCAGCTTTGTTATTGTGTGTTTTGGCGACTTATTTAATTGTTAAATGAAATTTTTATGGCCAACAAAAAATCATGATATTATGTTTATATTTTAACTTTGTCCCTGCCTAGTGTGGTGCTCAAATTGTGTATGAATTTTCAAGTTATTGAGCTATGAATACATAAAGGTCAGGCAGAAAATTTTGATAATGTATTTCTTGTATTGGAGTTGTATATGTATTATGGTAATGGATGATATTTTATGATGTTGGAAAATTTTATGAGCATGAATATTTATTTTATGTGTGAATGAATGTATGACATGAACACACTAAGGAGTGAGCACATCGAGACGGCGGCAACGTCACCAACAAATTAAGGTTAAGTAAGCTACACAGGTAAGTATATTCTCACCTGCAACATGATATGGTGTGGTAAAGTTTGAAATTATGTTCATGATGATATCTAAGATGTTTCTATGATGATTTCATTTAACATTATTTATGAAAGATTTGATGTTCAAAAGTTATGCATGTTTAATGGTGACGTATTTTAAAGTATAAAAGTATATAAATATGTTTTACATATATAAGTATCACCTTAATAAGTGTTTCACACCTATGTTTATGCTATGTCTATGTCATGTTTGGTTTGGGATTAGCTACCTCTCTCCTTTCATGACTGGCGCGCCTATGATGATGATAATGGTGCAACACTTGGGCCCATAAGATAAAATGAACAAAGTTTTAATATGGATAATATAACAAAAGATATGTTCTATATGAAATTGTGCTTAGTGCACTATTATGTTGATGTATACGGTGATGATGTTCGTACAATGTTTTACTTTTGTAAGACATGAAATGTACTTACTAAGCTTTTGCTTGTTCAGTTTTATATCATGTTGCAGATAAGGGTAAGAAAATTTTGGACTAGGTGGAGGGCAAAGAAAGGCGTGTGAGCCATGCACGGTGGATTGAAATGGAAGACACCAAGAAAGAAGTTTTAAAAATTTATGAACTATGTTTTATTTTCTGAGTATATTTATTTTCCGCACCTTGAGATATTGGAACTTGTTTTAAGTAACTTTTTTTTTTGTTCAGCCTGCCGACCATTACTGGTTGGACTGTTGAAGAAATAATCGGCCTGCCGATTGTTCTGTACCGACCTGCCGATCTTATTGATTTTGAAACCCCGTTTTGCAGAGCCTCGGGCGGCCTGCCGAAGGTTGAACTTCAGCCTGCCAGTCGATTTCGGCCTACCGAGGTCACAAGTTTGGCCTGCCGAACTATGTATGTAGATTTTCAAAGATGTTTTAAAAGTTTATTCAACTTACAATAGTATTAATAAACTATTCAAGAGATGTTTATAATAAAGTATTTTATTAAATATTATTATTGATAAAAAAAATGTATACATGGGTTTTGGGGTATGTTTTCAAATTATCTTTTAATCAAATAGTTTATCTTAAAATAAAAAATAATGGTTAAAAGAATGAATGTAATGACATCTATATCGTCCATAAGGGGGGCGTTACATTTGAGGCATTTGAAGTTCAAATTTGAATGATTGGGTTTGGTAGTTTCTTATGTGGCACATTATCGTGCTTCTTTGAAAGATCATTTGGATTACAAGGTGCATTTAAAAAGAGAATATTCTCTGAATAATCCAGATATGTTGGCTAGAATTTTTACTGCATTTGAATTCAAAATTGTACAACATTTTCTCATCTTTATTTTGAATTTAAAGTTAAAAGTTAATTTGGACTTAATTCTGTCTAGATTAATTTGATAAATTAACTTAACACTATTTGTAAGTTTTGCGGGGATTTTTCAAGATAAACTCAAAATTTATTTGAGTTTTAAATTTTTCAAAGTTAATAGTTTTTGTATGTAGTTTCAATTTTTTTTGGATTGCAGTTGTTTGGCAGTGCGTGTAAATAGCTCATGAAGATCGTTGACGCAACAACACCTACTAAGATCATGCATCGTTAGCATGGCCGTTTCCAAAACTTCAGCTCTGCAAGAATCAAGCTTATCCTTAGCTACTAAGTCTTATCTTTTTGTTGGATCAGTTAGGATTTGACCTTAGGGTTAAATGGATCTACCTAGATACTTCCCATACCTAGACTTTGCTTATTTAAAGGAGTCAAATTGTAACTTTCAAGTTAGAGCTTCAACGTGATAGAAAAACACGAGTGAAAAACTAAGTGTTTTTTAGACTCCATTACATTTCTCTCATCCTTGCATTGTCTTAGTGCATTATTTCCAATATAGAAGATCCGAGGAGGAGGCATCTGTGGATTAAAGGCTTAAAGTATGTTAGTTAGACTGAAGGTGAGTAAAGACGGCTTGGAATAGGATGAGGAGTCTGAAGGAGTATGAGTCGCAGAAAGAATATTGTGGTTTACAAGTTGGTGTAGATTCTAGGCACTCTAGTATTTCCATATCTTGTAATTGTAGTTCGTTACAGTGGACCTTTTTAACTCTGGTGTGAGTAGCTCCCAACGGTTTTTCCCACAAGGGTTTTTGGCCATGCTAACAAACTATATTGTTGTGTTCATTTTTAAATTTTTGCATATTTAGTTTACACAGCTTTCATATTCGATTATCGTACACATAGGGTACTGTTAACGTGTTATGTGCATATAAAACACTGTTTATTGTCTCTGTGTAGGTCTTACATATCGAGATACAATAACATGAGAGGTCATAGATACGACTTCGATTTTAGGAGTCTTATAATATGTTATATCATCAAGAGTGCAACTTCAAGTTTATAGTAGAATGACATTGAAATTAATAATATTAATCAAGAATTAATATATATGTCATTATTGGAGCTTGATAACATATATCTATAAGGTCCCAATGCTAGCTCACTAATTCCTTTATGACAAATTGGGAAATATTGATTACTATGGGTAAGACAGAGTTAGGTCACTAGGCCTAATGGGGCATGTGACACACAATCTAGGATTGAACTCACACTGGGCATAGAGCACACAATGGTAGGTGCCACATCTACTAATTTTATGAAGAATTAATTATTAATTCTTTAATAATTCTAAAAAATAATTATTCAAATTGAAAATAAGGATTTTGACTAATTAATTATTTAAATTTAGTATTTGGATTATTAGTTTGAATCCTAGCTAAATTTGAATTATGAGAATTATTTCCCATTATTTAAATTAGATTATTATTTTAAACAATGTAATTCAAAATTAAATTAGAACTGTTTAAACTGGAAGTATCTTGGATTATGTAGATAATCAAAGATCCCTATACGGTGATTGGCTAGAGAATTTGAATTCTTCAATTAATAGGTGGCATGTGCAAGCAAAGGGAGATTCCCCTATATGTGGCGTGTTCATCAGATAAGGAAGGAGAAAAATTATTTCTTGATTTTGATAGATTTTTGGCTCCTTCCACTACTTGCATAAATAGAGACGTGGATGTTCATTTGTTCTCAAATTATTTAAGTGCAAATTGGAGAGTGGACTAAGATTGCTTATTTTTAATAATCATACTTCCTCAACACTTGAGTGGTTGAAAGCATTGTAGCTATGGTGGAGATTTGCTAAGTTGTGCCCACACACACAACAATCTGAAGGAAGAAAATAATATTGAAGCTCTGACGGTAAAGATTTGTTCTTAAAGACTTGTTCAGTTAGAAGTGTTATCTCTAGTCTCCAACTGGCATATTAAATTAGATCTAATTTATTGTTTATAGCCTTATAAGTTAGTTCCCTTATGTTTACTAAAAAATTTTAAAATTCCACTACATCATTGAACTAACTTTTCCAACATTTTATGCATGAAAAGTGGTAAAAATAACTCTCTTTTGTAGATTGATCAGTACGCTTTTCAATTAGTGAACATGTTTTGATAAAAAAAAAACCCTCTTCTTTTTACCCTGTAACCACCTATAGCTTAAGTTAAGTATGAGATTGTTGTGCATTTGAAGTTATACTTTACTTATTGCAAAAGGAGAAACAAAGTAGTAATCATAATTTAAAAAATTTATGCAAATTACTTCTACACTTTTTCAAACAACCGTAGAGTTTTGGCAAATAAGTTTAAACTCAAACAATGTATCATGTAAGAGCTTTATATTGTAGCATGCAAGAGCTTTACATTGTTTATGGTTTAGACTCATGAGTTTGAATTTCCTTGCCAAACGCATAATTCATTACATTATGTCACCTGTGTAGAGGATTCATCCAACTTTTAGAACCAATACCAAAATGGCCCTATAATGTTTCTCATGACCAATAATGAAAATCACTTATAGATGGTGTTAGAGATCTTACCAGCAATACCTAAACAATAGGGCTTCGACCTCTAATCAAGATGAGATCTGGAGACGGTAATGGGGTGGGATAGAGTTGGGAAATATTTTTATTGACTTTCCCCATTAAAGAAAGCCTTCCCTAAAGCTGTCCCAATTCCAACAATAATGTTTGTTGCTGATAAAAATTTCAATAATAATAAATAAAAAATGTTAAAATTTATATTGAGTTTAATCCAAATTCAATGTTTAAGAAACCAAACTAAATTTGAAGAAAATATAGACATAAAAAAAATTAATATTGAAAATAATAATAAATATATTTTTGACAAATTAATAAAATGTGTGTATATTTTTCTCATGTACATTGGGCTAGAGCAGGGTACAACAGAGAGCGTTCTTCCATCCTCGCCCCGCCAATGAGTCAAGGACAAAATTTTGTTCCCATTACCATCCGAATCATAGAATATTGAACCCTATCCCTGCTCTTTAGGAAGCAGGGAATATTGTCATCCATAAAAGTTAAGATGAACTTCAAGAAGTTAACTTAACCCAACGGTCAAACATGTTGTTGTTGGCTTTTACTTGATCTTCCTATGGTTTCACCAAATTTGGCGAGATCAATGAGGTCATTGGGCCATGCTACAAGTTATTTACTAACTTTGAGGAGCTTGGAAGCTTGTGATTAGCCATAAAATGAGGAGTAACCACTTCGCAACCCCAACAATGACACAATATGATTCTAATGTGATTTAACTTTAATGCAACGCAAGGGAAGAATAAATATGTGCAATACTTCTTTTATGGATTTAACATGATGCAATATGCTATTTGCTAACAAAGTTTTTTTTTTTTCCCAAACCTTCTTTTATGGATTTAACAATATGCAATATGCAACATACCAAAAGTGCTTTAAAAAAAATGTTGATGGAGCAAATTTCTCATTCTTCATCCCTTCATCATAAATTATCATATACCCTATTAAATGGTAACTTTAAAATTTTGGCAATTAATAGAGAGTACAAAGAAGCAATCAAACTAGTAATGAGACATTATCTGTTTGGAATTGGTTCTATTTCTTTCTCCTCTTTCTTCTTTTCTCTCTTTCACAGATCTTCAATTTTGATGAATATGCATATCACTATTACATCGCTTCGAGAGGAAATATTTCTAGTATCAATAGAGACACTTGTTACGAGTGTCGACCTCTTGGGAAAAATCCATCAACAGAGGGTAGTGATGTAAGATCTCCATTACCGGCAGGAGATCTCTAGGCGCTATTGCTATGGGAGAGGGAATCTCCCATGGATGTATCAGCAAGAGATCTTGGCTTTTGTGGTCGTGAGTGAGATATTCTCATGGATCTCTACCGGCAAGATCCAATATGCTTTCCTCTCATGCCTTTTTTCGTTCATGGTTCGATATTCTGGTGTCCTAGGCGTAGAAGAACCACACCAATCCATCTCAAACTTGGTGGTTAAATTCTACTATGGTGACTAAAATGTAGGGGAGGTCTTGCGGAGAGGACATCTCTCACAGATCTCTTTTGCCTAATGGAAGATCCATGAGAGTTATGGTCATATAAGAGGTGATCTATGTTGTTGACCATGACTTTTAGGATCACGATACGATAACCCTAAGTATCATGGTACATGACGGTCACCAATTGGATATCAATAATTACCATAACTATTAGTATTAAAGGGGGTTATCTCTAAATAGTATGGTAAGATACCGGAGGTGATCAATGCTTATTGCGTGTATCTTAGTTTGGAATATATTAAGGGTGTATTGATATTCTGATGGCATCACATTCTTTGTAATAATATTTTTTAAGGTAACATAAATCAAACAAATGGTCAATCAAAGAAATAGTTTTTGGGTGTCTTAATATGAAAATACCGGTAATCATTATTATTATTTTTAAAAATACTCCTTTTAAATTTAAACTACTAAAATTCTTCCCTAAACTAACCCTAAAAAAAACATTCTCTCTCCTCCCTATAGCCACCCACTTCTCTCTCCACCCACGACAACGTCGTTGAGAAGAGCTCCGTAGAAGGAGCTCTTGAGGATTGAGTCTCCCATTAAATTGTCATTGAATTCTCGCCTTGGTCACTATCATGAGCACTGGCTAGCACATATGTGTTTTTGGATCTCATTAGAGTAATGTCTTTCAGTGGTGTTCATGCTATCAGTGGCTCATGATCATCATTAGTGTAAATCGTTAAAAACTAAAAACTTGTGGCAACAAAGCTCCACACCTAGGGACATTGCTTCGGTAGGGGTGAAGGGTGGGGTAGAGGGATTGTAAATTTGAGGGCAACTGCTGTAAATGTGTTTATAGTTGCAAAGAGTTCCTACCGATGTGAATTTCAGTTGTCACGAATTCTAAAGGTTTGGCCTTTGGTGGGATTCAAAATTTTTACTCTAGGGTTTTTTAGAAATTAGATTTGGATTTTTTATTTGTAGTTTACGGATTAAAAATTATTAGATCTGCTTTTTTGTCCCTTGAAATTGAGGTCTCCAATTTTTCCTTTTTTGTCTTTTCACATAATTCAGCAGTCAAAATTGTGATTTATTTTTCTGAAATCAGGGTGCTTAATTTGTGATCGGTACAGATTTAATTTTTTTATATGTAAATTCAAGGATAAAAATGAATTTAAACCACAAAAAGAAATGTGTATCAGAGAAAAATAGTTGCAAAGAGTTCTTACCGATATGAATTTCTATTGTCATGAATTCTAAAGGTTTGGCCTTGGGTGGGATTGAAAATTTTTTAATCTAGGGTTTTTTAGAAATTAGAATTGGATTTTTTATTTGTAATTTGGGGATTTGAAATTATTAGATCTGTTTTTTCCCCTAAAATTCAGGTTTCCAATTTGTCATTTTTTTGTCTTTTCGCATAATTTGGCATTCAAAATTGTGATTTATTTTTCTCAAATTAGGGTGCCCAATTTGTGAGGGGTACAGATTTAGTTTTTTATATATAAATTTGAGGATAAAAATGAATTTAAACCACAAAAAAATAGTGCATGTCTGAGAAATAATAAAAAGTTTTAAAAACTAATAAGCTCTTATCAAAAGTAGTACACTGCCTAATTAACAAGGCATGAACCAGTGATGTTTTTGTAGAAGAAAGTTCTCATAAATAACACATGTTTGTAACTTAGTATGCCATTAAAAATTATTTTCAGTAGATGAGAGATAAAGAGGATGATAAAGTTGAGAGAGTATTAGAGTATGTCTATTTAGATTGACTGGGAAAAAAATCTAAACAACTCGCACAAATTATTTTTAAAAAATAATTTATGTAATAGTATAATATAACTTTTAAAATTATAATATGAATAAATATAAATATATATTTTTAAAAGTGTAACATGATATATAATTTGCTCTTTTTTTTTTTTGGATTCAAAAGCCCAGAGTGTAACTACTTGCTATAATTTAGAATCTCAACTCCTTTTTTATATTGATGCTGACTACAGCTACTAACTAACATAAGAATAGGGCCCAAGTATGTTGGGCCATTTTGAGCTTTCCTGTAAATTTGAGTAAAAATTACGCAATGTCATCATTTTTTAAGAAGTGAATTAAAATTTATCTTTGTTTTATAAATATCACTTATATGTCCCTTTTTTTTAAATTACATATATTGAGAATCCAAAAATACCCTATAAGTAGACTTTATCATGTATTTATTTTTTTTTTTTAATAAATCTTCTTATTTTTCTCCTAGTTGAGTCATTGAAAAAAAATGATATTAGAGAAATACAGATATACTTAAACGAATTACGATATAACTTAAACAACCAAAAAATCATCCATGTCGTTAAATCACGTACAATAGAATTTCAAAAAAATAATACAAGAAGAAATAAAAAATGAATATCATTAACTTAATGTAATATTGTTTGTATTAACTTAATAAATGTCATTAAATATCATTATCATTATGTATCATTAATTTAATGATATATCAATTATATAACCTACAAGACACACAAAAAGACTTGATAAATACTATTTCATTAATTTAATTACCCATAACCAAAAAATGGAAATGTCATTACCACTTGAAGTCTTTAAAAAATAAATGTAATTATGCATCATTAACTTAATGATATATTAATTATATAACCTGTAAGACACAGAAAAAAACTTAATGGATACTATATTATTAATTTAATTACAACATACCAATTTCAATTTATCAGTAAAATTGTGATTCTATAAAAAAATTCTATCTTTTAGGTGAGGGAATTTTAAAATCGTTATTTTGGATACTAATTTGAATTTAAACAACAAAAAGCCTAATTTTAAGGATTTTTTAAAATATAATAATATTATAATCCGTTTGAAATCTTAAATATGTATATTCTAATTATTCTAAAAAAATAAATTAAAACTAACAATATCATTATTTAGGTCAATAATGTCTTTATACATATACATTAATACATATAAAGAACATTCATATACTGAAGATATATTTTAACTCTACAAATAAAAAAAAGGCTACATGTCTCATTAACCCCCAATTTTAAAGAATTTTTTTTTCATACGACACTAAAAATAGTTATACCACATTATTATTTATAATACTTGTTTAAATTATATCATATTAAATATTTGTGATAAAAAATAAATATCAAAAGATAGCATTTATAAAAAATTCCTATATGATCTGTCAGGCTATTTGTACCGAGCAACCTAACATATGAATGGGCCAAGTGATTGACTTGTCGAGTTCTCAACTTCTTCGCAATGCCCAAGTAGGAATAATTTTTGGTCAACAAATGCTTTGATCTGTTAGGCTATCTAAACATTGTTTGGTTAACAAATGCTTTTAAAATGAGAACGAAAACAAAATAGTGAGAATGATTTTTGTGAAGGAAATAGAAAATGATTTAAAGTTGTTTTCTCATTTCTGTTTTTATTATTTATAGCATATCATTTTATACACGTTTGTAAAAATGTACCTAAACAATTTTACTTTTTTCTTATATATGAAGCAATCTCTAAAAAAAAAAAAACTAAATATAACTTCAAAAACAGTCTCACCATTATCCCTAAAAATTCTAATTTTTATTTTCTTTTTTACCCAAAACAAAACCATTTTGAAGTCATCGCAAAACAAAGTAATATAGCCTATATATTTTGGTAGAACTAGAAGAAAGAAAAGTTGCTTTGAGTATAATAATAATAATAATAATATTATTATTATTATTTATTAGTTGTTGTTTATCTAATTACTATATTGCCAAGTTCATTATTTTTAATAATTTTTTAGAGGCTAGAGTAATATTTCAAATTGGTTGGCTCTGATTCTCCCCCTTCTTTTACTACTTCTCTCCTCTCCTCCCTCCCTTCGTCTTTGCACAAAACTTTTATTTTTTTTTTTCTAGTTGAGAGTAAAATTACATATAATGAACCTTTGTGTATCATTAGGAATTCTCTTGGCATTAAATCGATTGATTGCCTGCCTTGGTTAGGTTTAATAGGGGCTCTCCCAATTGGTACAAAAACATTGTAAAAATCGTATATCCTTAACCTTTGCAAAACAAACAGACTACTTGAAATATATATCTCAATCATGTAAAATAGAAATAAGGATTGCTAAGACTTAGAGAACACATTTTTTTTCATTTAACCAATTTGGTGATCAAAGTGAAATATGATTATAATAATTTAAGCACCAATGTTCTGACTCCAGAGATTTCGGACTGAAAAATTTAATAAACAAACTTGGTGCTCAAGTCTAGGCTATTACACAGAACTACGTTGTGCAACATTTACTTTTTTAGGAATTACGATGATAAAAAAAATCGGAGATAGTCATTACTTAAAATTTGCTTAATTAACAAAATCTCAACCCTACTAACTAGCAAAATCTCATCGGATATTGAACATTTACAAACCTTTCTTGCACTCTGGGAACATCAATCCTCAATCTGCGAATATGGATCTTTCACAAAAAACTTACCTAAAATAGCAAATAAAATAACTAAAAGAGAGCCAAAGTCTCTACAACAAGGTAGTTAATTGGAGGGTACGTGGTAGTATCTTCCTCTACACATGCACCTATAGACAATTGGGCAAGACTCCACGGAACACTTAAAGCTCACCATAACCCTCTTACAGGGGAAGCATGGCCCACAAGCATGGGAACAGTCTGGCAAGCTTGACCCTGTTGGGTACATTTCCATTCCCAAATTTTGGTTCTTTGCTCTTTCCTGCTACAAGTTAGGTGTTCGATAATATTCCGTATTAAATTTCTCACCAATGTGGTCTTGAAAATAACTTAAAATTTGGGGAGTCAAAGCAAAATTAACCTTATAAGGGTAATTGGTACGAGAATTATCTTTATCACCAATATCACCTCCTTCCTCTTGCAAGCAAACTGACACATAAAAACCGAACAAAAAGGGCAGTCACAACAAAGTTAATTTAGGTATAATCATAGTAGTATTTAATCTGATTTCTAGTGCAGTGAATGTAATATAGTCCATGTACGTATACATTGTGGATGTTTCAAAGATCAAAATTATGTACTGTATTTAATTGTCTAGTGGCAAATATTATTCTATTTAAACCTAGATGCCAAATAGATTTTTGTTTACTAAAAGTAAAATATTTCGAAGAAAATATTTGGAGCTCAATTTGATAACCTAAAATGGTTGGCTGGTCAGATAAGGATGAGCTTAGTTACCTCTAAGTTTAGGACCCCTAAAAATATTGCTTTTAGTGTTCAAGAAAAGGGAAAATTAAGTAACAAGGAACCCTAGCTAAAAGCCGATTATACATACATACATATATACAAACATGCATGCATGCATGCATACATACATACATTCATATTATAAACACTTACATTGATGAGGCCTCAACCCAAGGCTGCAACTGGCCATCATAAATAGTATTGCCGTAAAAAGAATCACTAGGAAAGCTGCATTTTGGGATGCCAGACTACTAGAGAAGCTCTTCATCATCCTGCTCGCTTTCACTTTGACAGTTATCTTTCCCTTCTGTGGTGGAACTTAACAAAGTTATTGAGAAACTTGAAGATCAAAAAACGACACAAATGGTCAAAGGGTGAGATGAAAAAAAAAGAAAAAAGCGTAACGTACTTTATACACGAAAAGAACCATAGAAGTCGTGGTGCGGAGGGAACTATAGAGAGTGTTGGCGAGTAGCAATATATGCAGCCAAAAAAAAAAAAGAAAAAGATTTTTAATTAATGTGGAAAGAAGGTACACCTGTTGCACTCACATGATCCACGGCCATTGCTTTCAAGGATTTCACATGTTTTGGTAAGTCATGGCACCCCCATAATGTAAACAAAACATCATCGATATACATTTATGACTTGTATTAAATGAACTCAGATTTGTCTCCCTAATGTGTGCATTTATACATATGTATATACATGTGTGTGTGCGTGTGTGTGTAACGTAGCTGACCCCTACTTGATATAAAGGACATATATACATGATACCTTGAGAAGAATATATAATAAGTTCACAAAAAATGAAACTTCTTAGTTTTAAGAATGAAAACACTTTAGTTGATTTAGGGAATTAATCTTACATGTGCCCACCTAAAAATCTGGCACTTAAATTTTGCCACTTAAATTTAAAACTTGTATTTTGATTTTTTTTAAATTTTAAATTAGCCTCACCTAACCTTTTTTTTATTAGAATTGCCATATTTAAAAACTGAAGAAAAGATAAAAGAAATTGTGTCACTTGACTTTTGTCTAATTTATTTTGAAAATAAACGAAAAAATCATCTCATTTAATTTATTGCAGTCATATTGGCAACCTGTAAAATTTACTTGTGATGTAAAAACCACTTTTTCAAAGATTGCTAATGTTTGGTCTGTGAAAAAGATTGTAGAACTACAACATATGGTGAGGAACATCTTATCTGGGTATATTATAAAATATTCCTTATATATTATATGTACATAATAAATTTTTAATATACATATGAAGAAGTTAATATTTTCTACGATATCGTTATCTTTAATAGTAGCTTGAATTTATATATATCAATTATCAAATTAGAAAATTTATTGATTCAATAATCTTGAGCAACTTACCTAATTATATATATCTTGTAATGCTTATTTATATAAGTCCTTTACATAGTGCTAATTATTAGTATTTTGTTTTCCTTTTTTCTAGTATGTAGATGCAGATATATTTTTGAACAACGTTAAAGCGTTTGTGTTCTTTTATATATATATTTTATTTAATTTTATTAATAACATCAGTATTCATCAACGTTATAGAGGGCCAACGCTTATATAGTGAATGTATATGGGGATAAAAATAAGGGAGTTCACGTGCAGAGGTTATTTAATTTTATATAGCATAGTGACTTAAATACGGGTACATCATCATATAATAGGTATGAATTGTCGAAGGGCAATTGCAGAGAGGCCATGCCATAAACGTGAAATTCAGAACTTGGAATTAATGAACTTGTAGCAATTAAATTCTTACATGCGTTCCCCTAAATAATAATGGTAGTAATTCTTACATGCTATTTATGGATTTAGACTTATTTCAATAATAATGATAGTAATTCTTACATGCTATTTATGCATATAGACTTATTTCAATGATCATTTTTTTTTCAAAAAATAATATATATATATTTTAATAATAATTGATGATATAATAGAGATAAAAATTCATCATTTATTATAAATTTTTTGTCAATTATTCGTTTAATTATAACTGTAAGTTAATATCAAACTGTTAATAATAATAATTATTAATTAAAAATATAATCACTAAAACTACACTTTTATTATATATATATATATAAATATATATATATTCATATTGGCATATATTATCACTTCGATTTTGTTGTTCCTTCACCGGCACGTTGCCCTGGCTATTGTATTGCGAAAATAATGGGCAGAGTCCTTTTCTGTGCTTTGCTGTTATGGCACAGCGTGTTTTTCTGTGCATGAACAGAGTGCTTCCTCTTATTAATTTAATCTACAAGAGACAATGTTCTTTTCGAATAAAACAAAATAAACAAAATATGAAACCAACACCAGCAATGTTCTACTCATAATTGCGTGTTACAAATATATGAAAAGCCACAGACTGTCACAAAACAAAATAATAAAAAATTTTGAGTTTTTTTTTTCCAATTGTGATTTTGATTTTGTTTGTGTAAAGAAGACCTCATGATTAGTAGGTGGAGTCCAAATTTTTAAACTGTTGGACTAAATGCAATGGCTTAAAAACAAGATCTTATAGATAAGACTCTTTTAGATGGTCTTACCATAGTCATGTCCAAAGATTTTAATTGCTATTCCTTGAGTTATTAGTAAAAGAATGCTATGATAAGACCCTTTGAAAGATCTTATCTATAAGACTCATTTTTTTAAGCTGTTGGATTTCATCCAATAGTTTAAAACATTCAACTCAACCTAATTACAGTGAGCTCTCCCTCACACAATCATATTTAAAATTAAGGGAATGTTTAGAATAATACCCTTTATTTTCTCCTATTGATAAGACCTTTTTTATGCTATTAGATTTTAATTTAATAGTAAAAAATAAAAAAGCTCATCTTTGGTAAAATGAGCCCATTCACACCAAATTCATCACAAAACAAAAAATAAAAAATAAAAATAAAAACTTAAAACTAAAAATTCTTTAAAAAAACCTAAAGGTCTTCTTCTTTAGCGACGGCGTGGTGTCAACGATAGAGCGACCACCCTAGTTGTGACTTCACGAGGGTTGCGACTTCACGAGTTGGAATCTCTGCCTCCATGGGTTGCCATTTGCAGCGACGACGACGGCACAACAGAGGCGCGATGATCTCACAATTGAGGATGAGAAAGACTGATGGAGGCTTGCGATTCCATCGACCACTATGCCAAATTTAGGTCGTGAGAGGGTGATCCTCCTTCATGGTGCCTAGGCGATGCCCGTGGTGATTTTTATTTCTTTTAGTCGCTTGGGTCGGTGCTCACATCTCCTTTGCGATCTCATATCCTAGTCATGATGTCAACAAACGTCGTGACAGCACTTTAGCGATAAAGGTCGTAATCGGCTACCAGCCCACCACCACCCTGAGCTCATTAGACTGGTTTTCTCGTCTATCGTTGATCGACAATTCTCTAAGGGCCACGGTTACAGCGGCTTTACCCTCACCTCTAGTTGCTCTGCCCTCCTCTGTGTTCCTTTTTTTTTTTTTGAAAATTTTCTAAATATTTTGAGTTTTTTTCAATTGTAATTTTAATTTTGTTTGTGCAAGGGAGACTTCATGAATAGTAGATAGAGTTCAAATTTTCACCATTGGATTAAATCTAACAGCTTAAAAAATGGGTCTTATAGATAAGACTATTTAGAGGATCTTATCATAGTCATGCCCTAAAATTAAAATTAAAAAAATAATAAATTAACATGACAAAAAAATAAAGAAAAAAACCCATGGAGGTGTCTTCTTGCTCGAAGGTGTAGGGCTTTAACGCCGTCCTCCTCTAGTGGAAGGGTGGTAGTGTAACACCCGCCATTTTTCATGTAACGGTTAATGAAAGATATATAACAACGTTAAATAATATCTTTATAATATAATGTTACTGACCATTTTATTTTGAGTATGATGACAGGTGGCGGTCACGTGAAATTGATGTGTTCAAGATGTTCATGTCAAAAATGATGATAAGTTTAAAGTTTTCTTTTTTCTAAAAGAGTTTTCAACTTGCCCTAAATTTATAATCTTTATAATGCTCTGGAGTTACGTGTGCCCTAAAGTTAAATTCTTGATGATGACATGAATATTGTTGCATATTTTCTTATTTTTATAATATTAATGATGTGATGATAATTACATGTGTAATATTATTTTTTGGGTCATAGAGTAAATGTTATGGTTGTGTATAAATAATTTTGTATTATAATTATATTATATTACATTATTATATTATATAATATTGCAATAAATAATATATTATATTGCAATATATATAACCGTGTGTTAATATTATAATTTATATTATAATATATTTATATTATATTATATTATATTATAAAAGTATATACCCTTATGTTAAAAAAAAAGGTAGCAACTGTACAAAAAAAAAAAAAAAAAAAAAAGAAAAAGAAAAAAAAGGAAACAAATTAGATTAGGATTAAGGTTTTAGTCTCCACATAAAATCTATATAAAGACCTATTGTTAGTAACGCTAGACTCACACTTCATTCCTTCCTCATTGATTGGTTTCATGCTTGGTTTTCTTTAGCTTTATCATGATTTCTAATCTTCCGAATTTCATTCATCTTGGTAAGTGTATCAATTATTTAACATGTTTGTTTGATGTTTTGGTGTATTGTGTTAGTCTTAGAATTATTACTATCATTACATGGATTCTTTTATTGTATGTATTTCATGTTAACTAGTGATTGAAAAGAGTTGATCATTTCATTGTTTTGATTAACTTCTCATTAAACCCTAGATTAGAAATATCATATGTTTTCATATTTTGTTATGTAGATCTTTAAGGGTATATTTTATTATCAATTAGTATCATGTTAATTATGTGTTTACAAATTTAAATGAGGTTTTATTAGGTTATGAATTGGTATTGAATTTTTTTGATGCCTTAGGCCTACTTTTCATACAAACATCTGATAGCCATCATGTTTCAGTAATTTTTAATTCTGTCTTGCTCTGTTAATATTTTTCTTATATTTTTCTCAAATAGTAGACATCCTAAGCTTTCTTTTGGCTTTTGAATTGCTTAAATCAGAGTTTTTTTTTTTAAATAGTTATGATTTTTTGAATTTGACCCTAAAAGCTGTACAGTATTACAAGGACCTGAAATTTAGATTGAATTTTGAGGACTTTTTCTTTATGTAAATTATTGTGAAAATATGCGTGTAATATATCAAATTCTTTGTTTTTGAGTCTAGTTTCGAATGCCATTGGATTTAGCTGACTTGGAGTTAAATGAAATTATTATGAATTTTAAAGCGAATAAAGGTCATTCTGCCTACTATTGGGAATTATGCCCTAAATTCATAAATTGTGATTTTGTGTTTCTTAATGTTATTGCATGATGAGGTGATGTTCAATGATAGTATGAGATGTTTATAGGTTGTCATAAAAATTTTAGGATCAAAGAAATTTTATTTTAATTATTTGAGTATGATGAACATGTGTTGCTCACTGCCCTATCTGTTTATGGTTTATTTTGTCTTTGAATTCTAATGCATGTTTTAAATTGTTGAAAATTTATTTGAAGCTAATTTTTGGATATGTTATATTTTTAGGTGTCTATTACATGTAAGATTTTTGTGGAATTATTTTATGAAATAGATGTTTTATTATATGAATGTTAGATAGGATTGTTCATTGCACAGCTATTGTTGGCAGATTTTTTGCTACGAAGTTTTTGACTTGTTTTGGTTATCAAATGTGATTTTTATCACCAACAAAAAATCATGATATTATGTTTATATGTTAGCTTTGTCCCTCTAGAGTCTCAGGCTCTAATTGTGTGTGAATTGTGAGTTATTGAATAAAGAATACATAAGGGTCATGTAGGTATTAGTATTGTAGTTTTTGCATGAATATTTTGTTAAACATGTATGCCCTAAGGAGTAAAAATGTAATATGTTTTTGGAGACATTTTTATCAATAAAGAATTTATTTATTATTCATATACCAAATCTTGTCTTCTTTATGTTCATATTTGTTGAATGTATATTAAGCAAACAATAGTCTGAGACTGTCGGTCTAAACCTTAAGAATTGGGCATATGATGGACGGATTATGTGGAAGACACGATTCTTAAGGTGATGGTCTAAATCATATGATCCATAATCGAGAGAATAAAGTTGGGCGCTTTATTCATGCAAAGATTGTTATGTTGTCTATATCCCTTTTGGGAGATGGTTTGTCTTGACCATCAGAAGTGGACTCCATGAATAGAAACATTAGCACGTTGTCATAGGTGACGATGTGTTGGATCGGGACATAAAGTGAATTGATTTGGATTAATAATTCTGTCTCAGCAAATCGATTCACTTTAGAAAATCATTTGTGTTGTATCTTAATCCTGAGATGAATAGTGGGCCCGTTGTCTTGACTTATGTCTTTTGATGTACCAAAGGGTGACACCTACATCTTAATAGTGGTATGCATGCCGGTACGTTGGAGGCATGACTCTTGATGGTGTAGACTTGTTATTTATAGATATGGAATCCATAGCTCCTCTTTAGGAGTAATGATATCCTCTTATATGCATTATCTTGTAATTGAAAAACTGGAGCGCTCATCCATTTGGATACATAGGTGTAACCAAATGGTATATTGTCTTTGGATGGTAAGTTTTCTAATGGTGAGATAATGGAACGTAAGATAAAAATAATCAGGAAAGTAAGACAGAACTTGTCCTTAAGCCGATTATGGATTATCATATAGGGATACGATACACTATGATATGTCATAGAGACTTAGCTATACGGGCTTCGTAATTCTATGTAGTTCGAGAGTGCAGCTTCAAGCTTTTAGTGGAGTAGCATTGGAGTTGATAATTATGAAATGTATATCTGGGATATTGGGTTTCATAATTATCGGGAGCTTGAACTATATAGGTCCATTTAGTCCCCTTTGCTAGCTCACAACATCCTATAACGACACGGTGTGTTTTTTCAATAATTGGTGACTTATGTCGGATTTATCAAATTGGTTAAAATTTGGAAGAATCAAATTATTCATGTCTGTTTATCGGTTGAATTAATTTTGTGATAAAATTGATTCAAGATAAACTTGTTGAATTGTAAGGATCGGATAATTCTTGTCTGTTTATTGATTGATTTAATTTTAGATAAATTGGATCAAGATAAACTTGTAGAATTATTGAGAATTGATTTATTTTCTTAGAGATTATCTAGATAAAGTTGTTTTGATCAGATAAATTCTCTATTGGGTTATTTGAATTAAAACTGAGACTTTATCCTATAGAATCTTGGGTGGGAAATAAAAGATTCATGAGATTTTTTTTATTCGGCAGTTCGGCCTACCGATGGATTTGTTCGGCCTGCCGATGGGACTTGTTTGGCCTACCGATCAGGTGGTTCGGCCTGCCGATCAGCGAAGGATAAGATCATGTGTTTACATGTGGATCTTATCAGATATTGATCCGAATTTGATTCTGATTCGAGTTTTGAGACTTAATCTGATAAGGACTGACCCTGAGACCAACCTCTATAAATAGGGAGTGATTCTCATAAATTACTTAGATCAATTGAGAGATTAAGAGTGATACTCTGCTAAGTGAGAATTTGAAAACTCCCTGAGAGCATTTGTTCACAAATCACAAACACTTGCTTTGGGTTCTCTTGATTGGTTGGAAGGAGAGTCACCGGTGGAAGAGCTGTACGTGTGAGCCTACACTCACTCCGGTCGTGGATAGAGAATAGCAAAGAAGACCAGTTGGTTGAGGCTCTTCTAAAATGTTATTTCTCTTTACAGATTGCGGAGGTTCTTCGGCACACAAAGGTTAGTAAGATCTGGTTAATTTATACATATAGCATGTTAAACTTGTGTTTTGGAAATTACTCTGACACAAAATTTTTAAAATTCCGCTGCGCACCCTTTTTTTCAACAATTGGTTTCAGAGCCATGGTTTTTACATAAATTTACGAGTTTGTGATCATGTTATATGTGTAAATTTTGTGATCTTAATCTCTCTTATGCTTGAATTTAATTTTATAAAGAGTTGGCACTCTAGGTTTCTATATATTATATATGTTGTCATGGATTATGTGGTGAATGTTTATTAATTAATTATGGTTGATTAAATCGTTATTTAATTAATTATTAATTAATTAATTTATACCGGTTATGGTTCCTTAGAGGTTAGAATGTGTATCTAGGTTTTTCATGTAATTAGATGACGGACTATTCTCCGTCTAGGAATTATTATTTAGTTTTAAATTTGTAAGAATTTTGTAATTAAATAATTATTCGGAGAAGACGGATCTAGAAGACGGATCTAGAAGATTGATGATGCTCCCAAGTATTTCTAGAGTCTCTAATTTTATGATTTTGAATTGCTGAAAACAAAATTAATGAATTGCATTTAAAATTGTATTTTCTAGAATGGAGATTTTTGCTCAATCAGCATGCCAAACCTCACAGTTCGACAGGCCAATGGTCGTAGATCGGTAGGCCAGACTTGTGGTTCGGCAGGCCATCAGTGGGGTAGAAATCAGGTGGCTCTAGCGGCAGGCCGAACATTCATGAGTCGACAAGCCGATCTTCCTGATCGGTAGGCCGATGGAGCATGACCGGCAAGCCGATCACCCAAATCGGCCTGTCGACCGAGAGTTGAAAAATTTCTAGAAAAGGTGTAATTTTAATTTTATTTTTGGGATAATTCTGAGAAACAATAAATTTGGATATGACCTGAAATATAAAGTGTTCAATTCACACGAGATTGAAGACTTGAAGATGGAATTACATGAAGAAGGATACAGCTTGAGGATTCAAGGATGAAGAATCGATAATATGTCTCGATTATTCTCTTATAATCTTAGTTTTTTATTCTCTAGGGTGGAACCATAATATTACGGTTATATATTATTTTGCTTGTAGCTTTGCTTGATTGCTTTGCCTGTTTGCATTATAATATGATTTGCTATGTATATTGATAACATGTCATATAGAATAGGAAGTGCCACTCATATTAAAATTGTTCATGCATATTCTTAAAATAAAACCTTAATTTCAAAAGATTGAGTGGGAGAAGGTTTTCGAAGAGAGAACTTAAGGCCTCCATCGTTGGTCCATAGGCAGAACATGGTGGTCTCGACCCCTAAGAAGGGATTTCTATCATGTATCAGATTGGATCTCTAAGAAGATAAGGTATTTTAGCATGATTTATGGTTGCACACTCCTAGGTGGTGATTATAAATCATGGATAAAATATTAAAACGATGGTTGTACACTCACGTTAATTTTATTATTAACCTCCCCTAGGAGCTCTGTTAATAAAATTAATGGCCAAAGAAACGATTATTAATATATGCTGGATCATACGGGTCTTGGATGGCATATATTAATCAGGAGGGGATCTGCATTCCTGATTGAATTTGGCATGACTCTCCTAGGAGCTTGTTGAATTCTGAGTTGGGAATTATCGTTGTAAGGTTGTGATATTTTCAATTTTTTGACACATAAACACATTTATATTTTTTTACATGATTGTGTTATCTTACTAAATTATTATTATATGTTTGCTTATGTTTAGTATATGATTCTTTATTGTAGATTAAAAATGTCTAAAAATGCTTTATCATCGATACTTGACAAAAACCTATTAACCGGTGAGAACTATAATGATTGGAAACGGAACTTGGATATCGTCCTGTCTTTTGAGAAACTGACATATATACTGACAACCCCTTGTCCTCCGAGCCTACAGGAAACTCAAGTAATGAGCAATTCCAAGCATATGATTGCTGGAAAGATGCTAATGATCAGGCCCGCTGCTATGTTACGGCTAGCGTGAATAACGTGCTGCAGGCTCAACATCAGGATTATGAGACTACGAAGCAGATTTGGATAATCTTGAGGATATGTTTGGAGGCCAGGCCATAACAAAGCGGCAAGGGGTGCTTCAGAAACTCTTAAACTGTAGACAGAGACCGGGGACATATGTAAAGGAGCACATGATGTTGGTCATGGGTTACCTTGCTGAGGCTCAAACCAATGGAGCCGACATCGATGCTGAAACTCAGATGACTATGGCCTTTGAGACTCTGTCTAAGGAATTTATTCGTTTAGAGCTACTTTTAATTTAAGCAATAGATGGGATATGACCTTGATGGAATTGATGAAACAGTTACAAGAGTTCGAACTGCTGATCAGGGAGTCTCTTGCGGGTGGTGAGGCCAACATGGTAGCTACTTCTAGTTCCAATCCTAACTCTAGGGAATGGAAAGAAGCAAAGGGCCAAGAACAGGAAGTCTTCTATTCCTGCTAGCACCAAGAGCAAGAAGAAGAAGAAAAAGAACCCAAAGAAGCTTAAGTGCTTCTTCTATGAGAAGGTCAGACATATCAAGAAGCATTGCAAAGACTTCCTTTCCAAAGGAGGTAGGTGTGATCTTCTGTATTTAGAAACTTATTTGGTTGAGGAATCCAATGACATCTGGGTCATAGATTCCGGTGCAACAAATCATGTTGGTGTTTCTCTACAGGGGTTCAAAGAAACGAGAAGTCTGCTACATGAAGACTTCACGCTTTGGATGGGCGATGAATCCTTGGTCTCAACGGAAGCAGTGGGAGATGTTCATCTTTATTTTGATAATTATAGGAATTTATTCTTACAAGATTGTTTTTATGTTCCTAAATTTAAAAGGAATTTAATTTCTATAGCTTGTTATTTAAAGACTCCTACTTGGTTTCTTTTAATGATAAAGTGGTGATTCGTAAAAACAAATCTTTTATCTATTCTGGATGGATGCAAAATAATCTATATTTTATCAAACCTAAGATGGACTTATTGCTTAATGCTGAGATGAATGATAATAACTCTAAAAGACTTAAAACTTCTCATTCTAATAAGATTTATCTTTGGCATTTGCACCTTGGTCATATTAACCTGAATAGGATTCAAAGGTTGGTAAGGGATGGACCTTTAAGTCACTTGGAATCTATACCTCAATGTGAATCTTGTTTGGAGGGTAAAATGACCAAAAGACCATTCGGGTCTAAGGGCAATAGGGCCGAAGGGGTTCTAGAACTTGTGCATAGTGATGTTTGCGGACCGATGAACATCCGGGCACGAGGAGGGTATGAGTACTTTGTCACTTTTATTAACGATTACTCAAGATATGAGTATGTGTACCTAATGCACCACAAAAGCAAAACTTTTAACAAGTTCAGGGAGTTTCAGGCTGAAGTGGAAAAGCAATTGGGTAGACCCATAAAGGCACTTTGATCAGATCGAGGTGGGGAATACCTTTCAGATGAGTTCATGGAACACTTATTAGAGAATGAGATTTTATCCCATTTGACTGCGCCGGGCACTTTGCAGCAGAATGGCATAGGGGAGAGAAGAAAGAGGACTTTGTTGGACATGATTAGGTCCATGATGAGTTATTCATCATTGCCTTTTTCCTTTTGAGGATATGCACTACAAACCGCATGTTATCTTTTGAACAATGTGCCTTCAAAATCGGTCCCTAAAACTCCTCACGAGTTCTGGACGAGTAGGAAGACATCCTTAAACCATATTCGCATATGGGGATGTCTGGCTCATGTCCTGTTTAAGGATCCAAATAAGTCGGAAGCACGTTCGAAAGTTTGCGTGCTTGTAGGATATCCGAAAGGGACTAAAGGGGGTTATTCTTATAACCCAAAGGAAAATAAAGTCATGGTTCCAACTAATGCAACTTTCCTTGAGGAGAGTTACATGAATGACTTTAAACCTTGAAGCAAAGTAGTGCTTGAGGAGTTAAGGAGTGATCCGATCACTTCAGAGGTTCTAAATGAAACCGTTCCGATCAGTGTAGAAAAACTAAACAAACTTGAACAAAAACCTCAAGGGCTTCGGTGTAGTAGGAGGATCGGGCGTCAACCTGAGAGGTATATATTCAATGGGGAGGTCTTTTTGGCTTAACCGGATGAACATGACAGGGATCCTTATACTTACGCAGAAGCTACGGAGGATGTTGATTCAAAACTTTGGACAGAGGCCATGAACACAGAGATGAAGTCTATGGAGACTAATCAGGTCTGGGAGCTTGTGGATCTTCTCGAAGGGGTAAAACCCATAGGGTGTAAGTGGATCTACAAGAGGAAAAGAGGAGTGGATGGAAAGGTCGAAACCTTTAAGGCTAGACTGGTAGCTAAGGGTTATACGCAAAAGGAAGGAATCGATTATGAGGAAACCATTTTGCCTGTAGCCATGCTCAAGTCCATCCAGATTCTCTTGTCCATAGCTGCCGCTCTCGACTACGAGATTTGGCAGATGGATGTCAAGATGGCTTTTTTGAATGGCTATCTTGATGAGTCCATTTATATGGAACAACTAGATGGGTTTAAGGTCACAAGTCAAGAGGGTAAGGTTTGTAAGTTGCTAAAGTTAATTTATGGACTTAAGCAGGCTTCTCGTTCTTGGAATATAAGATTTGATTAGATGATCAAGACTTATGGGTTCTCACAAAATGTGGATGAGCCATGTGTTTACAAACACATTAAGGATGGGAAGGTGGTTTTTCTACTGCTCTATGTAGATGACATTCTGCTAATTGGCAATGACGTTGGGGCATTGTCATCGGTCAAATTATGGTTGACCAAGCAGTTTGACATGAAGGACTTAGGTGAGGCTAATTTTGTTCTCGGTATCCAGATCTTTTGGGATAGGAAGAACAAAATGATAGCTTTGTCACAGGCCGGCTACATAGATAAAATTCTCAAGAGGTTTGCAATGCAGGATTCCAAGAAAGGTGGGCAACCATCTAGGTCTGGAATTACTCTTTCTAAGAAAGACTCTCTAAAGTCTTATGAAGAAAGAGAATACATGAAGAAAGTGCCTTATGCTTCTATAGTGGTAAGTCTCATGTATGCCATGCTTTACACACGACTGGATATTAGCTATACGGTTGGGATTGTAAGTTGATTTCAGGCGGATCTAGGACCGAACCATTGGGTTGCGGTAAAGCATATTTTCAAGTACCTAAGAAGGACTCGAGGGTATATGCTTGTGTATTTAGGTGAGGACTTGACTCCTCTAGGATACACTGACGTGGAATTTCAATCCTGTTTGGATTCTAGGAAATCGACTTCAGGTTTTGTGTTTACTCTAGGCGGCGGTGCCATTTGTTAGAGAAGTGCTAAGCAAGATTGCACTTCAGATTCAACGATGGAGGCCTACTATATGGCAGCTACTGATGCTTTAAAAGAAGTAGTGTGGCCTCGCAAGTTCCTTGGGGATCTTGAGGTAGTTTCTGGTATGGATAAAGCGGTATCACTGTACTGTGATAACAGTGCGGTGGTAGCTAATGCTAAGGAACCAAGATTTCACAAGAAGAGTAAGCATATTGATCGAAAGTATCATGTGATAAAAGACTTCGTTGAGGGCAGGCATGTCACGGTGTGCAAGATCGCGTCAGAGGACAATTTAGCTAATTCATTTACAAAGACACTTACTGGGAGAGTCTTCGAGAGGCATGTGGAAGCTATGGGGATGCGAGATTTGTCATATTTACTCACTTAGTGCAAGTGGGAGATTGTTAGACATGTATGCCCTAAGGAGTAAAAATGTAATATGTTTTTGGAGACATTTTTATCAATAAAGAATTTATTTATTATTCATATACCAAATCTTGTCCTCTTTATGTTCATATTTGTTGAATGTATGTTAAGCAAACAATAGTCTGAGACTGTCGGTCTAAACCTTAAGAATTGGGCATATGTGGACGAATTATGTGGAAGACACAATTCTTAAGGTGATGGTCTAAATCATACGATCCGAAATCGAGGGAATAAAGTTGGGCGCTTTATTCATGCAAAGATTGTTATGTTGTCTATATCCCTTTTGGGAGATGGTTTGTCTTGCCATCAGAGGTGGACTTCATGAATAGAAACATTAGTACGTTGTCATAGGTGACGATGTGTTGGATCGGGACATAAAGTGAATTGATTTGGATTAATAATTCTGTCTCAGCAAATCGATTCACTTTAGACAATCATTTGTGTTGTATCTTAATCATGAGATGAATAGTGGGTCTGTTGTCTTGACTTGTGTCTTTTGATGTACCAAAGGGTGACACCTACATCTTAATAGTGGTATGCATGCCGGTACGTTGGAGGCATGACTCTTGATGGCGTAGACTTGTTATTCATAGATATGGAATCCATAGCTCCTCTTTAGGAGTAATGATATCCTCTTATATGCGTTATCCTGTAATTGAAAAACTAGAGCGCTCATCCATTTGGATACATAGGTGTAACCGAATGGTATACTGTCTTTTGATGGTAAGTTTTTAGATGGTGAGATAATGGAACGTAAGATAAAAATAATCAGGAAGGTAAGACAGAACTTGTCCTTAAGCCGATTATGATTGTCATATGGGGATACGATACACTATGATATGTCATGGAGACTTAGCTATACGAGCTTTGTAATTATACGTAGTTCGAGAGTGCAGCTCTAAGCTTTTAGTGGAGTAGCGTTGGAGTTGATAATTATGAAATGTATATCTGGGATATTGGGTTTCATAATTATCGAGAGCTTGAACTATATAGGTCTATTTGGTCCCCTTTGCTAGCTCACAACATCCTATAATGACACGGACGTGTTTTTCCAATAATTGGTGACTTATGTCGGATTTATCAGATTGGTTAAAATTTGAAAGAATAAAATAATTCATGTCTGTTTATCGGTTGAATTAATTTTATGATAAAATTGATTCAAGATAAACTTGTTAAATTGTAAGGAATCGGATAATTCTTGTCTGTTTATCGGTTGATTTAATTTTATGTTAAAATTGATTCAAGATAAACTTGTTGAATTGTAAGGATCGGACAATTCTTGTCTGTTTATCGGTTGATTTAATTTTGGATAAATTAGATCAAGATAAACTTATAGAATTATTGGGAATTGATTTATTTTCTTAGTGATTATCTAGATAAAGTTGTTTTGATCAGATAACTTCTCTATTGGGTTATTTGAATTAAAACTGAGACTTTATCCTATAGAATCTCGGGTGGAAAATAAAAGATTCGTGAGATTTTTTTTATTCCACAGTTTGGCTGCCGATGGACGTGTTCGGCCTGCCGTGGGACCTGTTCAGCCTGTCGATCAGGTGGCTCAGCCTGCCGATCAAAGAAGGATAAAATCACGCGTTTCCATGCAGATCTTATTAGATATTGATCTGAATTTGATTCTGATCCGAGTTTTGAGACTTAATCTAATAAGGGCTGGCCCTGGGACCAACCTCTATAAATAGGGAGTGATTCTCACAAGTTACTTAGATCAATTGAGAGATTAAGAGTGATACTCTACTAAATGAGAATCTGAAAACTCCCAGAGAGCATTTGTTCACAAATCACGAATACTTGCTTTGGGTTCTCTCGATTGGTTGGAAGGAGAGTCACCGGTGGAAGAGCTGTACATGTGAGCCCACACTCACTCCGGTCGTGGATAGAGAATAGCAAAGAAGACCAATTGGTTGAGGCTCTTTTGGAACGTTATTTTTCTTCACAGATTGTAGAGGTTTTTTGGCACACAAAGGTTAGTAAGATCTGGTTAATTTATACCTATAGCATGTTAAACTCGTGTTTTAGAAATTACTCTGATATAAAATTTTTAAAAATCCGCTACGCACCCTTTTTTCCAACATATTTATAAGTTAGTAAAATGTACGTATGTTTTTGTAATTCTTGAGACGAAAGTATGAATAACATCACATGGTTTTGGATGATTTCATAAGAATGAAATTTATTTTTATTTGTATATGGATGTAAGACATGAACATATCAAGAAGTGAGCATATGGAGACCACGACGACGTCATCAAAGATGAGGTTTAAGTAAGCAAGTCAAGTAAGTACATTCTCACCTACAACATAATAAAAGTTTACGAAAAAGTTTTGAGAACATGCTTTATAATAATTTTTAAGTTTGTTTTAACATGTTGTTTTCTCATGAAAACTCTTGTTGTAACAAGAAAGTTTAACGAATATTTAAATGGTGAGGTAGGTATGTTAAAAAGTATATCTATATATATGTATTACTTAATTAAGTATTGCACACCTTATATTTATGTTTATGTTTATAATATCCGAAAGGTTAGACTTGTCATGTTTGGTTTGAGACTAGCTACCCCTCTCCTCTCATGACGACGCGCCTGCGATGATGATGTTTATGGTGCAACACTTGGGCCCCAAAGATAAAATGAATGAAGTTTTTAATATGGATAATGATAATGAAAGATATGTTCTATATGAAACTGTAGCCAAGTGCACTACTACTTTGATGATGATGAATATAATGTTTCATAACGATGTTCATAAAATGTTTTATGTTGTGAGATAGGAAAGTGTACTTACTAAGCTTTTGCTTACTTAGTTTATAATCATGTTGTAGATAAGGGTAAGAGAACCATGGAATAGGTGGAGGGTGGGGATGGGCGTGTGGGCTATGAACAATGGATTAGAAGCGAAAGAATGCCAAGAAAGAATAATTTTTTTCTGAACTATGTTTTTTATTCCTTTGAATGCTTAATTTTTTACACTATTAAGTAAAAAGACTTGTTTTACATTCATTTTGATCTTACAGAAGTTCGGTCTACCGAACTATGTAAACAGATGTTAAAGTTTGTTTTGAAATTTTTTTTTGAATTATGGTTTTGTTAATTTGGCATTGATAAACTATGAAAAAAAAGGATTTGAAATATTTGGAATATTTTTTTAAAAAAATTTGTATGTATGGATCTCGAGATATGTTTATCAAGTTGTGTTTAAATTTAAATCGTTTATCTTATAAATAATGATAACAAGGATGAAAGTAACAATTATTATGACGCTCGTAAGGAGGCGTGACAGCTATGGTATCAGAGTAGGTTTTCGTTTCCAATACACACCGCTACACGTGAGTCTAAGTCCTCCAAGTAAGTGTATTTTAAGTTAATTGTATGAATGTAAGTTTGATGATAAGTATAAGATTTAGTTGTTTAATGATAAACGCCCTAGTGTATAATTTACTAGTGAAATCTGTCTCATTCCCACAATTAGAGGTTCCTTCCTAAGCTTGTGATTCTTTTAGAAAGAACTCAAAACCAATGGTCATGGTTAGATTATTTATATGGTTGGATTATTTATATGGTTGAATTTGACTCAAGGAACAAAACAATATGAAGGAAAAGAATGTGGAAAGAAAGTATTGAACTTCCTTTATGGAGAATAAGTTTCTAATCATAAGTTAATGGAAATTAAGATATAGAATGACTTAAATGAATTTGCATGACTATGAGGATTTGGTAGTCTTCTATCATGTAAGAAATAATGTGACAGAAAAGGCTAGAGTTGTCGATATGAAGAGTAAATATGCCTATGATAAATTCTTGGTGATGCAACCCATATAATTATCATAAGTGGGCTAGATTAGTATGGAATACGAAGTGATGGGAGGAGATACTAATTTCTTGAGGTAATACTAGAGAGCTTAGGAATCCAATGATATGGTGTTGAGCATAGTTTAAGTGATGATCTTTTGGGTCAACTAGAAATATTGCTAAGTCAAGGAATTTGTAAGTTGACTTATTTAGGTTTACATATACTTTCATGTGGAAATAGTGATAGTTTTTACTACTGATACAAGATGTTTGGAAGAGTTAATTTGACAATGATTTTGAGGATATATATGGTTTGATTATAAAGGAATTCATTAATAGATGTGTTTTACTATTTGAGTGTTAAACATGAAATATGAGCATGTATATTACTGGATGAGGTAATTGTCTGTATGTAAATTAATGGACTTGCTAGAGGATTTTATTGCTATAGAAAAGGAAAGAAAAGGATTTGAAATCTAAGTTACTTCATGGTTAGGAGTGGACCCATTGTATTCTAATGGAAATCAAGTTAGTCGGAAAACATATTATAGTAATCTATTATTGGATGAATGATATGCGATAATAAGTTGATGAATTTTCCTGAGGTTAGAATGGGAACCATGATGTTAATATTTGTAGGACTAAAGAATTGGGATGGTGTTGAAGTAAGTATTATGATGAAAAGAGAGTACGGACAATGCAATGATATAAAAGTAGAAAGAAATAAGGAACCTATGAGACAAGGATTCACTACGATAGCACCCTCTGGGAAATGATGCTGTCTATGCATTAATTGCGTACGATTCCTTTACGGATTACCAAAAGAGAACTCTTCATCAATCATATTGTAATCAATATGTATGACTATGATATGGTTCTCGAGATGAATTTCCTAAGTATAATGTTTTATTCAATGCCGAAGATAAAAGATGATTCTTCATCCGAAAAGTGAAGAAAGATTCATATTTGTGGGAGAGTCAAGAAGAAGCCAAATATGTTTTTGTTAGCCGTGAAGGCAAGAAAGCTGTTAGCAAGTGGCTGTATGAGTTATTCAGCAAACATTATAGATAAAAGTCAAGAAGAAAGACAAAGATTAAAGATGTTTCGGAGGTTCAAGAATTTCCAAAGGTAATTTTTTAATGACCTGTCAAGCTTACCTCCAGATAGAGAAATCAAAATTGAGATCAAATTCGCTCCAAGTACATATTTCATTTCCAAGGCACGGTAAAGAATGGTTCTAGTTGAATTGGAAGGTTGCATTCCCAATCAAAGAAAATGTCTTAGCAAGGGTTTCATTCGACCAAATCACTCACCGTGGGAAGCATTAATTTTGATTGTAAAGAGGAAGGATAGTTCCATGAGATTATGCATCTACTATCGGGAGCTGAACAATGTGATGATCAAGAACAAGTACCCATTGCTCAAATTGATGATTTGTTTGAACAACTTAAAGGCGTGTCTGTATACTCAAAGATAGATTTACGATTGGGATCCATCAACCGAAGATAACAGAAGGAGACATTTTTAAGATAGCCTATTAGATCGAGATATGGTAATGAATTTGTGGTTATACCTTTGGTTAAACAAATACACCAGCAGCCTTTATGGACCTAATGAATCAAGTATTCAAAGCTTATCCTGATGAATTTGTTATAGTGTTTATCGATGATATTTTGGTGTATTCGAAGAGTCGACAAAAGTATGCTGAGTACTTGAGGATTGTTCTAGAGACCCTAAAGAGACGTAAGATGTATGCAAGGTTTACTAAGTGTGAGTTTTGGCTCTATAACATATCTTTCTTGGTTTATATACGTCAAAGGATGGAATAATGGTGGATCATTTTATAGTCGAAGCTATTTTAAATTAGAAGCAACTAAAGAATGCAAGTAAAATAAGAAGTTTCTTAGGATTAGTTAGTTATTATCAAAAGTTTGTAAAGGATTTCTCCACGATAGCGACGCCCTTCACAAACCTAATGCACAAAGGAAAGAGTTGAATGGAGAGATGTATACGAGAAGGACTTTCAAGAATTAAAGAAAAAGTTTACTATAATTCCAGTCTTAGTTACTTCAAAAGGGAATGATGGATTCGTGACTTACAACATTACTTCTATGGTGGACCTTGGCATTGTATTGATGCAGAATGATACAGTGATCACTTATGCCCCAAGACAACTAAAGGATTACAAGATGAACTATCCCACTTATGACCTTGAGTTGGCAGTTATGGTTTTTGCACTAAAGATCTAGAGGCACTATTTTATGGAGTCCAATATAAGACCGTCACCGATTATCAAAGTTTAAAGTATATCTATACCCAGAAGGACTGAATATAAGGCAGCAGAGATGGTTAGAACTAGTAAAGGAGTTTAATTGTGAAATCTTGTATCATCCAAGAAAGAAGAATTGGATAAGTTGGGAGACTATTGTAGCATTGATGCGATTGCAATTGAGCTCTCAACCTCTAAGGAAGGAAATTATGGTCTTTGATTTAGAACTTATGGCAAGATAACTCTCAGCATTGACTGATGAGATTCGAAGTAATCGAAACGAAGACATAAGTCTAGCAATGATCAAGCGAGAAATAAAGGAAGGAAGATGTGAGGAATTTTGAGTTACCGATGATGGAACATTATGTCTCAAAGATTTCTTGCTTGTTTTCAATGCTAATGGTTTAAGGAAAGGATATAGATTCATGATACTCACTTATTCGATTCATCCAGATGCGACAAAGATGTACAACGTGTTAAGGATCAGTTTTTAGTGGTTTAGAGTGAAGCGTGATGTTGCAAGGTATGTAAAGAAATGTTTGACATGCTAGCAAGTTAAAGCTGAACACCAACTGCCTGGAGGCAAATTGCAGTCGATATAGACACCAAAATGGAAATAGAAAGAAATTTCAATGGATTTCGTCACAAAATTGCTAAGAACTATGAATGGATTTGATGCTATTTGGGTAGTTATTGATCAACTAACAAAGACGACAAACCTCATTCCCATCAAAATCAATCACTCTATGGAGCGGGTAGCAGAATCTTATGTTAAAGAAATAGTGAGACTTCATGAAATTTCTAAGCCTATCATTTATGATCATGACGATAGGTTCACGTCTAGATTTTGGAAAAGTATACAAATTGCAATGGGAACTAGGTTACACTTAAGTACAGCTTTCTTATCCTCAGATTGAAGGCCAACTGGAGAAGATGAATTTGAGTTTAGAGGATATGCTTCTTGCTTGTACCCTTAATTACAAGACAAGTTGGTGTAAAATGTTTTCGTTAGCAGAATTCGCTTATAACAACAACTATCAGGTGACGATAGGAATGACACCTTATGAGGCTTTATATGGACAGAAATGTAGATTACCTTTGTGTTGGCACAAAGCTGGTGTAACACTCGCCAAACTTTCGTGTAACAGATGAATTATGATGTTAAGTAATTTCTTTATTTATATGCGTTATGATATTACTAACTATTTTATGTTAAGTATTATGACAGGTGACAGCCACGTGGAATTGATATGCTCAAAGTGTTCATATCATTTTCATTGTATGTTTAATAATAATTTTGTAATGAATTAATGTTTTGTTAAACTTTAAAGGGTAAGGCAGTTTGGCAGGCCGAATTGTCCCTCATGGAACGACAGGCCGATGGAATTACATCGACAGGCCGAACCCCACATATTCGGTAGGCCGAAGTGAATCATCGGCATGCCAAAGACAGCTGATGAGCAGTTAGCAGAAATCACCCAAATTTGTGACAAGGATGCTTATGTGATTGGATATAATTGGATGATTATATTTTGATTGGCATGCATATTTTTGGTTTGATTCCTTATTTTAGGAAATAGAATGCTTGACTTTTAGGTTGATTGGATTAATTGATACGGTTTCTCATTTTTGAAAGTTGAGATATGGTAAGTGGGAAACAAAATTTTTGACTTTCCTTAATTCCCCTCCATTCCCATGTGATATGTGCCTCTACTTAGTCAGAATTTCTGTTGAAAAAAAAAGGGATAAGCATCCTCTTGTATGTCATTCTCATTTTTCACGATAATATCTCTCTCTCTCAGAAATATTCTCTTAGACTTTTCTTCCTTCTCCACGTACTCCTTTTCTCTTTTCTCTTTAATTTCGGTTGCAAAATATTTGAAAGATATATTGAAATTTCATTGGGGTTAATTCAAGAGGCTTGAGAAGAAATTGTTTTGAGGTAAGAGACTCTTCTCTACAATTTTGAAATTTTGAACGCCCTATAACCCGACTGCTATATATTTCTCTACAAATTTCCTTTTGCTCTGAATTTTTAATATGTTATTCATGTATGTGTTATGTGCTAACCCTCAAAATTTCACCTCAATTGGATTTTTCTACGCTTAGATATGAATTTTCTTTTTTTCTACCACTCACTGCTAATTAATACTGATCGGTAACGTTGTATTGTCTCTATGTTCTGACCCCATAACTTCGTCTAGGAATTTCCATTTGCTCTGACTTTTTAGTGTTATTTGTGTATGAGTTATGTGTTATCCCTCAAAATTTCACCCCATTTGGACTTTTCTTGAGTTATGAATTTTCTCCTCTCTGCCACTCACAGAAAATTATTGCTGATTGGTTATGTTGCACGAAAATGTAGTTTTTATTTATAGGGCATATGTGCTTTAATTTTTACAAAATTTGGCAAAAATGTTCATAGGTATATTAAGTGTTGAACTGGAAAGTCTCATGGTGAAATGATAAATATTTTATGCGTTATTGAATTTTCATGAGATTAGGTTTAGTGATTGTTCTATCAGTGAACTGTTGGAATTTTTTTGTTTTGTGATGTTTTTGTATGAACAAATGATTTTATTTGTTGATGGTAATTTTTGTGGTACTGTATTTAGATGATAAGAAGTTGTCATAAAAATTTTGGAGGCTAAGTAATTTTATTTTAATTGTTTGAAAATGTTTTTCAAAGAATACTCACTGCCTATCAAACCTACAGTTCGTTTTACTACTGATTTCAAATGTATATTTTTAACCTACTTTGATTTTTGTTGATGCCAATTTTTGGATATGTTAGAGTTCTATATGTCTATTTTATGTGTTTATTTTTGTAGATTTTTCTATGGCATTAAAATGTGATAAAAGGACCTGAGTTTAGAGTTGTTCACTGCCTAACTATTGCTAGAAGATTTTGTGTCATGAAATATGTGAATTATTTTAAATACTAAATGAAATTTTTATAACAAAAAAAAAGCCACGGTAATATCTTTATATGTTAACTTTGTCCCTGCCAAGTTTGGAGCTTGAATTGTGTGTGAATGTTGAGTTATTGAGCTTTGAATTCATGGAGGTCAGGAAGCATTTGTGTAGATATTTTGCTCTAATGTTTTAATATTGATGAAACATATTATAAATCAATGTATTCAAGAGATGAATGTATTTGGGATGTAATATGGTATTGGAATATGTTATGTGGTGATTGAATGATTTCATTGTCTCATAAAAATTAATGTTAATTGTTATTTTTAAATAAATGTATGACATGAACACACTAAGGAGCGAGCACATCAAGACTACGGCGACGTCACCTACGATTAAGGTTAAGTAAACTATACAAGTAAGTATATTCTCACCTGTAACATGATATGGTTGTAAAAGTTTGAAATTATGTTCATGATGATAACTATGATGATTCGATGATTATTTTCATTTTATGATACTTATGAAAGATTAGATGTTCAAAAGTTATGCATGTTTGGTGTTGACGTATTACAAAGTATAAAAGTAGATATATATATATATATATAAGTATCACTTAAATAAGTGTTGCATACCCATGTTTATGTTATGATGTCATGTTTGGTTTAGGATTAGCTACCATTCTCCTCTCATGGCTGCGCGCCTACAATGATGATTATGATGCAAAACTTGGGCCCTTAAGATAAAATGAATAAAGTTTTGATATGGATAATATGATGAAAGATATGTTCCTTATGAAATTGTGCATGGTGCACTATTATGAAAATGCATATAATGATGATCTTCATAAAATGTTTTTACTTGTGAGATATAAAATGTACTTACTAAGCTTTAGCTTATTTTAGTTTTATATCATGTTGCAGATAAGGATAAGAAGATAATGGATTAAGTAGAGGGCAAGGGAAGGCGTGTGAGCTATGCAAGATGGATTGAAAATGGAAGACGCCAAGAAAGAAGTTTTTAAAACTTATGAACTATGTTTTATTTTTTTATTTCTTTCTGAGTATATTATTTTCGCACCTTGAAGTATGGGAACTTGTTTAAAAAAAAATTAATTAATTTTCTTTATCTTTGATAGTCGGTCAGTCTGTTGACCATTACTGGTCAGATTGGCGATGAAATAATTGGCCTGTCGATTGCCCAATATCAGCCTGCCGATTTTATTGATTTTGAAACCCTATTTTGCAAAGCCTCAGGTGGCCCGTCGATGGTTGAACATTGGTCTGCCGATCGAGTTCGGCCTGCCGAAGTCTCAAGTTCAGCCTGCCAAACTGTATATACAGATTTTAAAGATGTTTTAAAAAGTTAATTTAATTTACAATGGTATTGGCAAACTATTTAAAGGATGTTTATGATGAAGTATCTTTACAAAAAAAATGAATGCATGGATCCTGGGTATGTTTTCCAAATAAAGTTTCAATCAAATAGTATATCTTAAACTTAAAAGCATTAAGGAATGAATGTAACGACATTTGTGACGTCTGTAAAGGGGGTGTTACTGCTGGTGAAAAGAAAATGATGGATAGTGATGATAATGAAAAGACTGATTTTGTTAACGAGACTTCTGAGATGATAAAGTTGATAAGAAAAAGAGTAGAGACTGTTCAAAGCCGTCAGAAGTGCTGTGCTGATGAAAGAAGAAAACCCTTGGAGTTCGTTGTAGGCAATGTTGTATTATTAAAAGTTGTACCAATGAAGGAATATATGAGAATCGAAAAGAAAGGCAAGATGAACTAAGGTTATCGGATTTTGTGAAATTGTGAAGCGGATAGACAAGGTAACTTATCAATAGAGTTTACTATCAAAGATGCCATCCACTCATGATGCATTTTAAGTTTCAATGTTTAAAAGTATGCCTCAGACCCTATGCATGTGATAAAGCCACAGATTATTGAAATACGAGAAGAACTCAGCTATGAAGAAAAGCCGGTTGGGATTTTAGATCAAAAGACTAAAATCATAAGGAATAAAAAAATTTCCTTGGTCACAGTTTTGTGGCAAAATCACAAGGTCGAAGAAGTTACATGGGAACGTGAATATGAAATGAGAGCCAAGTATCTGCAACTATTTTGGGTTTCGAGGACGAAACTCTTATAAGATGGGGGGAATTGTAACACCCTCTATTTTTCATGTAACGGTTAATGATAGATATATAACGACGTTAAGTAATTTCTTTATGATATAATGTTGCTGATCATTTTATTTTAAGTATGATGATAGGTGGCGGTCACGTGAAATTGATGTGCTCAGGATGTTCATATCAAAAATGATGATAAGTTTGAAGTTTTTTTTATTTTTTTCTAAAAGAGTTTTCAACTTGCCCTAAATTTATAATCTTTATAATGCTCTAGAGTTATGCATGCCCTAAAGTTAAATTCTTGATGATGACATGAATGTTGTTGCATATTTTCTTATTTTTATAATATTAATAATGTCATGATAATTACATGTGTAATATTATTTTTGGGTCATAGAGTATATATTATTGTTGTGTATAAATAATTTTGTATTATAATTATATTATATTACATTATTATATTATATAATATTATAATATATTCATTACAATATATATAACCGTATGTTAATATTATTATTTATATTATACTATATTTATATTATATTATATTATATTATATAAGTATATGCGTTTATGTTAAAAAAAACGGTAGCAACTGTGCAAAAAAAAGAAAGAAAAAAAAAGAAATAGAAAAAAAAAGGAAACTGAATTAGATTAGGATTAAGGTTTTAGTCTCAACATAAAATCTATATAAAGTCTTATTGTTAGTAACCCTAGACTTACACTTCATTCTTTCCTCATTGATTGGTTTCATGCTTGGTTTTCTTTGGCTTTATCATGATTTCTAATCTTCCTAATTTCATTCATCTTGGTAAGTGTATCAATTATTTAACATGTTTGTTTGATGTTTTGGTGTGTTGTGTTAGTCTTAGAATTATTACTATCATCACATGGATTCTTTTATTGTATATATTTCAAGTCAATTGGTGATTGAAAAGAGTTGATGATTTGGTTGTTTTGATTAACTTCTCATTAAACCCTAGATTAGAGATATCATATATGTTCATATTTTGTTATGTAGATCTTTTTGGGTATATTTTATTATCAATTAGTATCATGTTAATTATGTGTTTATAAATTTAATTGAGGTTTTATTTGGATATGAATTGGTATTGAATTTTTTTGATGCCTTAAGCCTACTTTTCATACAAACACCTGATAGCCATCGTGTTTCAGTAATTTTTTGATTATGTATTGCTCTGTTTATATTTTTCTCAAATAGTAGACATCCTAAGCTTTCTTTTGGCTTTTGAATCGCTTAAATAAGAGTTTTCTTTAAATAGTTATGATTTTTTAAAGTTGACCATAAAAGTTGTATAGTTTTACACATACCCAAAATTTAGGCTGAATTTTGAGGACTTTTTCTTTATGTAAATTTTTGTAAAATTATGCGTGTAATGTATCAATTCTTTGTTTTTGAGACTAGTTTCTAATGCCATTTGATTTAACTGATTTGTAGTTAAGATAAAATTATTATGAATTTTTAAGTGAATAAAGGTAATTCTGCCTACTATTGGGAATTATGCCCTAAATTCATAAATTGTGATTTTGTGTTTCTTGATGTTATTGCATGACAAGGTGATATTCAATGATAGTATGAGATGTTTATAGGTTGTCATAAAAATTTTAGGTTCAAAAAATTTCATTTTAATTATTTGAGTATGATGAACATGTGTTGCTCACTGCCCTATGTGTTTAAGGTTTATTTTGTCTTTGAATTCTAATGCATGTTTTGAATTGTTGAAAAATTATTTGAAGCTAATTTTTGGATATGTTATAGTTTTAGGTGTCTATTATATACAAGATTTTTGTGGAATTATATTGTGAAATAGATATTTTGTTTTATGAATGTTAGGTAGGATTGTTCATTGTCCAGCTATTGTTGGCAGATTTTATGCTAAGAAGTTTGTGACTTGTTTTGGTTATCAAATGGAATTTTTATTACCAACAAAAAATCATGATATTATGTTTATATGTTAGCTTTGTCCCTCTAGAGTCTTAGACTTTAATTGTGTGTGAATTGTGAGTTATTGAATTACGAAGACATAAGGGTCAGGTAGGTATTAGTATTGTAGTTTTTGCATGAATATTTATAAGTTAGTAAAGTGTATGTGTGTTTTTGTAATTCTTGAGATGGAAGTATGAATAATGTCATATGGTTTTGGATGATTTCAAAAGAATGAAATTTATTTTTATTTGTATATGGATGTATGACATAAACAGACCAAGAAATGAGCATATCGAGACCGCGACGATGACATCTAAGATGAGGATTAAGTAAGCAAGTCAAGTAAGTACATTCTCACCTGCAACATGATAAAAGTTTATGAAAAAGTTTTGAGAACATGTTTTATAATAATTTTTAAGTTTGTTTTTACATGTTATTTTCTTATGAAAACTCTTGTTGCAACAAAAAGGTTTAACGAATGCTTAAATGATGAGGTAGGTATGTTAAAAAGTATATCTATATATATGTATCACTTAATTAAGTGTTGCACACCCTATGTTTATGTTTATGTTTATGATGTCCCAAAGGTTGGACTTGTCGTGTTTGGTTTAGGACTAGCTACCCCTCTCCTCTCATGACGGCGCGCCTACGATGATGATGTTTATGGTGCAACACTTAGGCCCTAAAGATAAAATAAATAAAGTTTTTAATATGGATAATGATAATGAACGATATGTTCTATATGAAACTATGCCAGGTGCACTACTACTTTGATGATGATGAATATGATGTTTCATAAAGATGCTCATAAAATGTTTTATGTTGTGTGATAAGAAAGTGTATTTATTAAGCTTTTGCTTACTTAGTTTATAATCATGTTGTAGATAAAGGTAAGAGGACTATGGAATAGGTTAAGGGTGAGGATGGGCGTGTTGGCTATGAACGATGGATTGGAAACGAAAGAATGCTAAAAAAGAATAATTTTTTTTCCTGAACTATGTTTTTTATTTCTTTGAATGCTTAATTTTTTGTACTATTAAGTAAAAAGACTTGTTTTACATTCATTTTGATTTTGCAGAAGTTCGGTCTGCCGAACTATGTAAACATATTTTAAAGTTTGTTTTGAAATTTTATTTGAATTATGGTTTTGTTGATTTGGCATTGATAAACGATGAAAAAAAAGGATTTGGAATATTGTTTAAAAAAAAATTTGTATGCATGGATCTTGGGATATATTTATCAATTTGTGTTTAAATTTAAATCGTTTATCTTATAAATAATGATAACAAGGATGAAAGTAATGATTATTGTGACATCCGTAAGGAAGCGTGACCGGTAGCTACCCAAAGCTTGATTACAGATAAAGGGTCATAGTTAGGGACAAAGTCGCAGCTGGGTTAATTCTGATGGCTCACAACCTCCATTGCTATGGGCTCACAAAAGATTGCAACGATTCATGGCCTTTGGCGAGATATGAGCTCATTGGATCGATTGTTCATAGCTTGACCTCCCCTTGACGATATCACAACAATTACAATCTCATCGCTACTCGACCCCATCTCTACATATGCTAATGATCTCATGGTTGGGATCAGCATCAATGGAGACAAAAGAGGTCGTTGTGTTGGCCTCGATGGAGGAAGGGTGAATTTGCCCTCTTTTTTTTTTTTTCTTATTTTTTAGTTTTTGAGTTTTCCAACAAATCGATTTCTTCGATCCCAACAATCGAGAGGCTAAGGGCGGAGGTAGATGGCCGAGGAGGGGGGTTGTGAACTTCAAGCTCTGGATTCGCCTTGTAAAGCCAGCGAGGTCAAGGACTTTGTCTTTGGGTTACGATTTCTATTCTAGAGGAGGCATGGTGGTTGGGACGTCCATCTCTAATACAAACTGAGGTTATCGGAGATGATTTTATACCACTGTAGATTTGCCCATTTCCTTGTTTTTTTTCAGCTATATATTTTTAAAATTTTAGGTTTTAAATACTCTAATGAAATTGGGTCTATTTTAGTTGTTATGGGATTTTTTTTTAATTTTTGACCTTTAAATTCATTTCTAATGGTTATAAAAGAGTTTTATTAATGAGACCTTTTCAAGAATCATATCATAGCATTTCTCTAATTAATACTACACCAATATAGTACATAAACTTGTTTTTAAAAAACTAATTAGTTATACTTTTAAAGGGTTAATCACATAATTATACCTGCTAGTTTTCATTATTTTTCAATTTGTCCTTCTGTTTTTAGAAACTACAAGGTATCTTTTGAATTTGAAAAACTTGTTTCAATTTTATTCCTTGTAGACTTTTTATTTAAAAAATAGAGATTAGAAAAAAAAACCTTGATTAAACCTAATTTGTTTATAAAATATATGTTTTTTGTTGAGAAAAATTAAAAATATATATATTTTAAAATTTAAGATGCTATAAAACTTAAGATCTTTTTTCTTGAAATTTGATGTTTTATTTTAGAATTTTTTATGTTTTTAATTATAAAATATTTATCATAACCATTTAGAGGGAGTATATTATTTTGCCTAATTTTTTCCATTCATGAGATGAAATTGAAATAAGATTGAAATTTTAAGTATACACTTGTAGTTTCTCTAAATAGAGAGACAAATTAAGAAATAGTTAATGCTAGGAGTTACAATTATGTAACTAACCCTAAAATTGTTTTTTGGTAGTTTTGTCTCTAACTGTAAATTGAGATGAAATTTAAAATATTAATAAAGGCACGATCAATGACTTAAAATTTTACAAATATAATCACATAAAGACCAAAATGATATAACCTATGCACAAGAAAATTATTGAAAATTTGAACATTTTGCATACAACGTGATTGCCTTTGTAAAATTTAAATTTATACATGATGGCCACACAATTATCTCCATTAAATTTTAAAAAGAGAAAAATAACAAATAGCAAATTTAGGTTAAAAAGTAATACATAATGTTATATGTTTTCAAAATGTGTAATAGATAGCATTTCTTGTGAAATTAAGATATATCTTATGAAAAATTGAAAATAAAAAACCCCAAAATACCGTTACTTTTTTCTACCCTTCATCTCTCATCCTCGTCCCTTGTGGCACCAACAGTGGATGGGAGATATTGCATTTACATGTTAATACTGTATTTTCAAATAATGAAAAATTTTACGAGCAATGTCGCCAGTATCCGAGAATGCCGCTAGCGATCAAGAATTATTATACTAACATGTAAATACTATATTTCCATGTATATGCAAAAATTTACTGGCTACCTCACCAAACCAGGAAAATACCTAATTAATATGTAAATACTATATTTTCATGTAAATATAAAAATTTACCGATGGCTTTGCAAGACTTCACCATTCACTAACATCGATGACAACACTGATAACTATGAAATACAATATTTACATTTAAAGGAGTTTGCTAGTTTTTTCATCATCCAATTTGCAACAAATCAAATGAAACCTGGCAAAAAAGTGCCTTCTATTTCATTGATAGAAAGAAGAAAAACCAACTAGGATCTCTACTTAAAGTAAGTCGTTATAAAAAAAGATTACAAGAGAAGATCCCAAAAGCAACCATATGGTTTTGAAGCAGACCCTTTCTAGAAATGGGGCCTGCGGACCGATATGATGATTGGTTTAGGTAAGGCGGCCAACCTACTATGGGCATATTGGTTCTATTGCTTTTGATCTCCTAGGCTCGGGATCCATCGGTAGATCCTAGCTCAAATTGAGAAGAATCGTAGTAAAAGAACAACTAGGAATAATCCAAAAGAGGTGGCGAAGCCTAGTGGTAAGACAGAAAAAAGGGCAAGCAGCAAAGCAATAGAAAGGTGACCACATTTAGTTTTGAGGTTGGCGTAACTTAATTTAAATACTATATTTACATGTAAATATAAAAATTCACCTGTGTTCATATCACCTAAAATATTTTTCTTAAATAGAGAATATATGTAGTATAGAAAGGTTGTCGTATCTACAGGGAGGTAGGAAATTTGTAACTCAAGAGATTGTTAAAAATAAACATTCAAAAAGACAAGCGGTTTTCAAATCAAAGTTTAAAATAAAATAGATATTTTTTGTATTTTTTATTTAAAATTTAAAACATAAAATTAAAACAGTGAAGCTTTGAAAATCCCTTGTATATTTCACAAGTAATATGGAATTTTAACTTTAAATAATTAATTATGAAAAAAATTAATTTATTATATCTTTTCTCATTAATTGCAAGCATTTTTACTGATTTTATCAGTCAACCGAGAGCGACAATACAACAAACCATAATACAGTAAGGGTCTTTCTATAAAAAGTAGAAAAATAATCATTTGTCACTAATGATTAGGTGCACTAATTATGAAAATTATAGCCGCTGTTACACAATTATAATTAACATAATTTTAAGATAAAAAAGATAATAACAAAACTAAAATTAATATCTTTAAATGGAATAAATTATTGTGCTAAGTTCAGCAGTACCTCATCTTATTAAATAGTTTAAGAATACACTATGACATGCTCTATCGATAATAAATCAAACATTACTAAGCATTTACTATGTCAGTCTATGTTTATAATGTCGCAGAAACTCAACTTAATAAAAGGGAATGATTTTAGTTTTATTAATATTAATTATGCAACAAATTAAATTACATAAAGAAAGCATAACTGAAAAATATAATTATTAAACACTTGAAAAATATAATTTATTCCATAAAAATATAAGCATTACAACACAGATATAGAGTTAAACTCTATATAGAGTACTATGCATATAAGATCATCCATCTGCCTCATCTGACTCTCTACACTAATTTAGGCATTATTTAATTATTTTTAGTGAGGTTGAAGAAATGCTCTAGTAGTATCTCCTCCCTAAGGGGAGGCTGCTAAGTCTAACTCAATAGATGAAAAATCAACCAAAAGGCCTTGAGGAGGCATGAAAGGGTCAAAGGGGCAGGGGCTATTTATTGGCCTTGAAAAAAAATATATTTACATTGTTTTATTGTTATTTTTATTATATTTTATTTATTTATTTTTATTTACTTTATTATTATTTCTTATTGAACTGCCATCTACCACGTGAATCAGCTGAAGTTGATCCTTGAATTTTTTATTTTTTTTAATTTTTATGATGTCATACTGACGCAACGTTGATGCAAGTGCTATTTGTATTTGTTGTCTATTTTTGCCCCTTTTTATACTATTTTGCTCTATTTTTTCTTTAGATTTTAAATCTAAAATTCACAAGCACATAACAATTAATTATTTTTCAAACAAGATTTTTATAATGATATTTAAAATATTTATTTTGGAGTAAAACATACAAAAATAATTACAAACTTTTAAAATTGTAGTCTCTTTTGGTTCAACACAGATATGACTTTTAAGACTTAGAAATATTTTTAGAAATTACTAAAAATATAATATAACATATTTATAAACTTAAAACACACTATTAAACATATTAAGAATCAAAATAAAATAACCACTCATTAATTTTTTGGTTTTAATTATTTACAAACGAAACACATATTTAACTCGCCGAGATGACTCTAAAAATTTCCAAAAATATTATTAAACATAAAAACACACTAAAAATACATTTCTAAACATATTTAGATACTAAGACACAAAAATACTTATTAACACAAAAATGCTATTAATTAGAGGATTTAATAAGAAACAAAGTATAAATAAATGATTTAAGCCTTGGAAAATGTACGCTTTACAGTCTCATCAATCGAGAACTTCATCGAACTACTAGCGATGTGGAAATATAGTATTTATAGACAAAAACTGTATTTACATATAAATACAAAAAATTACCGGTGACTTTGCTCGACCATTAGCGGTCGAAAAATACAGTATTTACATAGAAATATTGAATTTACATACATGTAAATTTTATATTTCCATACAAATACAAAAAATTACTGACATTTGGAAAAATAACTATCAATTACAAAACAAATGACACTGTTTTTCTTTTTCAGATTTTTCAAAAAAGAAAAAAAATGATTCATTTTTTATAAGAAAAAAAATAAATTCAAAAACTTGTCAAAGTGGTTGTTGTTGTTCATATTTTCGTCACCCATTGGTGCTGTTGCCCCACTAGATCTTTGTTGAAGCTTCAAATCTCCATTGACAGTAGTAGAGATCCACGGTGATCTAACTGAACTCAGAACTTGTCATTCATGATGACTTTAGATCTCCATTTTGCTCAGAGTCGCGAAGACCTCTAACCTATGCACAATTCAATGATCTCACTCAAGCAAGTGATAGTGGGATCTACTAGGCATTTCCATCATGGAAATCGAAGCTCACACAATTTGAGTTCATCGATGGCTACCTGAGCTTTGAAGAAGCCATTTCTATCAGGATCTCACATTGTACACGACTCGACCTCAATAACACCAACGATGGTGGCAATGGCAATAGCATAGATGTAATTTCAAAGAAGATTCATTAAATTAAATCAAGAATTTAATTAAGATTTAAACAATGAATTTTGGTTGCAAATTTCATATTTTATAATCATGAAATTATGTGATGAAAATATAATGAAATTTCATGTGCCTTGATGAATTAAGGCAAATTTTAGCATGTAAAAATTTTGTGTGATAGAATACTCCAAAATTTGTTAAGTGCCTTAAGAGACAAATTTAATGTCAAGTGTCTTATGATAAAATCTAGTTATGTGACAAAAATACACTCATAAAGTAAATATGGAAAATAAGATTAAAATATCATGCCAAAGTCCTAAGCAATGTGAAAGATGATAGTATACCAAACAATTAAGCTGGTACAAGATATTTACGTTAGCAATCCACCCAATGATAGTATTCAGTATAAAAAGACATCGGAACAGTCTAGTTAGTAACACAATTAGACAAAATTAGTTTCCACACAAATAGAGAAACTACTGTTGATAGAAATTAAACAATATGAGTAATAGTGCATTGAGATATTTCTATACTGATAAAGAAAATATCTCCTCCAAACTACACTATCATAACAAGAAAAAATACAGTTATGGATAAAACTAGACTGTTAAAGTAAACACCATAATTAGATTGTACTTTGATCTTATCTTATCTTAAGAACTTTAAAAAAATTGTACAAAAATAACTCTAATTTCCTCGTGAAATTTGGATTTAAAGGGGGTGTGTTTAGCAAAAATTTTGTTGCAATTTAGTCCTCCAAATCAAGCTCTATAAATATCAAGAAGTCACTCTGAAATTTCACTTTTTTCTTTTCTTCCAAGAAATGTTCATGAAAAAAAAAAATTCTTCCTTCATTTCCTCTCTCAAAACGAACCACTTAAGCATAATTCCTCTCAAAGTTTTTGTTGTTTCAAGCCTCAAAATAATCCTTTGAAGCAAGCTAAAGAGTGGTAGAATTGATCCAAGGTAATTTTAAGGTATCTAAACTTTTTAAATGAGTTTTTTTTTTTTGGGTCAAAGTTTAGAGTTATGCTAGAAATTCATTTTTTATGTTTTATTCTTGAGATTAAAAAGTTTTAGAGGACTATTGCATCAAGCAAAATGATCCAACATCTTGGAAATACTAGGTATAAACCCTAATCTTTAAACTTTTATGCAAAGTTTGTGTTTTATTTTTTTATGGGTTGTAAATGATAATTTTTAGACTTTGGCATGTGCAGGACTTTTATGATATGATTTACTTGTATGTTTTATGGCTTTGGATGTGATGATTAAGCTTAGAATATGTGGAATTGTTTAAAAAAGGAACTTTGTTGCAAAAGTGATTTAACACACTTTAAAATGTATTGCAGTCTTAGGTTTAGAGATACTTAGAGATTGATGTGGTTTCCGAGCACGACACGTGATTTTGTAGAAATGTTGAAATAACTTTTTTCGTGAAGAAACTTTCCCAAACTTTAACCAGACTGGGCCAAAAATGTTATTTTTTAAAACTACCAGTTTTTGAAAAATAACTTTAAGTCCCCCAAGACGACTGATTTCGAAAAAGTTAAAACATAAAACTTGTAGATCTTGTCAAAATTGTCAACACTCTTTAAATAAGTTTTCTGCAAATTCCGCATCGATTTTAAGTTACGAATTTAGTAAGATTTTACCGTAAAACATTTTAAATAGTAAAAATGAGAAAACATTATTAAACTATTTGAATCTACCCTTGAGCCTTTGAAATGTTTTACTCCTTGTTAAAACTTGCATCTAACCATGTAAAACAATTTTTTTGGGGATGGGGACAAAAATGTTAAAATTTTCATGTTTTAGGTCAAAACTATGCAAAAAGTGAAAACTATATTTTTCACTTCACAGTTAGATTTTATTCACTGTTTTAAGCAACAAGCCAACCCAAGATTATTTCCAAATAGTTTGAAATTTTTCAAGACCCGTCATGGGCAAATATGTTAAGATTTTCACAATTTGGGCTGAAACCGTAAAGATAAGAAAAAAATACATTCTTTCCTTCACTGCATAGGCAAATTTAATGCACTGTTTTGGGTAGCAAGCAATCACAAAATTTATTTCAAAATGTTTGGTAATTTTTAAAGACCCGTTGAGGGCAAAAACATTATTTTTATAAAACGGGTCAAACGGACCCAAGCTTACCGATTAAGCTCAAAGTTTTAAACAAGAGATGATTCTCATCATAAAAAGTTGAAAGCCGATAATCAAGATATTAGCTAGCTTTAAATTACCTAAGTTAAACGGTGTAGAATTACAACGTTAACATAGACACGAACTAATAGTTAGGTGTCACATTGGTAGGATACAAAGCTAACTAACCAAAGAAAAAGGAATTAAAAGGAGCATTAACCTGAGGTTCAAGTAAGAAATAAACCTCACCTACATCATGGAAAAATTGATTTTTATATGCCTTATTAATGAATGCCCTATAATTGCAAATGTTATGCATATTGTCTTTAATACCAAGTCATTACATAAAGCATGTTCACTAAGATTATAAAATTGATAATCTAAGCACCAATGTTAAGAAAGATAAAATAAGATAACAAAGTGACATACTAACCTCCATTGAAGTGAGGTATATAAGTCTCCCTACCCAAGGGAAGCATTAAGATACGATCTTGATGTTTGACAACCATGCGCATTCGATATGATCACTTGGGCCCCAAATAAAAGATAAAGATATTCATAAGCAAGCATAAATGAACCCATGCGTTGCATTACTGTTGTATTATTGTAAATGTTTTGTGAGATGTGTTTAGAGTTACTGAATGAAAGCTTATCTAAAAACTTCATGCTGTAGGAAATCCAGCCAAGAGGTCGGTATGAAAATGATGAGCTGGGCATGGCAGTGGGACAAATGCGATGATCGGGTTATGGATATCCCTGCAAGTTTTAACTCCGCTTTTTGATAAACTGTGCATTTATACTATGTTATAGTCCAGTAAACAAGCTAGTACCGCTTTTGCTTGAATATTTAAGTCAATGGTTTGTAACTATAAGTAAGTAAATGTTTTTTAAAATATTATGGAAAAGACTAAGTAATATAATTAAGTATTCTAATTATATTTTTTAAAAAATATTCCACATTTTCATGAGTAGGATTAAGGTAAAACTAAGAATAGAGCTTTAAGTAATGGCTCGGAAAGCTAGCTCATTATAGTAGAAGAGATATGGAGAGAGAGAAAAAAGAGAAAGAGAGAGTTTAGGGTGTTATACCATAATCATTCAAGGGGTATTTTGGTCTTTTTATATAGTCCCTATTGTTTACTATTAAACTAACAAAATTTGTTGTTTTCTATGATTTCTATTTGAAATATTTTCTATCAATTTTATTGTCAATTTTATTCTTAGCGAATAAATCTACCAAAAAAATGACTTCAGACGCTAAGACCTAAAAAATGTATTCCATCTTAAAAAAAAAAAAAATCTAGGAACCAAACTGTCACTTATTAAAAAGTTCACGCTTTAAAACAATAGTTAAAAAAGGAGAAGATATTATCAAAACTATCCTTGCAGTTTTAAAGTGTAGGAAACTATTGGGTAGAACTCACTACTAATTGCCGATGGATTTTTAAAATATTAATAACAGTAATTATATGTTCATAGTGACGAATTCAGATTTCTTTATTTTTATAATAAAGTACAATTACAAGTAAAAACTAAAAAATGTAAATAACACATTTTTAAATATTATGTTTAAAATTTGGAAGTGGGGGACAAAATGATAAAGTCAGAATTTAAAAATTGTTGTTGTTGTCCCTGTTGTTATTATTGTGTGTGTGTATGTGTGTGTGTGTGTGTGTGTGTGTTTGGGGGGAGGGGTGCCGCGCGGCAGGCGGGGTGGGGCGTGTCAACATAGGGGTAGTTTTGCACCTGACATAATTATTTTATAAAATGTTAAATCACCACGAGATGAACATGCACATAAAGTGACTTCTTTTGTAAAACTTAAGTTATACACAATAGACACTCAATTGGCTCCATTAGATTTCAAAAATTTGTCATCAATGGCTTTAGGGACTAAATCTATGGAATTATTTGTCACTCAAAGTACAGACTCTAAAAAAATGAAATCCAGAGAAGTTATAAAAACTATCCCCCCATATTTAAAGCTCTAGGAAGCTGTAAAACTCACCATAAATTAACAATGGGTTTTTAAATATTAATACAAGCTGTAATCATATGTTAATCACGCGATGATTTAACATTTAACGAAAAGAATCACAGAAGTGGGAAAACGTGATACTCAATATACACGAGAACAATTGTGGAAAAAAAAAAAAGCATTTTGCATATAGAATATTGCTTTTGTAAAATTTTAAGCTTACACGCGATGGGCACACGATGTCTCCATTAGCTTACGAAATTTTGTCAACAATTTTATTGTCAATCACGAAATCTTCCAATTAAAAAATTGATTTATGGGACAAAATCAAGAAAAAAAAAAAAGGAAAAGAAAGAAAGACCATAGGGGCCAATTTGTTAATTAAAAATTTTAGACTCAAATATATAATTTTTTTTCTGCAATATATATATGTACAACATTTTAAAGAAAGCGAAATTATGAAAACTAGCCCAACACGTTGAAAATTCTACTTAAACGATAAGAACGTGTGTGTATATATATTGTTGGGTTTTGTTGGATTTTGTGATTCAAATAAGCAGTGGAAACTCAAAATTAATTCTCACAAAACCCTCGTAGGATCTATGCAATTTGATTAGATTGATAAGAAAAGTCATAGAATCTTACCAGGATGACAAAAGGGACAAGATTTCTAGAAGGAAGAGAGCGGGTTCGCTCCGATGACACCCTAACTCGAGCTTTTTGTATTCAGGATCGGATTCAGACGTTCTTACTTAGAGCAACGCCCTCTGTAGGTATCCACATGAACAGACTCTCTCAAAAACTGAATTGGTGTGCTAAAACCCTCTCCTTGCGTTAAATGACTCTCCCTAATTTTTAGAGTTTTAATGTTTTTCGCCTTTTAGAATAAGAGAATGCCTTTTCTCATCTAATTCGACCCGAAACCCTAAAACATATATATATATATATATTTATTGACTTTGAGACAGAGTCAGATTTTAACTAGAGTAAACTGTAATTCAAATATGATTCATAGAATCTAGATAATGTCAGATTCAATGAACCTAAACATATCCAGTACATCGAATTTGGACATTATCAGGTTCTTGAACCTAGACACAATAAACCCAAAAGTTGTTTTTGGTCTGTTCTAAGTGTACGACCCTGTAGGTTCACATAACGTTGGTAGTGGGCTTGAAATTCTGTCTCTAGCCCACAAATCATAAGCGGCCTCTAGCAAGACATTATGATTACCCAAGTTATACGAATGTCAATAATCCGACATAACCTAATCCACAATAAGTATTAAAGTCCTTTTGTCACTAGATACCTTGATTGAATATAAGGCATGGTTTATGTCATCCTTATACTATTCAATCATATTATTTCTCGATCTTAAGTAGACTGATATTGATAACCCTTATCAATTCATTCTAGTATGGCCATATATTTTTCTTTAGTCTAACTTATCGAGGGGCCCATAGATATCTTTCTCGTAATAAATGAGGGACAAATTTCTTCTTAATCACTCGCATTCCTCACATGATTCACTCTATATCCAACAACAATCCATTCCATCATCCTGTTAAACATAATATTAGATTATGTCAAAATATAGAACTGGTCATGTAGGAAACAAAGGTGATTTTAGGTCAGAGGACTAGGATAATACTATTGTGATAAGAATCACTTATGATAATTATCCATACAGTTTTCTTATAACGGGTTGATCCAATACATCATTTCTCAAATATGTATCTATGAGTTGACTGAGTATCTCATACACATGATTAGTAAAACATAATCATCAGTCAAACTTCATACTAGTCTTCATTCATTATTATCCCAATAATAAGGACCGACTAGAGATAATTTAGAATAGAATTCAATTTTTACCTAAGAGTTTTACTATCAAGTCACATACTTAATGACCTTAGGCAGAATTAACTATTCATGAATTAGAATAAAAAACAATAATGAAAATGCCTATTTATTAATAAAATGTAAATGTAACGAAGTTAAAATGTGGTTATTACATAATTGGCCTATGCCACATCACTAACATATATATATATATATATATATGTTTTTGCTGGCTATATGACAATGCTTTCTATACCCTTTAATTTTAAAATCTTCACAAATTTCTTTCCTACCAATATAACTATTGAGAATTTTGAAACGAAAAAGAGGCATAAGAAGACTCTTTAAGATTGGAGGGAGAAACCTTTTTCCTTCTTTTTTTTTTAGTCAATGAGATATTTATCTTTTTATACATTTTGTTTTGGATTTGTTCAAGGATATTTTTATAAATTAAAAAAGTAACACCACTAAATTAAGAAAATGACAACAAAAAGAATAAACAAGCTATCGCAGTTTGAAACGACACCACTTGAGTTAGATGGTTAGAATAATACTACCACATGTTAAGTTAGCAAATAATGACAAAAAGTAAATAAGGACCAGTCAGATACTGAAAATTATATTAGAGCCAATATAATTATATTATACTTGAAGAAAACACACACATATATATAATAAAAGAAAACTAAAATCTAAAGCTCAATTTTTTACATATTTGTATATATGTATATATTTCTAATATTCATAACTCAATAGAAAGAAATTACTGGCCACTCTTTTATATATACCCCACGTGCTATGCATGTGGGAGCTATCTTGAAGATTTTATTTATACGTTAAGGTTTTATTACTGTATTGTTATTATTTTTAACTCATATAATAATAGAAATTTTAATTGTTAGCTAATCCACAATCAACACAAATGTCTTTATAGCTATCACTTTTAAAATAATAATAATTACATAGTAAAAGACTAAATAGGTACACATCTATAATTGTATATATATATATATATATATATATATATTTCCATTGCAGGAACAAACTATTTAAAGGAAGTATATTAACAAAATGACTACAATGTAGAGGATCTTTTGACCTAAAAAGAGAGAGAGAGAGAGAGAGCTAAGCACGAGCACATATAAAAATATGTGTTAATAAGAGTAAAAAGAGTAAAGTAAGAAAAAAAAAAGAGCATTTTAAAGTAACAAGATTAAATTAAAAAAATGCATTTATTAAAATTGTTAGATAGTACACAACCAACACAAATCTCTTTATAGCTATCACTTTTAAAATAATAAAAATTACATGGTAATTAGAAACACCTAACAACATTATTTTAATAATAGCAAATGAGAGTAAAAAAGTATTCTAAAAAAGCATGCAAAAAATAAAATTAAAAATTAAAAATAAAATATTTAGGAGGAGTTATTTTAATTTAAAGGATTTTATTTTTAATTAATAATAGAACAAATAAAGAAGCAAAAGGAAAAAAAATACTGTTAAATGTTTTTTAAAAAATGTCTAGGATGTTTAGGAAGTGTAGTTAGAATTAAAACTATTTAACTAAAAACTATTACATGTGAGAGCTTTATATAGTAGCTCACTTTTTTTTATTATCGTAGTATGCAGTGGCGAAGCCACGTTGAACCACCCCCACTGGCCCAAGTGGTTCCTTTATGATTTAAGTCTAATATTAAACCTTTTTTTGTACTTTGTTTTTTTATTTTGCTCCTTCTGAAACTTATTCTTGACAATATTTATTTTAAAACTTTTTAAAAAAAATTTCAACAATGCCTTTGAATTTTATCTTTTGAATTTTTAAGATGTTTAGAAACCCCATTTGGTAAATGGATTCAAATTAATAATTTGATTTGAGTTAGTGTGATTTGAATTAGGATTTAGATTAGTGATTTAAATTGTTATCCAAATTGGCATTTGGATGTGCGTTCAAGTTTTAATCTGAGCATAGAATAAAATTGAAATTTATGTTTGGAGAGATAGTGAAAATAGCTTTTAATTTATTAACACATCTAATAAAATCTTAATGTTATTAATCTTAAAAAATATACAATATGGATCTTAATTTATTCTTCTATTCACTAAGAACATAATAAAAAACAGAATCATCTCAATTGGATGTTAAATGAAAAAGTTATGATTTTTTTTCCTTAAATATGGAAGAGGAAATTTCAGTTTTTTACTGTAGCAAAAATATCCGAGTATCAAAAGTTTAGGGGAGAGCAGAATTCAAAAAACTTGGATTCTTGATACTCAAAAGATTCAGATTTTAGAGGAAACAAACACGTATCTAAAGGATTCTTGATGCTCGAATCCAAATTTGAGTCCATTGAGTACCAAGAGTACTCAAACAAATAATCCCTAGTCTAAACCATTTGTTTGAACCCAAAACACCATAACAATTTAAATTTTCTAAGAAAAAAACACTATAATAACCTTAGTTTAAACCAAAAGTTTTGGTTTAAACCAAAGTTTTAAAACAACGTATTATATTTTAATTTTAAAATATGAAATAAACAACCTAATCACAATATTATATACATTTATAATTTTGTAAACTATAAATTTCAAAAATTGAATTAAACTCTACTAAAACAGTAATAATTTGTTTTAGTTAAAGATTTTGGTTTAATTTACGCTCCCACTAAAAAAAAAATTCCTAGCACCGCTATTGGTAATATGTGAAAGCTTTATATTATAGCAACCAAAAGTTTTGATTGGAATTGATTTACCAATACCCTAGTATAATTTTTTTATTAGAAAGGATTTTTTAAGGGTGCGAAGTTAAAAAAAAAAAAGTTGAAAAACGCAAAAAGAAAAAAAAGGGAACGAATAATCCCTTAACGGCACTTTTAAAGATCGTATAGATATAGCAAGATATATTTTTTCCTTTTGTTTCCTATATATTTTATATGTGTTTCACTCATACATTATACATAATAAGAAAAATGCCATTGCCAGTTCCTTATTTCTATACACACGTATATGTTAGACATGTATGCTCTAAGGAGTAAAAGTATAATATGTTTTCAAAGATTTTTTTATCAATAAAGAGTTTATTTATTATTCATATACCAAATTGTTATCCTCTTTATGTTCATATTTGTTAAATGTATGATAAGCAAACAAAAGTCTGAGACTATCAGTTAAGCTTTTAGAATCAGGCATATGATGGACAGATTATGCAGAAGATATAATTCTAAAGGTGATTGTCTAAATCATAAGATCTACAATCGAGGGAATTAAGTTGGGTGCTTTATTCAGTAAAGATTGTTATGTTGTCTATATTCCTAACAGGAGATGGTTTGTCTCGGCCATCGGAGGTGGACTCCGTGAATAGAAACATTGGTGCATTGTCATAGGTGATGATGCATTAGATCTGGACATAAAGTGCAATTGATTTGGATTAATAATTCCGTCTCGGCAAATCAATTCATTTTAGACAATCATGTGTGTTGTATCTTAATCTTGAGATGAATAGTGGGCCTGTTATCTTGACTTATGTATTTTGATATACTAAAAGTTGAAATCCACATTTTATATTGGTACGCATGCCGGTACATTAGAGACATGGCTCTTGATAGCATAGACTTGTTATTCATAGATATAGAATTCATAGCTCCTCTTCATAAGTCGTTGAAATTCTTTTATATGCGTTATCTTGTAATTTAAAAACTAGAGTGCTCAACCATTTGGATATATAGGTGTAACCGAATGGTATATTGTCTTTGGATGTAAGTTTTTCGATGGTGAGATAATGGAACATAAGAGAAAAATAATCAGGAAGATAAGACAAAAATTATTCTTAAGCCCATTATGGAAAATCCTATGGGGATACAATGCATTATGATATGTCATGGAGACTTAGCTATTTGGGCTTCATAATTCTATATAGTTCGAGAATGCAGCTTTAAGCTTTTAGTGGAGTAGCGTTAGAGTTGATAATTATGAAATGTATATCTGGGATATTAGGTTTCATAATTATCGGGAGCTTAAACTATCTAGGTCTATCAGGGTCACTTTTGCTAGCTCATAAAAATCCTGTAACGATACGGCGTGCTATTCCAATAATTGGTGACTTGTGTCAAATCATCAAATTGGCTGAAAATTTGATAGGATCAGATAATTCATGTCTGTTTATCAGTTAAATTAATTTTGTGAAAATTAATTCAAGATAAACTTGTTGAATTATCAGGATCAGATAATTCATGTCTGTTTATCGGTTGGATAAATGTTAATTAAATTAATTCAAGAAAAACTTGTTTAATTATTATAAATATTTATTTTCCTAGATATTATCTAGATATGACTATTTTAATTAGATAACTTCTCTATTGGGTTATTTGAATTAAAACTGAGGCCCTATCCCAAGAATCTCGGGTGAAAAATAAAGATTCGTAGAGATCTTTTATCGTTTGTTCGGCAGGCCGATCTTCCAGTTCGGCCTGTCGGTGGACTAAGTTCGACAGGCCGATTTGCCAATTTAGCTTATCGACAAAAGATTTTTTTGATCACATGTTTTTAGATGCAATTTTATCATATATTGATCCTGATTTGAATTTTCAAAGCCTTATCTGATAAGGACCAACCTGGGCATGAACTCTATAAATAGGAAGTGAGGCTCATAAGTTATTTAGATCAGTTGAGGAATTAAGAGTGAGCACTCTAGTCTACAAGTCTCTGAAACTTCCTTAGAGCTATTGTTTGCAAATCACGAACCTTAATTCTGGGTTTTCTTAATTGGTTGGAAAGAAAGTCACCAGGTAAAAGCTGCAAGACATGCGCCCACACGCACTCCGATCGTAGATAAAGAATAGCAAAAAAGACTAGTTGATTGAGGTTTTTCTATAATGCCTTTCTCTTCACAGATTGTAAGATCTTTTCCACAAACAAGGTTAGTAAGATCTAGTTAATTTATGCATATAGCATGTCAAACTTGTGTTTCAAAAAATACTCTAGTATAAAAATTTTTAGAATTTCACTGCATACTACTTTTCCAACAGTACATGTGAAGCTTTTTAGAGGTGAAAAGTGTTAGACATGTATGCCCTAAGGAGTAAAAATGTAATATGTTTTTGGAGATATTTTTATCAATAAAGAATTTATTCATTTATATATATACCAAATCTTATCCTCTTTACGTTTATATTTGTTGAATGTATGTTAAGCAAATAGTAGTCTAAGACTGTCAGTCTAAACCTTAAGAATTGGGCATATGATGTACTGATTATGCGGAAGACACAATTCTTAAGGTGAAGGTCTAAAACATATGATCGGCAATCGAGGGAATAAAGTTGGGCACTTTATTCATATAAAGATTGTTATGTTGTCTATTTCCCATTTAGAGAGATGGTTTGTCCTGACCATCGGAGTTAGACTCTGTGAATAGAAACATTAGCACCTTGTCATAGGTGACGATGTGTTGGATCGGGACATAAAGTGAATTGATTTGGATCAATAATTCTGTCTTAGCAAATCGATTCACTTTAGACAATCATTTGTATTGTATCTTAATCCTGAAATGAATAGTGGGCCCGTTGTCTCGACTTGTGTCTTTTAATGTACCAAAGGGTGACACCCACATCTCAATAGTGGTATGCATGCCGGTACGTTGGAGGCATAACTCTTGATAATATAGACTTGTTATTCATAGATATGGAATCCATAGCTCCTCTTTAGGAGTAATGATATCCTCTTATATGCGTTGTCCTGTAATTGGAAAACTGGAGCGCTCAACCATTTGGATACATAGGTGTAACCGAATGGTATACTATCTTTGGATGGTAAGTTTTCTAATGGTGAGATGATGGAATGTAAGATAAAAATAATCGGGAAGGTAAGACAAAACTTGTCCTTAAGCCGATTATGGATTATCATATGGGGATACGATACACTATGATATGTCATGGAGACTTAGCTTTACGGGCTTCGTAATTCTATAAAGTTCTAGAGTGCAGCTCCAAGCTTTTAGTGGAGTAGCGTTGGAGTTGATAATTGTGAAATGTATATCTGAGATATTGGGTTTCATAATTATCATGAGCTTGAACTTTATAGGTCCATTTTAGTCCCCTTTGCTAGCTCACAAAATCCTGTAACGACACGGCGTGCTTTTTCAATAATTGGTGACTTATGTCGGATTTATCAGATTGGTTTAAAATTTGAAAAGGATTAAATAATTCATGTCTATTTATCGGTTGAATTAATTTTGTAAGAAATTAATTTAAGATAAACTTGTTGAATTATTGGGATCAGATAATTCTTGTCTATTTATCGGTTGATTTAATTTTGGATAAATTAGATCAAGATAAACTTGTAGAATTATTGTGAGTAGATTTATTTTCTTAGAGATTATCTTGATAAAGTTTGTTTTGATCATATAACTTTTCTATTAGGTTATTTGAATCAAAACTGAGACCTTATCCTATAGAATCTTGGGTGGATAATAAAAGATTAGCGGACATATTTACGCGGGAGTTTGGCCTGCCGAATGATGTGTTCGGCCTGCCGATGATGCCTGTTCGGCCTGCCGATCAACGAGCGATAAGATTACATGTTTCACGTGGATCTTATCATATATTGATCTAAACTTGATTCTATTTCGAGTTTTTGAGACCTAATCTAATAAGGACTGACCCCAGGACCAATAGCTATATAAAGGGAGTGAGTCTCATGATTTACTCAGATCAATTGAGAGATTAAGAGTGATACTCTTCTTGTGAGCATCTAAAAACTCCCTGAGAGCTTTTGTTCACAAATCACGAACACTAGCTTTGGGTTCTCTCTATTGGTTGGAAGGAGAGTCACCGGTGAAAGTGCTGTACGTGTGAGCCCACACTCACTCCGGTTGTGGATAGAGAATAGCAAAGAAGACCAGTTGGTTGACGCTCTTCTGGAACGTTACTTCTCTTCACAGGTTGCGGAGGTTCTTCATACACAAAGATTAGTAAGATCTGTTTAATTTATACATATAGCATGACAAACTTGTGTTTTGGAAATTACTCTGATATACTTTAAATTTTTTTAAATTCCGTTGCGTATCGTTTTTTCAACAATTGGTATCAGAGCCAAGATTTTTACATAAATTTACGAGTTTGTGATCATGTTATATGCATAAATTTGTGATCTTAATCTCTCCTATGCTTGGATTGAATTTTATAGAGAGTTGGCACTCTAGGTTTCTATAAATTATATGTTGTCATGGATTATGCGGTGAATGTTTATTAATTAATTATGGTTGATTAAATCGTTGTTTAATTATTTATTAATTAATTAATTTATACCGGTTATGGTTCCTTAGAGGCTAAGAATGTGTATCTAAATTTTTTCATGTAATAGGAGGCGGACTATCATCTCCGTCTAGGAATTATTATTTATTTTAAATTTTGTAATTAAATAATTATCTGGAGAAGACGGATCTAGAAGAATGATGATAGCACCCCCAAGTATTTCCTGAGTCTTTAATTTTATATTTTTGAATTGTTAAAAATAAAATTGATGAATTGCATTAAAATTGTATTTTCTGGAATAAGGGATTTCTGCTCGGTCGACATGCCGGACATCACAGTTCGGTAGGCCGATGGTCACAAGATCGGCAGGCCGAACATGTGGTCCGACAGGCTGACAGTGAGGTAAAAATAGGCTGGCTCTACCGGCAGGCCAAACTTTCATGGGTCGATAGGCCGATCTGTATGATCGGCTGGCCGATGAAACATGACCGGCAGGCCGATCACCCAGATCGGCCTGCCGACCGAAAGCTAGAAAATTTTCAAAAAAGGTGCAATTTTTGCAGTGTAGTTTTAATTTTATTTTTGAGACGATTCTGAGAAACATTAAATTTGGATATGAATGGATATATGGAGTATTTGATTCATACGGGATTGAAGACTTGAAGATTGGTATTGCATGAAGAAGGATACAGCTTGAGGATTCAAGGATAACGAATCGATAAATATCTCAATTATTCTCTTGTAATCTTAGTTTTCTATTCTCTAGGGTGGAACCATAATATTACGGTTATTATTATTTTGCTTGTAGCTTTGCTTGATTGCTTTGCTTGTCTGCATTAAAATATGATTTGCCATATATATTGATAACATGTCATATAGAATAGGGAGTGCCGCTCATATTAAAATTGTTCATGCATATTCTTAAAATAAAACCTTGATTTCAAAATATTGAGTGGGAGAAGGTTTTCGAAGAGAGGACCTAAGGCCTCTGTCGTTGGTCCATGGGGAGAACATGGTGGTCTCGACCCCTAGGAAGGGATTTCTATCATGTACCAGATTGGATCTCTGAAAGGATAAGGTATTTTAGTATGATTTATGGTTGCACACCCCCAGGTGGTGTTTATAAATCATGGATAAAATATTGAAACGATGGTTATACACTCACGTTAATTTTATTATTAACCTCCCCTATGAGCTCTGTTAATAAAATTAATGGCCAAAGAAACGATTATTAATATATGCTGGATCATACGGGTCCTGGATGGCATATATTAATCAGGAGGGGATTCGTGTTCCTGATTGAATTTCGCATGACTCCCCTAGGAGCTTGTTGAATTCTGAGTTGGGAATTATCGTTGTAAGGTTGTGATATTTTCAAGGTTTTGACACATAAACACATTTGTATGATTTTACATGATTGTGTTTGTTGGAAACAAAGTGTGCAGCGGAATTTTAAAAATTTTTCATCAGAATAATTTCTAAAACACAAGTTTGACATGTTATATGTATAAATTAGACAGATCTTACTAACCTCAGTGTGCCGAAGAACCTCCGCAATCCATGTAGAGAAGTAACGTTCCAGAAGAGCCTCTACCAACTGGTCTTCTTTGCTATTCTCTATCCACAACCGGAGTGAGTGTGGGCTCACACGTACAGCTCTTCCACCGGTGACTCTCTTTCCAACCAACAGAGAGAACCCAAAGCTAGTGTTCGTGATTTGTGAACAAAAGCTCTCAGGGAGTTTTCAGATGCTCACTAGAAGAGTATCACTCTTAATCTCTCAAATTGGTCTAAGTAAATCATGAGACTCACCCCCTTTTTATACCTATTGGTCCTGGAGTCAGTCCATATCAGATTAGGTCTCAAAAACTCGAAACAGAATTAAGTTCGGATCAATATCTGATAAGATCCGTGTGAAAACGCGTAATCTTATCTCCCGCTGATCGGCAGGCCGAACACGTCATCCGGCAGGCCGAACTCCTGAGAAAAAATCTCCGTGAATCTTTTATTTTCCACCCGAGGTTCTAAAGGATAAAGTCTCAGTTTTGATTCAAATAACCCAATAGAGAAGATATCTGATCAAAACAAACTTTATCAAGATAATCTCTAAGAAAAAAAAATCAATTCACAATAATTCTACAAGTTTATCTTGTTTTAATTTGTCCAAAATTAAAACAACCGATAAACAGACAAGAATTATCTGATCGCAATAATTCAACAAGTTTATCTTGAACTAATTTCTTACAAAATTAATTCAACCGATAAACAGACATGAATTATTTGTTTCTTACAAATTTTAAACCAATCTGATAAATCCGACATAAGTCACCAATTATTGGAAAAGCATGTCGTATCGTTATAGGACTTTGTGAGCTAGCAAAGGGGACCAAAATGGACCTATAAAGTTCAAGCTCATGATAATTATGAAACCCAATATCCCATATATACATTTCACAATTATCAACTCCAACGCTACTCCACTAAAAGCTTGGAGCTGCACTCTCGAACTTTATAGAATTACGAAGCTCGCGTAGCTAAGTCTCCATGACATATCATAGTGTATCGTATCCCCATATGATTATCCATAATTGGCTTAAGGACAAGTTCTGTCTTACCTTCCCGATTATTTTTATCTTACGTTCCATTGTCTCACCATTAGAAAACTTACCATCTAAAGATAGTATACCATTCGGTTACACCTATATATCCAAATGGTTGAGCGCTCCAGTTTTCCAATTACAGGACAATGCATATAAGAGGATATCATTACTCCTAAAGAGGAGCTATGGATTCCATATCTATGAATAACAAGTCTACGCTATCAAGAGTCATGCCTCCAACGTACCGGCATGCATACCACTATAGAGATGTGGGAGTCACCCATTGGTACATCAAAAGACACAAGTCGAGACAACGGGCTCATTATTCATCTCAGGATTAAGATACAATACAAATGACTATCTAAAGTGAATCGATTTGCCAAGACAGAATTATTAATCCAAATCAATTCACTTTATGTCCCGATCCAACACATCGTCACCTATGACAACGTGCCAATGTTTCTATTCACAGAGTCCAACTCTGATGACCAAGACAAACCATCTCCCAAAGGGGATATAGACAACATAACAATCTTTACATGAATAAAGCACCCAACTTTATTTCCTCGATTGCGGATCATATGTTTTAGACTGTCACCTTAAGAATCGTGTCTACCTAATAATCATCCCATCATATGCCCAATTCTTAAGGTTTAGATTGACAGTCTCAGACAGCTGTTTGCTTATCATACATTCAACAAATATGAACGTAAAGAGGACAAGATTTTGTATATATAAATGAATAAATTCTTTATTGATAAAAATGTCTCCAAAAACGTATTACATTTTTACTCCTTAGGGCATACATGTCTAACAGTGTTATCTTACTAAATTATAATATGTTTGCTTATGTTTGGTATATGATTCTTTATTGTAGATTGAAAATGTCTAAAAACACTTTATCATCGATACTTGACAAAAACCAATTAACCGGTGAGAATTATAACGATTGGAAACAGAACTTGGTTATCGTCCTGTCCTTCGAGAAACTAAAATATGTACTGACAACCCCTTATCCTCCCGAGCCTACAGGATACTTAAGTAATGAGCAATTCCAAGCGTACGATCGTTGGAAAAATGCTAATGATCAGACCCGCTGCTATGTTATGGCCAGCATGAATAATGTACTGCAGGCTCAACATCAGGATTATGAGACTGCGAAGCAGATCTTGGATAATCTTGAGGATATGTTTGGAGGCCAAGCCATAACAAAGCGGCAAGGGGCGCTTTAAAAACTCTTAAACTATAGACAGAGACCGGGGACATCTGTAAAGGAGCACATGATGTTGGTCATGGGTTACCTCGCTGAGGCTCAAACCAATGGAGGTGACATCGATGCTGAAACTCAGATGACTATGGTCTTTGAGACTCTATCTAAGGAATTTAGTCCGTTTAAAGATACTTTTAATTTAAGCAATAGACAGGATATGACCTTAACAGAACTGATGAAACAGTTGCAGGAGTTCAAACTACTGATCAGGGAGTCTCCTGCTGGTGGTGAGGCCAACATGGTAGCTGCTTCTGGTCCCAATCCTAACTCAGGGAATGGAAAGAAGCAACGGGCCAAGAACGGGAAGTCTTCTATTCCTGCTGCTGCCAAGAGCAAGAAGAAGAAGAAGAAGAACCCAAAGAAGCTTAAGTGCTTCTTCTATGGAAAGGTCGGACATATCAAGAAGCATTGCAAAGACTTCCTTTCCAAAGGAGGTAGGTGCGATCTTCTATATTTAGAAACTTGTTTGGTTGAGGAATCAAGTGACATCTGGGTCATAGATTCTGGTGCAACTAATCATGTTTGTGTTTCTCTACAGGGGTTCAAAGAAACAAGAAGTCTGCTTCATGAGGACTTCACGCTTCAGATGGGCGATGGATCCTTGGTCTCAGCGGAAGCAGTGGGAGACATCCATCTTTACTTTGATAATTATAGGAATTTATTTTTGCAAGATTGTTTTTATGTTCCTAAATTTAAAAGGAATTTAATTTCTGTATCTTGTTTATTTAAAGACTCCTACGTGGTATATTTTAATGAAAAAGTGGTGATTCATAAAAACAAATCTTTTATCTATTCTGGATGGATGCAAAATAATCTGTATTTTATCAAACATAAGATGGACTTATTGCTTAATGCTGAGATGAATGATAATGACTCTAAAAGACTTAAAACTTCTCACTCTAATAAGACTTATCTTTGGCATTTGCGCCTTGGTCATATTAACTAAATAGGATTCAAACGTTGGTAAGGGATGGACCTTTAAGTCACTTAAAGGTGGAATCCATACCTCAATGTGAATCTTGTTTGGAGGGTAAAATGACCAAAAGACCATTCGGGTCTAAGGGCAATAGGGCCGAAGGGGTTCTAGAACTTGTGTATAGTGATGTTTACGGACCGATGAACATCCGGGCATGAGGAGGGCATGAGTACTTCGTCACTTTTATTGATGATTACTCAAGATATGGGTATGTGTACCTAATGCACCACAAAAGCGAAACTTTTGACAAGTTCAGGGATTTTCAGGCGGAAGTGGAAAAGCAATTTGGTAGACCCATAAAGGCACTTCGATCTGAACGAGGTGGAGAATACCTTTCTGATGAGTTCTTGGGACACTTGTTAGAGAATGGGATTTTATCCCATTTGACTATGTCGGGCACTCTACAGCAGAATGGCATAGCAGAGAGAAGGAATAGGACTTTGTTGGACATGATTAGGTCCATGATGAGTTATTCATCATTGCCTTTATCCTTTTGGGGATATCCACTGCAAACTGCATGTTATCTTTTGAACAATATTCCTTCAAAATTGGCCCCAAAAACTCCTCACGAGTTGTGGACAAGAAGGAAGACATCCTTAAACCATATTCCCATATGGGGATGTCTAGCTCATGTCCTGTTTAAGGATCCGAATAAGTTGGAAGCATGTTCGGAAGTTCGCGTGTTTGTAGGATATCCAAAAGGGACTAAAGGGGGTTATTTATATAACCCAAAGGAAAATAAAGTCGTGGTTTCAACTAATGCAACTTTCCTTGAGGAGAGTTACATGGACGACTTTAAACCTCGAAGCAAAGTGATGCTTGAGGAGTTAAGGGGTGATCCGTTCACTCCAAAGGTTTCGAATGAAACCATTTCGATCGCTGTAGAAAAACCAAACAAACCTGAACAGCAACCTCAGGGGCTTGGGTGTAGTGGGAGGATTAGGCGTTAACCTGAGAGGTATATGTTCAATGGGGAGGTCTACTTGGCTGAACCGGATGAACATGACAGGGATCCTTATACTTACGCAGAAGCTATGGAGGATGTTGATTCAAGACTCTGGACAGAGGTCATGAACATAGAGATGAAGTCTATGGAGACTAATCAGGTCTGGGAGCTTGTGGATCTTCCCGAAGGGGTAAAACCCATAGGGTGTAAATGGATCTACAAGAGGAAAAGAGGAGTGTATGGAAAGATCAAAACCTTTAAGGCTAGACTGGTAGCTAAGGGTTATACGCAAAAGGAAGGAATCGATTATGAGGAAACCTTTTCGCTTGTAACTATGCTTAAGTCCATCCGAATTCTCTTGCCCATAGCTGCCGCTCTCGATTACGAGATTTGGCAGATGGATGTCAAGACGGCTTTTCTGAATGGCTATCTTGATGAGTCCATTTATATGGAACAACCAGACGGGTTCAAGGTCGTGGGTCAAGAGGGTAAGGTTTGTAAGCTGCTAAAGTCAATTTATGGACTTAAGCAGGCTTCTCGTTCTTGGAACATAAGATTTGATCAAGTGATCAAAACTTATGGGTTCTCACAAAATGTGGATGAACCATGTGTTTACAAACACATTAAGGATGGGAAGGTGGTTTTTCTACTGCTCTATGTAGATGACATTCTGCTAATTGGCAATGATGTTGGGGTGTTGTCATCGGTCAAATTATGATTGACCAAGCAGTTTCACATGAAGGACTTGGGTGAGGCTAATTTTGTTCTCGGTATCCAGATCTTTCGGGATAGGAAGAACAAAATGATAGCTTTGTCTTAGGCTGGCTACATAGATAAAATTCTCAAGAGGTTTGCAATGCAAGATTCCAAGAAAGGTGGGCAACCATCTAGGTCTGGAACTACTCTTTCTAAGAAAGACTCCCCAAAGTCTTATCAAGAAAGAGAATACGTGAAGAAGGTACCTTATGCTTCGGTAGTGGGTAGTCTCATGTATGCCATGCTTTGCACACGACCGGATATTAGTTATGCGATCGGGATTGTAAGTCAATTTCAGGCGGATCCAGGACCGAACCATTGGGTTGTGGTAAATCATATTTTCAAGTACCTAAGAAGGACTCGAGGGTATATGCTTGTGTATTCGGGTGAGGACTTAACTCCGCTAGGATACACTGACTCAGATTTTCAATCCTGTCTGGATTCTAGGAAATCAACTTCGGGGTTTGTGTTTACTCTGGGTGGCGGTGCCATCAGTTGGAGAAGTGTGAAGCAAGATTGCACTTTGGATTCAATGATGGAGGCCGAGTATGTGGCGGCTAGTGATGCTTCGAAAGAAGCAGTGTGGCTCCGCAAGTTCCTTCGGGATCTTGAGGTAGTTCCTGGTATGGATAAAGCGGTATCACTATACTGTGATAACAGTGCGGCGGTAGCTAATGCTAAGGAACCAAGATTTCACAAGAAGAGTAAGCATATTGATCGGAAGTATCATGTGATAAAGGACTTCGTTGAGGGCAACCATGTCACGGTGTGCAAGATCGCGTCAGAGGACAATTTAGCTGATCCATTTACGAAGACACTTACCGGGAGAGTCTTCGAGAGGCATGTGGAAGCTATGGGGATGCGAAGTTTGCTGTATTTACTCACTTAGTGCAAGTGGGAGATTGTTAGACATGTATGCCCTAAGGAGTAAAAATGTAATACGTTTTTGGAGACATTTTTATCAACAAAGAATTTATTCATTTATATATGCATCAAATCTTGTCCTCTTTACGTTCACATTTGTTGAATGTATGTTAAGCAAACAGTAGTCTGAGACTGTCAGTCTAAACCTTAAGAATTGGGCATATGATGGACTGATTATGCGGAAGACACAATTCTTAAGGTGACGGTCTAAAACATATGATCCGCAATCGAGGGAATAAAGTTGGGCGCTTTATTCATGTAAAGATTGTTATGTTGTCTATTTCCCATTTAGGGAGATGGTTTGTCTTGACCATTGGAGTTGGACTCCGTGAATAGAAACATTAGCACCTTGTCGTAGGTGACTATGTGTTGGATCGGGACATAAGGTGAATTGATTTGGATTAATAATTCTGTCTTCGCAAATCGATTCACTTTAGACAATCATTTGTATTGTAACTTAATCATGAAATGAACAGTTGGCCCATTGTCTCGACTTGTGTCTTTTGATGTACCAAAGGGTGACACCCACATCTCAATAGCGGTATGCATGCCGGTATGTTGGAGGCATAACTCTTGATAATGTAGACTTGTTATTCATAGATATGGAATCCATAGCTCCTCTATAGGAGTAATGATATCTTCTTATATGTGTTGTCCTGTAATTGGAAAACTGGAGCGCTCAACCATTTGGATACATAGGTGTAACCGAATGGTATACTATCTTTGGATGGTAAGTTTTCTAATGTTGAGATGATGGAACGTAAGATAAAAATAATCGGGAAGGTAAGACAGAACTTGTCCTTAAGTCGATTATGGATTATCATATGGGAATACGATACACTATGATATGTCATGGAGACTTAGCTTTACGGGCTTCGTAATTCTACAAAGTTTGAGAGTGCAGCTCCAAGCTTTTAGTGGAGTAGCGTTGGAGTTGATAATTGTGAAATGTATATCTAGGATATTGGGTTTCATAATTATCGTGAGCTTGAACTTTATAGGTCCATTTTGGTCCCCTTTCCTACCTCACAAAATCCTGTAACGACACGACGTGCTTTTTCAATAATTGGTGACTTATGTCGGATTTATCAGATTGGTTTAAACTTTGAAAAGGATTAAATAATTCATGTCTATTTATCAGTTGAATTAATTTTGTAAGAAATTAATTTAAGATAAACTTGTTGAATTATTGGGATCAGATAATTCTTGTCTATTTATCGGTTGATTTAATTTTGGATAAAGGCACTTCAATCTGATCAAGGTGGAGAATACCTTTCTGATGAGTTCTTAGGACACTTGTTAGAGAATGGGATTTTATCCCATTTGACTGCGCCGGGCACTCCGCAGCAGAATGGCATAGCAGAGAGAAGGAATAGGACTTTGTTGGACATGATTAGGTCCATGATGAGTTATTCATCATTGCCTTTATCCTTTTGGGGATATACACTACAAACTGCATGTTATCTTTTGAACAATATTCCTTCAAAATTGGTCCCTAAAACTCCTCACGAGATGTGGACAAGAAGGAAGACATCCTTAAACCATATTCACATATGGGGATGTCCAGCTCATGTCCTATTTAAGGATCCGAATAAGTTGAAAGCACGTTCGGAAGTTTGCGTGTTTGTAGGATATCCAAAAGGGACTAAAGGGGGTTATTTATATAACCCAAAGGAAAATAAAGTCGTGGTTTCAACTAATGCAACTTTCCTTGAGGAGAGTTACATGGACGACTTTAAACCTCAAAGCAAAGTGATGCTTGAGGAGTTAAGGGGTGATCCGTTTACTCCAGAGGTTTCGAATGAAACCATTCTGATCGGTGTAGAAAAACCAAACAAACCTGAACAAAAACCTCAGGGGCTTCGGCATAGTGGGAGGATAGGGCGTCAACCTGAAAGGTGTATGTTCAATGGGGAGGTCTTCTTGGCTGAACCGGATGAACATGACAGGGATCCTTATACTTACGCAGAAGCTATGGAGGATGTTGATTCAAGACTCTGGACAGAGGCCATGAACATAGAGATGAAGTCTATGGAGACTAATCAGGTCTGGAGCTTGTGGATCTTCCCGAAGGGGTAAAACCCATAGGGTGTAAATGCATCTACAAGAGGAAAAGAGAAGTGGATGGAAAGATCGAAACCTTTAAGGCTAGACTGGTAGCTAAGGGTTATACGCAAAAGGAAGGAATCGATTATGAGGAAACCTTTTCGCCTGTAGCTATGCTTAAGTCCATCTGAATTCTCTTGTCCATAGCTGCCGCTCTCGATTACGAGATTTGACAGATGGATGTCAAGACGGCTTTTCTGAATGGCTATCTTGATGAGTCCATTTATATGGAACAACCAGACGGGTTCAAGGTCGCAGGTCAAGAGGGTAAGGTTTGTAAGCTGCTAAAGTCAATTTATGGACTTAAGCAGGCTTCTCATTCTTGGAACATAAGATTTGATCAAGTGATCGAAATTTATGGGTTCTCACAAAATGTGGATGAACCATGTATTTACAAACACATTAAGGATGGGAAGGTGGTGGTTTTTCTACTGCTTTATGTAGATGACATTCTGCTAATTGGCAATGACGTTGGGGCGTTGTCATCGATCAAATTATGGTTGACCAAGCAATTTGACATGAAGGACTTAGGTGAGGCTAATTTTGTTCTTGGTATCCAGATCTTTCGGGATAGGAAGAACAAAATGATAGCTTTGTCTTAGGCTAGCTACATAGATAAAATTCTCAGGAGGTTTGTAATGCAAGATTCCAAGAAAGGTGGGCAACCATCTAGGTCTAGAACTACTCTTTTTAAGAAAGACTCTCCAAAGTCTTATGAAAAAAGAGAATACATGAAGAAGGTACCTTATGCTTCGGCAGTGGGTAGTCTCATGTATGCCATGCTTTGCACACGACCGGATATTAGTTATGAGGTCAGGATTGTAAGTCGATTTCAGGCGGATCCAGGACCAAACCATTGGGTTGCTGTAAAGCATATTTTCAAGTACCTAAGAAGGACTCGAGGGTATATGCTTGTGTATTCAGGTGAGGACTTAACTCGTCTAGGATACACTGACTCGGATTTTCAATCCTGTCTGGATTCTAGGAAATCGACTTTGGGGTTTGTGTTTACTCTAGGCGGCGGTGCCATCAGTTGGAGATGTGTGAAGAAGGATTGCACTTCGGATTCAATGATGGAGGCCGAGTATGTGGCGGTTAGTGATGCTTCGAAAGAAGCAATGTGGCTCCGCAAGTTCCTTAGGGATCTTGAGGTAGTTCCTGGTATGGATAAAGCGGTATCACTGTACTGTGATAACAGTGCGGCAGTAGCTAATGCTAAGGAACCAAGACGAATGGTATACTATTTATGAATAGTCAATACTACATGCTGAGGATTCCACAATAGTTCAAAACCATTGTGGAAAAATTTCATGACGGTTAAAAAACCGTCGTGAAATGTCAATCATGGTTCAAAATGGAGTTTTCACAACGGTTTTTTACCATCATGGAATAGAAAAATTGGCGTTAAGTGACGGTCAAGGGCTTAATCTACCACGACCGTTTCCAAGAAAACCATCGTGAAAGATCAAGCTTCCACGACGGTTTTTAGGAAAACTGTTGTGGAAGCTTATCAATCCACGACAATTTTTCTGAAAACAATCGTGCAAAATTGATCATGCCAAAAAAAAATTTTCCAAAACTTTTTGATCTCCCACGGGATGGCCAGTCCCGTGTGTTATCCATTACAACAAGGCCCTGATAACATACAAAAATTGATGTATATTGAAATTACAAGGAATTTACAAGATCATTTACATTTGAGCTATTTTGAGCAATTGTGGATCTACTATCTCTATCATCTATCTAAAAATTACATATCTATTTACAAATTGTACCCACTCTAATCTAACTTCATGTATATCTGTATGTATATAAAATTATTTTCTTCCTAGGGCTTGTACATCACTTGTAATTATATCTCGTATGCAACGTAGAATAAAAAAACCACATTCTACGTTCCCTTGTTGTCTTGGACACTTACGTTTGGAATATAGCATTCCATTTGGTCGGTTTGTGACATTGCTTCCTTCTTGAAGCTTCCAAACGTTAAGCGGCCTAACAATCTGTCATGTTTAAATGAATTAATAGACGATACAAGCATGTGGGACTCAAAATAGTTAATTTTAAAAAGAGAACATTAATACTTACAATCTCGTGACTAATACAAAGTTGTCACGTGGTGGATGTCTGAGGGGATCAAACCAATATATTTGGTCCTCTCATGGCGAAATAAGTGCCAACATCCAATGTTCTCCAATATTATATGATAGGAAGAATGATTTCCCCCTTGGTGCTTGAGCTAAAAGGTGGTGGAGTGACATAGCGCGCCCTCTGCAATCACGTTGTAGGTTATTGCAACACTTGAATCAAGCGCCAGAGATATAAAGCAAAAATTTTACGCCAAGCCTTGAAGTTCACAATATTCTACCAAAAAACTACAATAAAAAAATAATACAATCAATTATTTGAAAGCACCTTATACCTCTACCTCTATTTTTAAATTTAAGAATTAAGGATGGAGTTATTACCTGAGGTATACCAGATACAGTTTGCCCTAATTTTATCAAAGTTGATGAAGTAGTAAACATCTTCATAACCCACATAGATAGGCAATTCATTGCCAGTGACATTTACCGATATCGGGCGCTGAATCATCGACCCATCGCACATAAAAGACTGTGCGTAGAGAGCCAACTGCATAAATTCTTGAGGTACTGAAGCGCAGCAAAATGCAGGCAGTGGCTCATTCACAATGGATTGTTCTTGTTCTTGTTCTTGTTCTACCTCATGTTGTGATTGTCTTGCTTTTGTAGAGCTTTTCTTTTTTTGGCGTTTCTTTCTGCTTAGATCTTGTGAAATGCGGCTAGGCATTTAACTCATCTTTGTCAATGCGATGACTTCAACTAACCTCTTTGGCCATGCGACGAAGCTTCCGATGACTTCACCTATAGTTGTTGCTTTAAGTGTTGGAACAGGCAATTCAGCTGTTCTAACTCTAATGGTAGTGATGCTAACGTGCATATTTTTTCCCCCAAAAGTCTTCCATGAACTATATCAGTTGGAAGACTCTCCATCCATGCCTTTCCAAGTGCAACAAGTACACACCCACCATTAATTCTATCTTCAACAAAGAGCCTGCATTCGTGACCTTATTCAGGCTCTTAATGAGGAGGTGACAATTAGACTTCTGAAGCTTCTGGAGGTTCTGCTACATTATTGGGAGGGTTACAACTAGCCTTGAAGCTGTTGTGTTGTGAGATGCTATCATCTGTCGACTTAGCACATCCTTGGGAAATGAGCTCGGTCATAAGACCTCGTTGTTCTGCAATCTCCATCTGCATCTTCAACATTTGGGAATTCAATTTTGAAGTACCTGATTAGAGGTCAAAGTATTAAGATTGCCTTATATACTTCGATTGACCGCGAACATGTCCTAAATGTTTTGATTTCCCTAGTGCCCTCATCAAAATGTCATCATTATCGACCGATTGGAAGCTCCCTTGACTTTGTTGCATCATGTATTCATCTTGTAAAACAACAACAAAACCATGTTATTCTTAAGATCCTTCAACAGGCATTAAATTACAAATCAATGGTTTGTGTTCAATAAACTTACAATCAAGTTCCTAATTTCTGCTACTTTTGGGATTTTAAATTGTCCATCAAGACCTTGACGTGATTTTACCCACAACTCCTCCCGTGTTGGCAGCACACTCGTCTTAGCTAACTACGTTACACATTGTTGGTAACATATTAATTATAGAATAATTGATATATGTAATACGAGTAAGATATTAATGTACCAATGATTGCTCGAGCTCTCTATATCCGACTCAGCCAACCATAGAGCAGTATTCATTTTTCACTCTTATTTTTCTTGCATTTGATGATATCAGTTAGAATTCGGTGGAATGACGATATCTCACAAAAGCTTCCCAGTCGTCATCATTTATGGAGGGGTAGTAGGGTACTACCATAGGAAGCCGTTTATATACATTTTCATCCTGCTCCAAAATGAAAAGGTATGGCTTTACGAAGGTAACGTAGAGTTCGGATCTAAACCCCTTTGCTAATTCACCACAAATCTTCAAAGCCCTTTTCCTATACCAATCCTCGACTATGAAAGCTTCGTAAATCTGTCTCCAAATCACATATTTTACTTTATCCAAATCTTTAGACCTCCAATCTTTTGTCCAAATAGGAACGTGCTCTCAACTAAGGACTCCTATCCAACTGCTTAATTTATGGCCGGGTGTGCCTTTCGGTTGGCCTTTTGAATCAAATGTCACTTTAATTCTCAAACCTTTCTTCCTCATTCGATGAACTTTTTTCATCAATGTAGCTCTTCGTTCAAAGTCTACTTTTGGATCAAATTTGGTTCGCCTTCGTGGCTTACTACGTTGCTTTCCCTTGCTATATTGTGATGCAGATGGAGTGCACTCTTCGTACTCATCCTCGTACTGGTCACTATTGACCTCGGGAGACATTGTACCTGTGCAAAGTAAGCCAAAACTAAGACACACATAGTAATATTAAATTACTATCTTACAGTCAAAAATTAACATATTCTAAATTGATATATTACACAATTACATATTAAAAATCACATATTATTATTTGAAATATTATACATATTCACATATTACACATATTCACATATTTCACATGTTCACATCTTCACAAATTCACAAGTTTACAATTTCAAATATAAAATTTCACATATTTCACATATTCACATCCTCACATCTTCTCATATTCACAAGTTTACAATTTCAATTACACAATTTCACATCTTTAATAAGATTCACATATTTTACATATTCACATCTTTACATATTCACAATTTCAATTACACAATTTCACATATTCACAATATGCACATATTTCACATCTTCACATGTTCACAACTTTACAATTTTAATTCACATCTTCACATATTCACAACTTTACAATTTCAATTACACAATTTCACATATTCACATATTTCACTTATTCATATCTTCTCATATTCACAAGTTTACAATTTCATTTACACAATTTCACATACTTCACAATATTCACATATTTCGCATCTTCACATATTCACAACTTTACAATTTCAATTACACAATTTCACATATTCACATCTTCACATATTCACAAGTTTACAATGATATTACACAATTTCACATTGGTGGGGCGAGGTACGAGCGACAGGGACGGTTGGGGTGGGGGGGTGGTGGAAGTGCGGCAAGGGGGGCTGGGTGGGGGGTGGGTGGGGCGACAGGGGTAGGATGGAGGCGAGGGGGGCTAGGGGGAGGGGTGGGGGGCAAGGGCAACAAGGTGGGGTAAGGGGGGCAGGGTAGGGTGAGGGGGAGCAAGGGGGCGGGGTTAGGGGCGAGTGGGGCAAGGGGGAAGGGGGGGTGGGGTGGGAGTTCAGTGGGGCAACGGGGGCAGGGTGGGGGGTGGGTGGGGTGAGGGGGAGCCAAGGGGGGCGGGTGGGGTGTGGGTTGGGCAAGGGGGCTGGGTAGGGGTGAAGGGGGGTAGGGTAGGGCGGGGGGAGGGCAAGGGAGGCGAGGTCAGGTGGTGGGTGGGGTGAGGGGGCTGGGGTGGGGAGGTGGGTGGGGGAGGAGAGGGGCTATGGGGAGGGGGAAGAGGAGAGAAAGAGAGGGAGTGGGAGCTTACTGGGGTCGAGGAGGCGACAGTCGTGGTGGCAGCGGAGGCGACGACAGCAGAGTGTGATCTTGAAAGAGAGAGAGGGATTTTAGAGAAAGAGGGGGCACTTTTAGAGAGAGAGGGAGGCGTATTCAAAATGAGGCACTGGGCACGTGTTTCAAAATTTTTAAAGGTGGAGTTGAATCTTCCACATGGAAGACAATTCACAGCAGATTCAACGATGGTTTATTGAAAAACTGTCGTGGAAAGACTTCGACAGCATTTAAAAATCTATGAAATAGAAACAACCTTCCACTATGGTTTATTGAGAAACCATCATGGTAGGGCTTCTACGACATTTTAAATGCTATAAAATAGAAGGAGCCTTCCACGATGGTTTCTCAATAAACCGTCATGGAAGGCTCCTTCTATTTTACAGCATTTAAAATGTTGTGAAAGCCCTACCATGACGGTTTCTCAATAAACCATAGTGGAAGGATCTATTTCATAGTTTTTAAATGCTGTAAAAGCTCTCTGTAGCATTTAGCCTTCCACGATGGTTTATTAATAAACCATCGTGGAAGGGCTTTTGCAGCATTTAAAATGCTATGAAATAGAAGCAGCCCTCGTGGAAGGGCTTCCATAGCATTTATAATGCTATAAAATAGAAGAGCCTTCCACTACGGTTTCTTAATAAACCATCGTGGAAGGGCTTCTACAACATTTTAAATGTTGTGAAATAGAAAGCAGCCTTCCACGATGGTTTATTTATAAACCATCATAAAAAATTCGCATAATTAACACTAACATATGTTTTTCTCTTCTGCCCAGGGTGGTCAACCCGTATGTTAAGCATCCAATGGCCCAGAATGTATACTTTTTCTTTACATTCATCACAAATATAACAATAAATATATATCCCAACACTTAAAAAAGATGAAAAATGCAAGAAACTAAATAAATTTTTTAAAATAAATTAACGACATAAATTAGTTTATGGATGCTTATTTTTTTCTTTTTTTTCATTGGTTCCTCAATACATATCCATTCCACATCTTCACGAAGCAAGAGCGAAACATTATTTTTAAAATCATCTATCTCTTCAATCGGTGGCAATCTCTTTGTGAATGAAGGGATGTTCGTGCAATCCTCAGGAACTTCTTCACCGTCAATAACTAATCTTGGCTTCATTGGGACGAGTAGAGACAACTCCATGTCTTGGGGATCTGTAGTATAAAAAACTTGGATTGCTTGTAATGCCATAAGGAAGGGATCATTCCTATATCCTAATCTTCTAAAGTCAACCACCATGATGTCGTCATTATCGTTCTTAACATAGTTGTTGTCGGCCCACTTGCACTTAAAAAGTGCTATGTGCAATCCCCCATAATGAAGTTCCTAAATATCTTCAATGAAACCAAAGTAGTTCATGGTCCCATATACCGGATTCTTGTCCTTGGCGGAGGCCATATGCATAGCCTCGGCATGAAAAGTCACACCGTTATTTTGGACAGGATGCTTTTCATCTCTTTCGCGAGTGTAGAAAGTGTAACCATTTATGAAATATGACATATACCTTGTAACTACCGACGACGGTCCTCTAGCTAGGTTCTTCAAACCCTATGACTGTTGGAAACAAAGTGCGCAGCGGAATTTTAAAATTTTTCATCAGAGTATTTTCCAAAACACAAGTTTGACATGTTATATGTATAAATTAAACAGATCTTACTAACCTCAGTATGCCGAAGAACCTCCGCGACCTGTGTAGAGAAGTAACGTTCCAGAAGAGCCTCAACCAACTGGTCTTCTTTGCTATTCTCTATCCACAACCGGAGTGAGTGTGGGCTCACACGTACAGCTCTTCCACCGGTGACTCTCCTTCCAACCAATAGAGAGAACCCAAAGCTAGTGTTCGTGATTTGTGAACAAAAGCTCTCAGGGAGTTTTCAGATGCTCACTAGAAGAGTATCACTCTTAATCTCTCAAATTGATCTGAGTAAATCATTAGACTCACTCCCTTTTTATACCTATTGGTCCTTGGGGTCAGTCCATATCAGATTAGGTCTCAAAAATCGAAACAGAATCAAGTTCGGATCAATATCTGATAAGATACGCGTGAAAAACGCGTAATCTTAACTGTCGCGGTCGGCATGCCGAACTGTGAGATAGGCAGGCCGAACTGGCCAGTTCGGCAGGCCGAACACGTCATCCGGCATGCCGAACTGCCGAGAAAAAATCTCCGCGAATCTTTTATTTTCCACCCGAGATTCTAAAGGATAAAGTCTCAGTTTTGATTCAAATAGCCCAATAGAAAAGATATCTGATCAAAACAAACTTTATCAAGATAATCTCTAAGAAAATAAATTAATTCACAATAATTCTACAAGTTTATCTTGTTCTAATTGTCCAAAATTAAAACAACCGATAAACAGACAAGAATTATCCGAACGCCATAATTCAACAAGTTCATCTTGAACTAATTTCTTACATAATTAATTCAACCGATAAACAGACATGAATTATTTGATTCTTTTAAACCAATCTGATAAATCCGACATAAGTCACCAATTATTGGAAAAGCACGCCGTGTCGTTACAGGATTTTGTGAGCTAGCAAAGGGGACCAAAATGGACCTATAAAGTTCAAGCTCATGATAATTATGAAACCCAATATCCCAGATATACATTTCACAATTATCAACTCCAACGCTACTCCACTAAAAGCTTGGAGCTGCACTCTCGAACTTTATAGAATTACGAAGCTCGTGTAGCTAAGTCTCGATGACATATCATAGTGTATCGCATCCCCATATGATCATCCATAATCGGCTTAAGGACAAGTTCTGTCTTACCTTCCCGATTATTTTTATCTTACGTTCCATTGTCTCACCATTAGAAAACTTACCATCCAAAGATAGTATACCATTCGGTTACACCTATGTATCCAAATGGTTGAGCGCTCCAGTTTTTCAATTACAGGACAACGCATATAAGAGGATATCATTACTCCTAAAGAGGAGCTATGGATTCCATATCTATGAATAACAAGTCTACGCTATCAAGAGTCATGCCTCCAACGTACCGGCATGCATGCCACTATAGAGATGTGGGAGTCACCCATTGGTACATCAAAAGACACAAATCGAGACAACGGTCCCATTATTCATCTCAGGATTAAGATACAATACAAATGATTGTCTAAAGTGAATCGATTTGCCAAGACAGAATTATTAATCCAAATCAATTCACTTTATGTCCCGATCCAACACATCGTCACCTATGACAACGCGCCAATGTTTCTATTCACGGAGTCCAACTCCGATGGCCAAGACAAACCATCTCCCAAAAGGGATATAGACAACATAACAATCTTTACATGAATAAAGCGCCCAACTTTATTCCCTCGATTGCGGATCATATATTTTAGACCATCACCTTAAGAGTCGTGTCTACCGCATAATCATCCCATCATATGCCCAACTCTTAAGGTTTAGACTGACAGTCTCAGACTACTGTTTGCTTATCATACATTCAACAAATATGAACGTAAAGAGGACAATATTTGGTATATATAAATGAATAAATTCTTTATTGATAAAAATGTCTCCAAAAACGTATTACATTTTTACTCCTTAGAGCATACATGTCTAACAATGACATGCCTCGATCTTGTGATGTGGAGCACTTGCCATATATGTGTGCTCTAATCCACAACCGAAAGGTCCGGTTCTGTTCATCTTGCAACCACTTCTCATTTCTTGCTCTTTTCGGGTTTGCTTATTTTAATTCGTTCATGTGCACCTCAATGAAAGGCTTCACTTCATTAGTATTGGGCAAGACATAAAGACATGCTTGCTCTCACTCCTCTCAAATTACTGCTGAAGGATTGCCAGTAGATAGTCCCCTAGCCTCAATGTTTATAGTCTTAGGCACCCCAATTGCATCTGTATTAGATAGGTATTCGGCGCAAAATTCAACTAATTCCTCAACTATGTAACTTTCTACAATACATCCCTCTGGCCTATTTCGATTCTTCACGTAGCCCTTCAAAACCTTCATATATCTTTCAAATGGGTACATCTATCTCAAATACACCAGTCTGCATAACTTAACTTCACGTACTAAGTGCACTATTAGATGAATCATGATGTCAAAAAATGCCAGTGGAAAATAATTCTCAAGCATGCAGAAGGTTTGCACCAACTCCGCAGTGAATCTAGCATAAGTGGATCAATTACCTTGGAGTATATTGAATGGAAGAACGAGCACAACTTGGTAATTGCAAATCTCACATCCTTTGTTAGAATTCCCTACAAAGCAAGTGGTAGTAATTGCTGCATTACCACATGAAAATCGTGTGTTTTCATGCCAGTAAGTTTCAAATCCTTCACCGACACCAACTTTTTAAAGTTTGAAGAATACCTGTTTGGCACTTTCAACAAAGCAAGTCATTCATAAAGCTTTCTCTTCTCTACTCTTGATAACATGTGCTTCGCCAGAGGTAGGTAAGTGTGGTTTCCTTTTTTCTTGGGAAACAAATTAGGCCAAATTTCCATTTCCATGAGATCCATCCGAGCCTTTTCACCATCCTTAATCTTGCCAGAATGTCAAGCAACGTGCCGACTATGGATTCACAAATGTTTTTCTCAATATGCATAATGTCCAAGCAATGATGAACAAAAAGTGTCTTCCAGTATGGAAGATCAAAAAAGATTGATCTTTTTTCCATGGCACATCAATCGACGGCTCGTCCTAACCTCACTTTCTCTTACCGAATACAACTCTTATATCTTTTACCATTTCAAATATTTGTTCACCCGTCAAAGGATGAGGTAGGTCTCTTTCTTCACTGTTGCCATCAAAGGCTTTCTTTTGTTTGCGGTAACGATGATCTCTTGGCAACCATCTTCTACGACCAAGAAAAACAGTTTTCTTACCATTCTTCAATCGTTTATGAGACGTTTCTGTCATGCAAATAGGACAACCAATAAAATTCTTCACCAAGTAACTAGATAAATTGCCATATGCAGGGAAGTCATCAATTGTCCATATCAACATTGCACAAAGTGTGAACGTCTCTTCTCAACAAGCATCTCTAACTTCGACTCCATTTTCCCACAAGTTTTTTAGGTCATCGATTAACGGTGCCAAGTATACATCAATGTCATTGCCTAGTTGGTGAGGACCCAAAATCACTAAAGACAACATTAAAAACTTTCACTTCATGCACATCTTTGGAGGGAGATTGTAGTTAACAAGTATTATGGGCCAACTACTATGCCTACTACTCATGTTTCCACGTGGGTTCATTCCATCCGTCAACAAAACGAAATGTATATTTCTTGGATCCGCGCTAAATTCGAGATAATCAACTTCAAAAGTCTTCCATTGTGGTGAATCTGTCGGGTGTCTAAGCATACCATCATCCACCCATTTGTCATGATGCTATGTCAAATTCTTGGCATGTTCTGGGTTCCTCAAATGTGGTACTAGTGGGATGTACCATAACACTTTCTTTGGCACTCTATTCTTATCATCTTTTGGCTCCTTTCCTTTCTTCCACCTTGCTTGTTGACAAACCGGACAATAATTATCATCCTCATACTCATTCCTATAGAGAATACAATCATTTTCACAAGCATGAATTTTCTCATAATCCATTCCCAAAGTGCTCAAAGTCTTTTTAGCCTCATACATACTCATTAGTAATTTATTACCCTCTAGTAGAAGCCTTCCTAAAAATTCCAAAAGCTTTAAGAAATTAGAATTTGACCACCCACCCAATGCTTTCAAATTCCATAATCCAACTAAAGCGGACAATTTGGTGAAATTGGTGCACCCTTCATACACGGGTGTCTCGACATCATTCTTCATTGTCTCAAATACATCCGGACGATGCATGAAGTGTTCTTCCAAATCATTGATCACGTCAACCATATTGTCGTGATGATCCATATTATCCTCCACATTAGATTCCTTCCCTTTACTTACGAAAGTTGGACTATTGAAATTAGACTCGGCATGGAAATGCTACGTTTAATAACTACTTATAATTCCATTTCGGAATAAATGTCCGATAACAATTGGAATTGGATGCAATCTATGGTTTCTACATTGAACACGAGGACAACAAATTTTATCACCATTGGCATGACTTTTGGCAAAATCCAAGAACTCTTCCACACCATTCACATATTCTTTGGACAATCAAAAATTCTATATCCATTTCCTATCCATTTTTCAAGTCCTAAAATGAAATAATGAATAGCAAATATTTAATTAAAATGAATTTCACAAATTATATACATATACATACCCACCATATATATTCGATCTAATCATAAAACAAAAACATCACCCATTATAAAACAAATTACACATACCCATTATAAAACAATTAAATCAAATCCATGATCCACAACACAATAATCACATAATAAACAACAAAATCAATGACAATTTTTCAATTTTGAATTAATTAAACAACAAAATCAACAACAATTTAACAATTTCTAACAAAAAACTTACAATTTTGAATGAGATTAAGAAGTGTGGAGGCAGAAAGGGACGGCGGCAGCTATTTTGAAGGGCTCTATGTTCATTTTTAAGAGGTGCATTTTTTATCTGTATCTGATTTTGGAGGTGGAGAGGGGTTTTTAAGTGAGATACCATGACAGTTTTTTAAAAAACCGTCATGGAAGTCAAAGCTACCACGACGATTTTTTAAAAAACTGTTGTGGTATCTCCCACACTTACCACAATGGTTTTCGCATCCACGGTGTAACTCGCATCATTTTTTCCCCTTATCACGACAATTTTAAGAAATGATCATTAAATGAAGGTCGTATAATCTCAAATTTGTCGTAGTGAGTAAGTATTCGAATGGTGTGATGTTGATAATATGCCATGTAGAATAGTGAATGCCGCTGATTAAAAATTATTCATGCATGTTAACATAGAACCTTGACTTTTAAAATATTGAGTAAGAGAAGGTTTTTAAAGAAAGGACCCACGGCCTCTATCGTAGTGAGTAAATTATTCATGCAAGGTTTGTAAGCTACTAAAGTCAATTTATAGACTTAAGTAGGCTTTCCGTTCTTGGAACACAAGATTTGATCAAGTGATCAAGACTTATGGGTTCGAAGAAAACATAGACAAACCATATGTCTACAAACACATTAAGGATGGGAAGATGGTTTTTCTACTACTCTATGTAGATGACATTTTGCTAATTAATAATGACGTTGAGGCATTGTTATCGGTCAAATTATGTTTAACTAAGCAAGTTGACATGAAGGACTTGGTTGAAGCTTATTATGTTCTAGGTATCTAGATCTTTTGGGATAGGAAGAACAAAATAATAGCTTTATCCCAAGCGGTATACATAGATAAAATTCTTGAGAAGTATGCAATATAGAATCCAAGAAAGGTGAGCAACCATCTAGGTCTGAAATAACTCTTTCTAAGAAAGACTCACTAAAGTCTAATGAAGAAAGAGAATACATGAAGAAGGTGACTTATGCTTCGACAGTGGGTAGTCTCATGTATGTGATGCTTTGCACATGATCATATATTTGTTATACGATCAGAATAGTAAGTCAATTTCAATCAGATCTAGGACTAAACCATTAGGTTAAGGTCAAGCATATTTTCAAGTACCTAAGAAGGACTGGAGATTATATGCTAGTGTATTTGAGTGAAGATCTAACTCCTCTTGGATACACTAATTTGGATTTTCAATCTTGTTTGGATTCAAAAAGATCAACTTTTGGTTTTGTATTTACTCTGGGAGGAAACGCCATTGTTTGGAGAAGTGTCAAGCAAGATTGCACTTTTGATTCAACGATGGAGGCTGAGTATATGACAGTTAGTGATGCTTGGAACGAAGCGACATGGCTCAGCAAGTTTCTTAGGGATCTTGAGGGAGTTCCTAATATGGATAAGGCGGTATCGCTACATTGTGATAAGACTACAGTGATAGTTAATTCTAAGGAACCAAGATTTCACAAGAAAAGTAAGCATATTTATCAGAAGTATCATGTGATAAAAGGACTTATTGAGACTGGGCATGTTGCAATATGTAAAATTGCAATTGAGGACAATTTAGCTGATCCTTTCACGAAGACACTAACTGCGAGAGTTTTCAAGAAGCATATAGAGGCTATAGGGGTGCAGATATGTCATATTTACTCACTTAATGAAAGTGGTAGATTGTTAGACGTAGTGCCATAAGGAGTAAAATGTTGTAATATTTTTTTAGAGACATTTTTATCAATAAAGAGTTAATTTATTATTCATATACTAAATGTTTTTTCTCTTTATGTTCATTTATATTGAATGTATGATAAGCAAATAAAAGTCTAAGACTATCAGTTTAAACCTTTAAAAATCATGCATATGATGGATAGATTATGCAGAAGACATGAATTTTAAAGGTGATGTTTAAATCACAAGATCTACAATCAAGGGAATAAAGTTAGGCACTTTATTTATGCTAAGATTGTTATGTTGTCTACATCCCTAACGGAAAATGGCTTCTCTTGGTTATCGAAGTGGGACTACATGAGTTGAAACATTTGTATATTGTCATAGGTGATGATGAACTGGATTGAGGCAAAAAGTTGAGTTGATTTGGTTAATAATTCCATTTGTTCAAATCAATTCACTTTAGACAATCATATATGTTATGTTTTAAGCCTGAAATGACTAATGGGCCCATATTCTTAACTTATATCTTATGATGTACCAAATGGTGACATCTTGATTTAATAATGGTACACATACCGATACATTGGAGACATGACTCTTGATTCACGTAGACTCATTATTCATAGATATGGAATCCATAGCCCTTTTATAGAGTTAATGAAATGATATTCTTTTATATGCATTATCCTATCATTGATGTACCAAAGGGTGACATCTTATGATGTCATTGATGGAATCCATAGCACTTATATCTTATGATGTACCAAAGGGTGACATCTTGATTTAATAATGGTATACATACCGATACATTGGGGACATGACTCTTGATTCACGTAGACTCATTATTCATAGATATGGAATCCATAGCCCTTTTATAGAGTTAATGATATTCTTTTATATGCATTATCCTATCATTGGAAGACTGGATCACTCAACCATTTAGATAAATAAGTGTAACCAAATGGTATACTATTTATGAATAGTAAGTATTTCAATGGTGTGATAATAGAACATAAGATAAAAATAATCGAGAAGGTAAAACAAAATTTATCCTTAAACTGATTATGAATATCCTATAGGACTGTGACACATTATGATGTGTCATGAACGGTTAGTTTGTTGGAGCTTTGTAATTTTATACAGTTTGAGAGTGCAGCTCTAAGCTTTTGGTGGAATAGTGTTAGAGTTGATGATTATACAATATGTATCTAGATATGTTATTTTATAATTATAGGAGCTTGATCTATATATGTCTATCGGGTACTTTTTGATGGCTCATAATAAATCCTGTAACGGTACAATGTATTTTTTCTACATATTGGTGACTTATGTTAAATTATTAGATTGGCCAAAATTCAAGTTAGTTGGATTTAATAATTCATGTTAGTTTATCAGTTGAATTAATTTGTAAATTAATTCAAGATAAACATGTTGAATTATTTGGATAATACTTTATTTACTATAGAATTATCTATATATGACTGTTTTAATCAAATAACTTCTCTATTGGGTTATTTCAATTAAATTTGAGACTCTATCTAAGATTCTCAGGTGAAAATTGTTAGACATGTATGCCTTAAGGAGTAAAAATGTAATATGTTTTTGGAGACATTTTTATTAATAAAGAGTTTATTTATTATTCATATACCAAATTATTGTCCTCTTTACGTTCATATTTGTTGGATGTATGATAAGCAAAAAAAGTCTAAGACTATCGGTCAAAACCTTTAGAATCAGGCATATGATGGACAGATTATGTGGAAGACATGATTCTAAAGGTGACGGTCTAAATTATAAAATCTGCAATGAAGGAATAAAGTTAGGCGCTTCATTCATGCAAATATTGTTATGTTTTCTATATCCCTAACAAGAGAAGGTTTGTCTTGGCCATTGAAGGTACACTCCATGAATAGAAACATTGCATTGTCCTAGGTGACGATGCATTGGATCAGGACATAAAGTGTAATTGATTTGGATTAATAATTCTATCTCGGTAAATCAATTCACTTCAGACAATCATATGTATTGTATCTTAATCTTGAAATGAATAATAGGCCCGTTATCTTATGTTTTTTAATGTACCAAAGAATGACATCCACATTTTATGTTGGTACGTATGTCGATATGTTGGAGGCATGACTCTTGATAGTATAGATTTGTTATTCATAGATATGGAATCCATAGCTCCTCCTTAGGAGTCGTTAATATCCTCTTATATATGTTATCCTATAATTGAAGACTAGAGTGCTCAACCATTTGGATACATAGTTAAAACTGAATGGTATATTGTCTTTGGATGATAAGTTTTTCGATGATGAGATAATGGAACGTAAGAGAAAAATAATCGGGAAGGTAAGACAATTTATCCTTAAACCCATTATGGATAATCCTATAGGGATATAATATATTTTGATATGATATGTCATGGAGACTTAGCTATTTGGGCTTCGTAATTCTATATAGTTTAAGAGTGCAGCTCTAAGCTTTTAGTGGAGTAGCGTTAGAGTTGATAATTATGTAATGTATGTCTGAGATATTGGGTTTCATTTTTATGAAGAGCATGAACTATATAGGTTCAATAGGTCCCCTTTGCTAGCTCATAATACATCTTGTAATGATACGGCGTGCTTTTCTAATAATTAGTGACTTATGTCAAATTATCAGATTGGCTAAAATTCGGTAAAATCAAATAATTCATGTTTGTTTATCGGTTGAATTAATTTTATAAAAAATTAATTCAAAATAAACTTGTTGAATTATCGAATTAGATAATTCTCATCTGTTCATTGATTGAATTAATTTCAAATAAATTAATTCAAGATAAACTTGTTGAATTATCAAGAATATTTATTTTTCTAGAGATTATCTAGATATAGTTGTTTTAATCAGATAACTTCTCTATTGGATTAATTGAATTAAAACTGAGACTCTATCCCAAGAATCTCAGGCGGGAAATAAAGATTCGCAAGGATCATTTATTATTAGTTCGATAGGTCGATCTGGACTAAGTTCAATAGGCTGATCTGCCAGTTTGGCCTACCAACTGAATGATTTTTTATCACGCATTTTTAGACGTGTTTTTGTCATATATTAATACTGATTCTAATTTTTGAGTCCTTATTTGATAAGGACTAACCCCAGGTTCCAACCTCTATAAATAGGGAGTAAGCCTCATAAGTTATTTAGATCAGTTGAGGAATTAAGAGTGAGCACTCTATACTTTGAGTCTCTACAACTCTTTGAGAGGTATTGTTCACAAATTACGAACCTTAGTTCTAAGTTTCCTCAATTGGTTAGAAGGAGATTCACCAAGGAAGAGCTATACGTTGTGCGCCCACACGCACTCTGATTGTGGATAGAGAATAGCAAAGAAGACCAATTAGTTGAGGCTCTACTAGAATGTCTTTCTCTTCATAGATTGTAGGAATGAGGTTAGTAAGATCTGGTTAATTTGTGCATATAGTGTGTCAAACTTATGTTTTAAAAAATACTCTAGTATAAAAATTTTAAAATTCTGCCGCATACTACTTTTCCAATAATTGATATCAGAGACATAGTTTTTACATAAATTTACGAGTGTACGATCATGCTATATGAATAAATTATGTGATCTTGAACTCTCCTATGTTTGAATTTAATTTTTTAGAGAGTTGGCACTCTAAAATTTCTATATATTTATATGTTGTCATAGATTATATAGTGAATATTTATTAAGTAATTATAGTTTATTAAATTATTATTTAATTATTAATTAATGTTGGCTATGGTTCCTTAGAGGTTAGAAAGTGTATCTAGCTTTTTCATGTAATTAGATGGCAAAGTATTATTTCCGTCTAGGAATAATTATTTAACTTTAAATTTGTAAGAATTTTATAATTAAATAATTATTCAGAGAAGACGGATGTAGAAGATGGATGATAGCACTCTACAGGTATTTTCTAAGTCTCTAATTTTATGTTTTTGAATTGTTGAAAATAAAATTGATAAATTACATTAAAAATCATATTTTCTAAAAAACATGATTTCTGTTCGATTGCCATGCCGAACCTTCAAGTTTGGCGGCCCGATGGTCGCAGATCGACAGGCCAAACCTCTGGGATTGACAAACCGTTCGCAGGGTAGAATTCTAACAGTTCTAGCGGCAGGCTGAACTTTCAAGTTCAACAAACCAATCTGTCATGACCGGCAGGCCAAACTGTAAGGTTCGACAGGCCGGAGGGTCATGATCGGCAGGCGGATTACATAAATCGATATGCCGACAGAAAGCTATACTTTTTTTTTAGAAAAAGTGCATTTTTTGGTGTAGCTTTAATTTTATATTTGGGACAATTCTGAGAAACATTAAAGTTGGATATAACTGAAAATATGGAGTATTCGATCTATGTGGGATTGAAGACTTAAATATGGACATTACATGAAGAAAGATACAATTTGAAGATTCAAGGATGAAAAATCAATAATATATTTCGATTATTCTCTTGTAATCTTTATTTTCTTTTCTCTAGAGTGGAACCATAATATTATGGTTATTTATTATTATTTTGCTTGTGGCTTTGCATGATTGCTTTGCTTGTCTGTATTATAATATGATTTGCCATGTATATTGATAACATGTCATATAGAATGGGGAGTGCCGCTGCTCATTAAAAATTGTTCATGCATGTTCTTAAAATAAAACCTTGATTTCAAAAGATTAAGTGGGAGAAGATTTTCGAAGAGAGGACCTACGGCCTCTATCATTGGTCCATAGGTAGCACATGGTGGTTCCAACCCCTAGAAAGGGACTTTATGATGTACCGGGTTGGATCTCCAAGAGGATAAGGTATTTTAGCATGATTTATGGCCCTAGGTGGTGATTATAAATCGTGGATAAAACGTTGAAATAATGGTTATACACTCATGTTAATTTTATTATTAACCTCCTCTAGGAGCTCTATTAATAAAATTGTTGGCCAAAGAAACAATTATTAATATATACTGGGTCATACGGGTCCTAGATGGCATATATTAATCAAGAGGAGATCTGTGTTCCTAATTGAATTTGGCAAGTCTCCCCTAGACAGCTTGTTGAATTCTGAGTTAGGAATTATTGTTGTAAGGTTATGATATTTTCAAGATTTAACACATAAACACATTTGTATATTTTACATGATTATTTTATCTTACTAATTTATTATTGTATGTTTGCTTATGTTTGGTCTATGATTCTTTATTGTAGATTAAAAAGATCTAAAAACGGTTTATCATCAATACTTGACAAAAACCAATTAACCGGTGAGAACTATAATGATTGAAAATGGAACCTAAATATCGTTCTATCCTTCGAGAAATTAAAATTTGTGCTGACGACACGATGTCCTCCCAAACCTACAAGAGATTCCACTAATGAGCAAATCCAAGTGTATGATCACTGGAAAGATGCTAACGATCAGGCCCGCTATTATGTTATGGCCAACATGAATAACGTGTTGCAGGCTCAACATGAAGATTATGAGACTGCTAAACAGATCTTAGATAATCTGAAAGATATGTTTGGAGGCCAGGCCTTAACAAAACGGCAAAGGGTGCTTCAAAAACTCTTGAACCACAAACAAAGGCCGAGGGCGTCTGTAAAAGAGCATATTATGCTGGTCATGGATTACCTCGGTGTGGCTAAAACCAATGGAGCTGACATTGATGTTGAAACACATATGACTATGGTCTTTGAGACTTTGTCTAAGAAATTTATCCTGTTTAGAGCTACATTTAATTTAAGCAATAGACGGGATATGACCTTGACTAAGTTGATGAAACAATTACAGGAGTTTGAACTTCTGATCAGAGAATCTCTTGCTGGTAGCGAGGCTAACTTTGCGGCTGCTTCCAGCTCCAATCCCAACCCAAGGAATGGAAAGAAGCAAAAAGCCAAGAATGGAAAGTTTTCTATTCCTGCAAACAACAAGAACAAGAAGAAGGAAAAGAAGAAGCCGAAGAAGCTTAAGTGCTTTTTCTATGGGAAGGTCAGGCACATAAAGAAGAATTGCAAGGACTTCCTTTCCTAAGGACGTAGTGTGATCTTCTGGTTGTTGACACTTGTTTAGTTAAGGAATCCAGTGACATTTGGTTCATAGATTTCAGAGCAACTAATCATATTTGTGTTTCACTATAGGGGTTCAAAGAAACGAGAAGTCTGCTTCGTGAAGACTTCATGCTTCAGATGGGTGATAGATCCTTGGTCTTAGATGAAGTAGTGGGAGACGTCCATCTGTATATTGATAATTATAAGAATTTAATTTTATGAGATTGTTTTTATGTTCCGAAACTTAAAAGGAATTTAATTTCTGTAGCTTGTTTATTTAAAGACTCCTTTTTGGTTTCTTTTAATAATAAAGTGGTGATTTGTAAAAACAAATGTTTTATCTATCCTGGATGGATGCAAAATAATCTATATTTTATCAAACCTAAGATGGACTTACTACTTAATGCTGAGATTGATAAAAATGACTCAAAAAGACTTAAAACTTCTCACTCTAATAAGACTTATCTTTGGCATTTGCGACTAGGTCATATTAACCTGAATAGGATTCAAAGGTTGGTAAGGGATAGACCTTTAAGTCACTTAAAGGTAGAATCTATACCACAATGTGAATCTTGTTTAGAGGATAAAATAACTAAAAGACCATTTGGGTCTAAAGGCAATAAGGCCGAAGGGGTTTTGAAATTTGTGCATAGTGATGTTTGCGGACCTATGAACATCTAGGCACGAGGAGGGTGTAAGTACTTCATCACTTTTATTATTGATTACTCAAGATATGGGTATCTGTACCTAATGCACCACAAAAGCGAAACTTATGACAAGTTTAGGAAGTTTCAGGCTGAAGTGGAAAAGCAATTGGGTAGACCCATAAAGGCACTTCGATCCGATCGAAGTAGTGAATACCTTCTGATGAGCTTTTGGGACACTTATTAGAAAATGAGACTTTATCCTATTTGACTGCTCCGGGCACGCCGTAGTAGAATGGTGTAGCTGAAAGAAGAAATAGGACTATGTTGGACATGTCAGGTCCATGATAAGTTATTCATCATTGCCTTTATCCTTTTGGGGATATGCACTACAAACCGCATGTTATCTTTTGAACAGTATGCCTTCAAAATTAGTTCCTAAAACTCCTCATGAGTTGTGGACGAGAAGGAGGACATCCTTAAACCATATTCGCATATGGGGATGTCCAGCTCATGTCCTATTTAAGGATGCAAATAAGTTGGATGCAAGTTCGAAAGTTTGCATGTTTGTAGGATATCTAAAAGGGACTAAAGGGGGTTATTTTTATAACCCAAAGGATAATAAAGTCATGGTTTCAACTAATGTAAGTTTCCTTAAGGAAAGTTATATAGACGACTTTAAGCCTCGAAGTAAAGTGGTGTTTGAGGAGTTAGTGAGTGATTCGATCACTCTAGGGGTTTCGAATGAAACTGTTTCAATCAATGTAGTAAAACCAACCAAACCCGAGCAACAACCTAAAGGGCTTCGGCGTAGTAGCAGGATAGAACATCAACCCAAGAGGTATATGTTCAATGGTAAGGCCTTTTTAGCTGAACCACATGAACATAACAGGGATCCTTACACTTACAAAGAGGCTATGGAGGATGTTGATTTGAAACTCTGGACAGAGGCCATGAACACAAAGATGAAGTCTATGGAGACTAATTGGGTCTGGGAGCTTGTAGATCTTCTCGAAGGGGTAAAACCCATAAGGTGTAAGTGGATCTACAAGAGGACGAGAGGAGTGAATGGAAAGGTTAAAACCTATAAGGCTCAGCTTGTAGCTAAGGGATACAAGCAAAAGGAAGCAATCGATTACGGGGAAACCATTTCACTTATAGCCATGCTTAAATCCATTCGCATCCTCTTGTCCATAGTTGCCACTCTTTACTATGAGATTTGATAGATGGATGTTAAGATGGCCTTTCTAAATGGCTATCTTGATGAGTCCATCTATATAGAGCAGCCAAACGGGTTCAAGGCTAAGAGTCAGAAGGGTAAGGTTTGTAAGCTGCTAAAGTCAATTTATGGATTTAAATAGGCTTCTCGTTATTGGAACATAAGATTTGATCAAGTGATCAAGACTTATAGGTTTGCATAAAATATGGATGAAACAAGTGTTTACAAACACATTAAGGATGGGAATGTGGTTTTTCCACTACTCTATGTAGATGACATTCTACTAATTGGCAATGACATTGGGGCTACTAATTGGCAATGACATTGGGTCATTGTCATCTATCAAATTATGGTTGACCAAGCAGTTTGACATGAAAGACTTGGGTGAAGCTAATTTTGTTCTTGGTATCCAGATCTTTTACGATAGGAAGAACAGAATGATAGCTTTATCCCATGCAGGCTACATAGATAAAATTCTCAAAAGGTTTGCAATGTAGGATTCCAAGAAAGGTGGGAAACCATCTAGGTCTAGAATTCTAAAATTACTCTTTCTAAAAAAGACTCTCCAAAGTTTGAGGAAGAAAGAGAATACATGAAGAAGGTGCCTTATGCTTCGGTAGTGGGTAGTCTCATGTATGTCATGCTTTGCACACGACCGAATATTTGTTATGTAGTCGAGATAGTAAGTCGATTTTAGTCGTATCTAGGACCGAACCATTGGGTTGCGGTCAAGCATATTTTCAAGTACCTAAGAAGGACTCGAGGGTATATGCTTGTGTATTCGGGTGAGGATTTGACTCCTCTAGGATACACTGACTCAGATTTCCAATCCTGTCTGGATTCGAGAAGATCGACTTCGGATTTTGTGTTTACTTTGGGTGGCGATGCCATTGCTTGGAGAAGTGTGAAGCAAGATTGCACTTTGAATTCAACGATGGAAGCCGAGTATGTGGCAACCGGTGATGCCTCAAAAGAAGCAATGTGGCTCCGTAAGTTCCTTGGGGATCTTGAGGTAGTTCTTGGTATGGATACGACGGTATCGCTGTACTGTCATAATAGTGCAGCAGTAGCTAATGCTAAAGAACCAAGGTTTCACAAGAAGAGTAAGCATATTAATCGAAAGTATCATGTGATACAGGATTTCGTTGAGGGTGGGCATGTTGCTGTATACAAAATTGCATCCGAGGACAATTTAGCTGATCCATTCAAGAAGACACTAATTGCAAGATTTTTCGAGAGGCATGTGGAAGCCATGGGGATACAAGATTTGTCATATTTACTCACTTAGTGCAAGTGGGAGATTGTTAGACATGTATGCCCGAAGGAGTCAAAATATAATATGTTTTGGGATACATTTTTATCAATAAAGAGTTTATTTATTATTCATATACTAATTTTTTCTCTTTATGTTCATATTTGTTAGATGTATGATAAGCAAAAAAAGTCTGAAACTGTCGGTCAAAACCTTTAGAATCAAGCATATGATGAACAGATTGTGCAAAAAACATGATTCTAAAGGTGGCAGTCTAAATTATAAGATCTACAATCAAGGAAATAAAGTTGGACACTTTATTCATGAAAAGATTGTTATGTTGTCTATATCCCTAACGGAAGATGGTTTGTCTTGGCCATCGGAGGTGGACTCCGCAAACAGAAACATTAGTGCATTGTCATGGGTGATGATGCATTAGATCGGGACATAAAGTGTAATTGATTTAGATTCATAATTCTGTCTCGGTAAATCAATTCACTTTAGACAATCATATTTGTTGTATCTTAATCCTGAGATGAATAATGGGCCTGTTATCTTGACTTATGTCTTTTAATGTACCAAAAGGTGACATTCACATTTATGTTGGTACACATGTTGGTACGTTGGAGGCATAACTCTTGATAGCATAAACTTCTTATTCATAGATATGGAATCCATAGCTCCTCTTTAGGAGTCATTGATATCTTCTTATATGTGTTATCCTATAATTGGAAGACTAGAGCGTTCAACCATTTGGATACATAGGTGTAACCAAATGGTATACTGTCTTTAGATGGTAAGTTTTCCGATGGTAAGATAATGAAACATAAGAGAAAAATAACCGGGAAGGTAACAAAGAATATATCCTTGAGCTGATTATGGATAATCCTAGGGGGATACAATACATTATGATATGTTGGAGACTTCGCTATTCGGGCTTCGTAATTCTATATAGTTTGAGAGTGTAGCTCTAAGATTTTAGTGGAGTAGCATTAAAGTTGATAATTATGAAATGTGTATCTGGGATATTGGGTTTCATAATTATCGAGAGCTTGAACTATATAAGTCCATCAGGTCCCCTTTGCTACCTCATAATAAATCCTATAACGATACGGCGTGCTTTTTCAATAATTGGTGACTTATGTCAAATTATTAGATTAGCTGAAATTTGGTAGGATTAGATAATTTATGTTTATTTGTTGGTTGAATTAATTTTGTGAAAAATTAATTCAAGATAAACTTGTCAAATTATCGAATTAGACAATTCATGTCTATTTATTGATTAAATTAATTTTCAATAAATTAATTCAAGATAAACTTGTTGAATTATCAAGAATATTTATTTTCTTAGAGATTATCTATATATGACTGTTTTAATCAGATAACTTCTCTATTGGGTTATTTGAATTGAAACTGAGGCTATATCTCAAGAATCTCATGTGGAAAATAAAGATTTACAGGGACATTTATCCTTAGTTTGGTAAGCTAATCTTCCAGTTCGGCCTGTCGGTGGACTAAGTTCGGCTTGCCGACCGAACAATTTTTTGATCATGCATTTTTAGACGCGTTTTTATCAGATATTGATCCTGATTTGAATTTTGAGGCCTTATCTGAGAAGGACTAACCCCTGGGTCCAACCTCTATAAATAGAGAGTGAGACTCATAAGTTATTTAAATCAGTTGAGGAATTAAGAGTGAACATTCTATACTGTGAGTCTCTGCAACTCCCTGAGAGCTATTGTTCATAAATCACGAACCTTTCTAGGTTTCCTCAATTGGTTGGAGTGAGTCACTAGGGAAGTGCTGTATGTTGTGCGCCCACACGCACTTTGATCGTGGATAGAGAATAGTAAAGAAGACTAGTTGGTTGAGGCTCTTCTAGAGTGTCTTTCTCTTCACAGATTGCGAGAGCTTTTTAACAAACCAGGTTAGGAAGATCTGGTTAATTTTATGCATATAGTGTGTCAAACTTGTGTTTGGAAAAATACTTTAGCACAAAAGTTTTAAAATTCTACTGCATAATACTTTTCTAACAAAAATAAGATATTTTGAGGATTCTAGATTATCGCATAGTCGACAAGCCCATGAGAAACTTCGGCAGGCTAATGGAGTAAGTTCGACTGGCCGATCTCTCAAATTGGCTTGTTGAACATGCGATAATCAATATACGCCTTTTTGACGCGTTTTTTATTAGAAGTTGATCCAGACTTAAATTTTGAGGCTTAATATGATAAGGTTTAACCCCAAATTTGACCACTATAAATAGGGGATGAGTTTTCTTAGTTATTTGATCATTTAAGAAGCATAGAATGAGTACTCTAGTGAAAGAAGCTCTCAAACTCTCTGAGAGCTATTGTTTAACTTCAAGAACCCTAGCTCTAGGTTTTCTCGAGTGGTCAGAAGAAGAGTCACCGAAGGAAAAGACGTATGACATGTGACCGCTCACACTCTGATCGTGGATAGAATACTACAAAGAAGACCAATTGGTTGAGGCTTTTCTACAAGTTTCTTCTTTACACGGATTCCAACTACCTTTTGATTCGCAAAAGAGGTTAGTAAGATTTGTCATTAATTTATGTATTTAGCATGTAAAACTTGTGTTTTAGAAAATACTCTGATTTAAAATATTTAAAATTCTGCTACGTACTGGTTTCCAACAATTTATATCTTACATTGGTAAATAATTGATTTTTGACCTTTATAATGACCAAATTATCCTTATATAAAGAAAAAAGACAACTTTAAAAATAAGAAGCAAACAAAACCAAAAAAAAACACCCAAAAAAATCCATTTTTGATGGTATTCTAAATATTTTAAAGGTCAAAAATGTTTAAAATTTATTTAAGTGTTTATAGTTTTCTTACATTTTGGATAATTTTTTAGGTCAAAATTGAAAATGGACTGGGAAAATATATAAATTTATGTATTAAATCAATATAAAATATACATTTAATAGGATCAAAAATCAAAAAAATAGTATTTTAATAAACTTAAAACACAATGTATTAAAGGTAAATTACTATTCTTTTTTTTTTCTTTTTTTTTTGGTTATTAGTTTTTGTATCCATTGTTTTAATGCAATATCACGTTAATACTCTGCTATTTGAAAAAAAAAACAAATTAGGGGTATTCATCGGTTAGTTTTTGTTAGTGTTTAGTTGCAAGTTTCTGACCAATGGTGGTTAGTTTTGAGAAATGCAAACCCAGCACCGACTGATTGTAAGAGAGGTTCGGTCAGTTTTTTACCCATGGCGGTCAGTGTTAGACAATAGTAACTAACGAAACTATAGATAGTAATCCATTAGTAACCTACTTGGTTCCACTATTTTTTCCCCCACAATATAATGTATTGGATGATTTAAAAACTCAACATTTTGAGAACAATAATAATAAGGCAAATAATAAAAACCAAACAAATTAGTAAAAAAATTCATCATTTAACAATAAAGTCTAAAGTTTTAAAGTTCAAACATGATTTGGTGTTTCATATATGATGCATTATTATAATTTATATTTATATTTTTTGAAAGAAAAAATTGGCCAATCAGTTGAGTTTTTAGAAACAACAAAAAAAATTCTCTTCCGAAAACCAGATTGCTCACTTTATGGACGTTCAGTTTTCCAATCAAATCGGTTCGTTTTGCTATCTAAACTGATTTTTTCGATTTTTTGCTAGTTTTTAGTCAATTTTAGTCGGTTTTCTATTTTTTTGAACCATCCTATATCACATAGATGCCTTATGGTTTTTAAGAGTGTGCATGGTTAGAATATTCTTTAGACTTAATAAGCTTAAATTTATATTCGAGTATAAAAAAAAAAAACCCTTTACTTACATGTTTATTTCTCTCAAAGTTTGAATTAAAAAAGTATCAAAAGTCAAAAGATATCTTGAATCCCTGTTTCAAGACATGAATTTTCCAGCTCGGCTTTTTATAAGTGAATCCCAAATAAATTCGTGACGGTCATGGCACTCTCAAATTGACACGTCCAACTTTTCTTGATGAGAAATTAAACATAAGGTCTCTGAAATTGACATGTCTTCAGAAAATTGGTTTAATTTCTTCTCTTCGCATGCCCTCGTCTTTTCTTTCTTCTTTCTTCCACCTTCCTTCTTCGCTGCTTTGCATTCTGCGAATGATGGTGTGATATGAATTTTTGATTGTGCAACAAAAAGGTAAAATTTTGCTTTATCTTCCTCACCCTACAGCCCCCCTCACCTTTTCTCACAACACACTTTCTCTCAATTTCAAATTGATATTTGGGATTTTAGTTCCAAAAATTAATACTGGAAACTAATAAAAAGAATTCCATAAAAAACGAAATTAATAAAAAAAAAATCCATGCCAGAATTCACTTACGAATACGAGAAAGTTTTTAACCAATAAAAAAAATCGTCATCTCCTTTACTTCAGAAAATCATTTAAGTTTGAATCTTTGTGCGCCTTTGGTTTGAATTTCTTCCATGTGCAAGCTTAAATGCCCGTCGAGGAGCAATTTTATTTTATTTCGTTTTCCTTTCTTCTTTGTCTTGGGTGTTCTTTGCTTTGGGTCTCTTTCTCTTTGGCCTTTCCACAAAGGTCTTCTGGGTATTGAGGCGGATTTTTTGTGTTGTATTGGGATGTTCAAATGTGGGTAATGAGTTGAATTTTTTTTTTTTTTTGTTGTGGGATGTTAAATTTGAACAGCTCACGGTTCATGGAAAAATGACAACAATTTCTCATATTGGCTATGATTTTCCCCCTTTTTGTATACAGAGGAGACCACTTGACCCAATAACAAAAGTTTCAGATTTCCTCGTCTACATCGCGACGCCCTTCGATCAAACACGAAGAGACAGACACTAACGTTACAATGGATTGACGTTTATATATATATGTGTTTGAATGAATGAGCTTTTTATTAAGAAAAAAAAATGTACAAACAACACAAAGCAAACCCAAACGCAATAACAAAGAAGGCAGAGTCTAGGAACGTGCCAGACATATAAATAAAATCAAAAATAAAAAATGAATTGCTGGGCACCATAGTCCACTGATGCAACCAGATCTGAAAGATTTTCTCCAATTCTCAGCCGCCACAGGTGCAAACATCACCATCTCGACGATTAAGGGGGGAAAAAAAGACATTTAACAACAAATAAATTTGAAACTTCGTTTAGAGAGAGTAACCGTGATGATGGCTCGTCAAAAAAAAAAATGCAAATCTGAAACAATTTCCATGAAAACAATATAAGATAAGAAAATTTGGGAATTTTTTAGGTCCGACGTTGGGCTTGAACTTCGAAGAAATAAAAGAGAAGGAAAAGCTTTTTTTCTTTTTAAATTATTTGACGGGTCCATCTAGACGTCCTTTGCTATCCACGTAGGTTGCCACGTAGGTGGACAGGGGCACCTTAGCTTTATTCATTTATTTTATACTTGAATAGTACAAAACAACTACTGTCCTTAAATCGATTGGTTCAAACTAAAATCTCCAACATCCTATACAATTAAATAGGTGGTTTTACCGGAGGCATAAAATTTAGTGTCTGGTTTGGATTCATTACAAACCATCATCTTATTGACGGAATAGTCAAAAGTTGGCATGAAAAATTGGTAACTATTATATTCAACGAACGGTTGGAAAACTACACGAGACTCTATTATGCAACAAAATGGGTTTAAAAAATCCAGGACTTATCAGATTGTCAATCTACAATTAACTATCTAATTTGCTACGAAAAATCACAACTTTACCATATGTAGCATTTTACTTGTCCTAAAGGAAAATGAAAAAGTAAAGAATACATTTCTCAAGTGGCTAAGCCATAAAATATGAAGAAAATTATATACATCGCAATGTTGCATGGTATTTTCAAGGAAGACATACAATGAGTGACTTCCCAACGGTTCGAATAGTTTACCAGTATGTAGTCTTCTACTGCTTATCGATATTCTGCAATCTCAAAACCTCGGGCTGTTCCATCGTAAGATGCCGAAACAAGGAAATCTCCGTTAGCAGAAACAGAGAGACCTTGAACACCGGCAGAGTGGCCACTGAAGGTTCTTACACACTCACCGGAGAGAGAATTCCATATTCTCACTTTCCCATCCATACAACCAGTAGCTAAGAACCTACATCCACCGAGCCATGCCAAGCAAGTTACACCATCCTGTCCACAATTCAGAGCTTCACTCGGTTAGTTACACCTGTAATGGAGATTTGAACTCCAAATGTATCTCGATCCAATAAAAAAAAAGTATCAGTCTAAGGCAAAACTAATAGAATGTTTAACTACCTTGGTTTAAATCGATTTTGGTTTGAAACACTGAAGCAAGTGTGAGCTTTTACACCATAGCATGTAAGAGCTCTACACTGTTTGAGTCCAAACCATTGGTTTGAACCAAGTTTCCCAAAATAGATGTAATCAATGGGCAAGAAGAATATGCAAATACAATACTCAATTTCACAAGAAATGAAACCTCAACAGACCTCATGGTCACAAGTAGAACGAGGTATTGAATGCTGCAAATCCCATATAATAAGCTTCTGATCCATACTTCCTGTAGCGGCCCAAGGGGAACTGACATACATAGTTTGTCATAAGTTTTACTAGCAGAAGAATACTGAAACCGGCGTCCAATTGACCGCCAGATTGAAAGGCTAGAGATATAGTTTTCTTATAAACAAGCTTTATTGTGATAATGAAAAAAAGTAGACTTTTGTATATAGCTTTTTATCTCTTCAAATTTGCATGTCTTGCATTCGCTAAGTAACAATTCACGCCATTTCAGATTAAACAATGTACACAGAAACTGCAAAACATTGACGGCTTAAAGAGCTTAATATATATATATATATATATATATATTTTAATGTGTCTAAATGTCATGGAGAGAACTTGGCACAAAATTCTAGGCTCTACATGGTAAGTCACGATGCTTTATTATTATCAACAAAACTAAAATATCTCTAGCTTCATTCACATGCTGTTTCACCTGAGGGGAAGAGAGAGAGAGAGAGAGCTCTTATGATTTGACAGTACCCTGTTGCAAGCCCAATGCATTCGATTGAATCTGAATGAGAAACCAGTGAACTAACAACCTGCCACATCCAAGACCTTTTTTTAGAGGAAACACCCACCAAAACCACTTGGAACATATCGCAATGGCAAACACCAAATTGTACGCAAAAAGAACTTTTTATATATGCAGATATAAATTGTACCAATAACTAAGAAAAGGAAAAAAAAAAATGCTGCACGGGAACAAAGGAAAATGGCCCATGAGATCATATCTTAATCTCTTCAAAACAAATGCACAAAAAGACTTGATTATTCTTGCTAGAGACAAGGGAGAAGGATATTTTAGTTTTAACTGCTCATTCATTTAAGTTTGTAACAAGTGAAAATCTAGGCCTCTTAGATTCAACTAGTTTATTTAAGGCAGACGAACATCATATGATTGTAACTATCGGAGTCCTCATAGTATGGAAGCTGCAATCGATAATCACTTTTACATCTGCCTTAAATAATCTAATTTAATCTTACCTGCCAAGCATCACATTGTTGGATCCTAGTAAAACAACAGTTATCAGTGGATTGTTCAGTTTACTGTATTTTGGCCATTGTTTAAAAGGAAAAGAATATACCCTTCCACTAGTTATATTTACGATGCGCACAGAGCTATCCTTTGAACCAGTAAGGGCAAGAGTAGAATCTGAGCTTATTGCTAAGCATGTCAATCCCTCAGTATGATACGGATGACCTGGGGAAGAATGTGTTCAGGATGAAAAATAAGACCCAAAAAAAAAAAAAAAGAGTACAAAAAATGTAATAAAAAGTTCACTGATCACGAAAAAAAATATCATGAAACAGAATTCCCCAGATCGCTTGATACACCAGGAACCAGCTATGGAAAATGAAATGCATGAAACTGAGAAAGATGAAAAAAGATAATCTATGCCATCTGGAAAACAACCAACACCATTGCTGTAATGCTAATGCTCTATACAAAAGCAGGCAAAGAATGAAGAAAAAAAGAAAATTTTAAAGGGTAATTTTGTTGATAATGAATAGAACTAGCTATCCTAAACAAGTAACAACCATGGCATGGTTTATTTGCCAAATATATAAACTACAATAGGTACCCTAAATTACTGGATTTACAATGTAAAACCTGCGATCATAGGAGGCAACCACATGCTATCTTAAATTTACAGAGGAACCCAAAATCTAATGAGCTAAACCCGATTTCAGACAAATAAGTGAATTACATGCAGTTCAATTTTCAGTTACTTTAACTACGAAGGAAAAGGAAGTAAACAATTTTAAATGAAAATTTAAATACATACCTCCAACCACATGAATGTTTTCACCACTTCTTGGATTCCATATCCTTAAAGTTGCATCATCAGAACCAGTACATACTGTTTTGCCTTGAGCGACCACCAAAAGAAAGATAAATAGGAATAACAATAACTGAAATTTGAACGACATCATTTTGGGAAATAAAGCTACTAGAAAGCATGAAATAATTAAATTAAACAATCACGATCAAGAGCTATGCTTCTAAAAAGAAAAAGATCAAGAGCTATGTCATACCATCGGGAGTGAAATCACCGCAAGTCACGCTAGCACCGTGACCTGAAAACATATTAAGATAGGCACCCTTGTCAGCATTCCACATCCAAACACTAGAATCCTCAGAACCAGCCAAGACAAGATGCCCTCTAGGATGCCACCTGACCCACTGAGAAGTCGCATAGCTCAAACTCAATTTAAGATAGATACATAATATATATATATATATATAAAAATAAAAATAAAAATAAAAAGATGCCATTTAATAAAGCCTCACAATCTCACCTCAATGCCCCCTCCAGGGCCATCAAGTGTGCATTTTAGGTTTCCCGAGGACATGTCCCAGATTTGAATAATCCCATCAAGGCTTCCAGAAGCAAGCATCTGTCCATCCGTGCTATAAGCCAAGCTAGACACAGAATCCTTATGGCCTGCACATAAGCATTAAAGAGGAATAAATGCAGCAAATTGAGCACAAGATCTAAAAATCACACAAATACTTATTAGCTACTTCAGAACCCCAGGACACAGAGCGAAAGCAGATTACTTGAAAATGAACAACAATGAACAAAGGAAAGCAGCATTCAGCTGTTTTGTCATGCTCGTACCATGAAGCTCAAAAGCCCAATCCCCTTTAGCAATTTTCCAAAGAAAGCCCTTTTCATCTTCACCCCCAGTTGCGACTAATGTGGCATCTGTTGGGCTGCAGGCAACAGCAAAAACCTCACCTGTCAAAGAGGAATTTCTATGTAAGTGAAGATACATAAAAATAAATTTAGAATAAACACATTAACCATTGAACGTCAACCTGTATAGTGTTGCATTTAGTTTCAAACCATAAAATTTCTCAATTCTGTCATAAGGTACTTGTTAGATCTAATAGAAATGTTTTGCAGTATCCAGACTGATACCAATCTGTTCCATTTGACAAACATTATTGTTTAGACAATTCAACAAAGAGTCCTATATGTTTCACTGTCTAAACTGACTACCTGCTCCATTTAAAGGGGAAAAAATGTTAAAACCAGTAATATCCTGAGGCCTCCTTCACAAAAACTTCGTGTAAAACTTGATGCATAAGTTCAGAAAAAGAAGATATTCCATTCTCCTAACTCGATACCCTCATCCAGGGAGAGATCTAACAGTCACACTAGTCATTTATCTCTTCATAATTGTATATTATTGAAGCCTCAAGGTAGCCTAATATAAATTGTTCTTCAACATCCTTAAACCTTGTGAGAGTGCCCAAGTTGGTATATAAATCATATTTGAATCAGAGACACAAATTCTTTTTTTTTTTCTCTTTATTTTCTATCGTTTTCTTTTTTTCAAGGTTGACAATTAGTTTCTCACTAGTTTGTTTATGTATCCAAAACGTCCCAAACACAAATTGCACGTTGCTTACTTCGTGTGGCACAGGTTTAATAAAGTTTCTTGTAGCTAAAAGAATAGAAAATAGATTACTAAAACAACATAACTCCATGATAGCCATATTACTGCCTTAAAAGATCAAAATTTTCATACAAATTGTTATAATGGTACTGCAATCTTGCTTCAATTATTACTCACACCAAATCAAACTAAAAACCAATACACATTAACAATTCATATGCATCAATAAGCAAAAAACAGACAAAGAAAAGGAAAAAGTTAGTAATATTAGTACCAGTATGGCCAGTGAAGATGTGCATTGAATCATCAGCCTCATCTGAAAATCACCAAAACAAAAGTACCACTAAATGATTTACTCGAAGATGTATCAAATTGAGAGATTTTAACGGAAGCTTAAGTCTAGAAAAAAATATAAAAAAATAAACTAGAAGCTGAAAAAACAAAAGGCAAAAACTGATATATCAATAATAAAAAAGAAAGAGAATTGCGCTGCAATGGAGTTAAAAGTAAGAGTGCCTGCAATTTCAGCATCTTCATCAACATCGGGAAGGTCTGCATCGCATTAAGCACATCAACAAAGTATTCAATAATCAATGAACATATACCTGTGTGCGTGTGTGTATAACTATATATATGTGTGTGTGTGTAGAGAGAGAGAGAGGAGAAACCTTCTTCAGCGACAGTAACTTCATGGATTATGTCAGACTCGTCAAGGAAAACCTCGCCATGATCATCTTCCTCTTCTTCGGTGAGAATACGAGATGGACTGTGCATCGTCCTCGTTTTTGCTTTGGTTGTTTGCTGCTGAATGTTTGGGGCCTTTAAAGGCTTTGATTCCTTCCGAATGGTCAACGGATTGATTACATCTACAGAGAGCTATCAACCAAAAATCAGGAATAGCACAGCTAAGCTAAACACACAAACTAATACAACAACATCAATCGGCCTTTGTTGTTCACGGCGGCAGCGGTGGAGAAAGACTCGGAAGATCGACAGCTGGGGTTGTTGTTTTTAGGGGTGGCAATTCATGATGCATGTCGTGTTTTAATTGTGTCGTCCTACTTTTAACCCAACTCAAACACGACCCGTAACACGAAAAATTAAAAAACCATGACGTGAGCACCGACACGATCAACTTACCGGTTGACACGACACGAACTGAAAATGACCTGTGATATGAGATCAACCTGCGATAACTGTGACACGATCCAAACCACTAAAACTGAAACTGACACAAATTTTAATGTACTTTTCCTCATTCATGTGATATTCCTACAAAAATAGTAACTAGCATCATAATCTAAAAATCATGACAAATATCATAACCTAAAGTTCATAATAAATATCATAAAAGCATTGTGTTTCTCACCAAAATAATAAAGCATCATAGCTATATGATACGAAAACAACATAGTCCAACTGCAAATTGCCAAATGCTACTAGAAAAAAATGAAGTCCATCAAACTAAACCTAAATAAGAAGGTCGTCACACCAAACTAAATAACAAGGTCCCAACAAAGTCCAAATTCATGAAAAAAAAAAAAATCAAAAATCAACAACAACAACACACAAAACTAAATAACAAGGTCTCAACAACATATATAGTTCACATCGAGCAAAACACCATCACACAAAAAACCAAGTAGCAAATGCCCAACTCAAGCACATCTGGACTTAAAAGCTTGGCCAACAGTTTTCTCTTCACCCATGCTAAGATCTGCCACAGTTTGAATGAGCTCCTCCATATCTTGGTCAAGTATTTTGTACCTCCAACTCATTGTTCTTTACAATAGAATCAAGAAGATACTCAATGTCCAAAGAAAAAAAAAATCTCACATTATCATAGATCTGGTAAAGCAAAGGCTTAAACCAAAGTACATGCAATTTGCCACAAAAAAAAAAAAAAAGCAAAATGACACACGCTGAGGGAATTTAAAAAAAAATTGCAGAGCTTATAGTCTCACCAAAATGAACTAAATCAGGTACAAGTCTCAGATTTTCAGAAGTAAAAATCTATATATTAAGTAAAGCATACTCAAATTCTAGAACATCACAGAAGCCAAAGGATAAGCACAAAAGGATAAAAAAAAAAATTGTGAAAGAACTTAAGTTTCAGACTAAAAGTGACCTTGATCAGAATAAATCAACATGTTCAATGTTCATATTAGAAATATGAGAATCATATCAAACTAAAAACCAAAACAAAAAATAAACTTTTTTCATCCTAGTATATCATAAAGATGAACTAGTCCGTTTGGTCGATAAGAACCTTAGAGAAGAACAATCATTCCATTTCCTCCAAGCAGAAAAGATTTAAAATAAAAATAAAGAAAGAAAGAAACTAAAGACATTAACTCATCATTGGACGGAGAAATACAGACAAGAAATGGAAAGCTCCGTGGCTTATTTCTTTTCCTTGCAAAACACATAAATATTAAAAAAAAAAAAAAAAACTCATGTCTACAGATAAGATCATCATTACACGAGCTTAATAAGGAAAAGCCAAAATGGAAATCACAAAAAATCACAGAGAAAGGAAATACAGAAATTGAGAGAGAGAGAGTACCACTGGTGCTAGGGCTTTGAAGGTGTCCGACTACTAAGGAGGTTGTAGACAGAGATCGTTAGCTTTCGTTTTTGACGGAGAAGGAGATGGAGATTGTAGACAGAAAAATCACTGGAGAGTGAGAGAGAGAAAGAGAGAAGCACAGGGGAGAGTGGGGGGAGAGAAGTGAAGCGAAGGCAGGGTAGGGAATAGAAGAAAGGAAGACGGCTTTTCACAGGAAGAATTTGAAAAAAGGGCTGAAAAAAATTCTTAATTAAAAAAATGACTTCTTCTTTTTTTTATAAAAAAAACATGTTTTTTTAGATAGATAAATTATCTCAATTTTTTTATAAAAAAAAAGATGAAATAACTGCAACGAAGAGAGAAACTTCAACAGAGTGAAAAGAAAAAAAAACTACAGCAGTTTTCATGTCCAAAAAGCATGTTTTTTTTGCGTCAAAAAACTGTCAAAAAAAGGGTCATTTGCCTAAATGACTTTTTCTTAAAGTCATTTTTCAAAATGCCCCTTTTCACAACGCAGTTAGTACGGATTCAGCATATGAAGTTTTACGCTATAGCTTGTTTTTGTTTTATATGATACTACGTGAGGGTTTTATGTTGGGAGATTTTTAAAAATGACTTTTTGGAAAAAAAAAATTTGGTCAATGACCTTTTTTTTTTGACAATTTTTGGCAGTAAAAAAAAGTTTTTTAGACATCAAAACGGTTCCAGTTTTTTTTTATGCTATTGAGGTTCCTTATCCTGATACAGTCATTTTCCTTAATTTTTTGAAAAAAACTGAGACAGTTTACCTGCACAAAAAAGCGTATTTTTTTTTCCAAAAAAAAAGAAGACTTTTACTCAATTCAATTTTTTTTTTTTTGTGCCCTTTCTTCGAATTCTTCCCTTTATGTTTTAATTGTGAAATTAAAGGATGGCAATTTGTACCGTAAGTCAAATTGAGGTCGAGTTGGAGGCCAAATTTTACATAAAGCTCAACAATATTTTGATTTATGATACAAATAGATTGATAAATTTCAATACTAACATGACTTATTCTAACATGAGTTGACACGAATATGACCTGCACTAATCCATTTCTTATGCAACTTGTGAAAGGCCAATGACCTACAACCTGCCAATGACCTGCAACCGGTCAATAACCTATAGTAACCCGCTTTAACATGTGACCTTTTTAGCTTTGAATTTACACTGATATAATTTAAATTAAACATAAAACAAATTTTCTCAAAATCAAATGAGTTCTATACTATAACAACAAAAAAATTAAGTCCTAAAATTTTTAAAAACATCCAACAAAATAATAGTCTCAAATGATCAAGCTAAAATCATCGTCATATTATTCAAAAGTTAAAATCAATTTAGTTTGAAGCTTGATCTGAGATCAAGTGAGCTAGGGTTTTATCTTATGGATATATTTTATAATAGGAGAAAATATTTTAAAAAATATTTAAATAATTAATTACAAGTCAGATGGTTCATTTTAATGTCATACGAGTTAACTCGAATACGACCCGTTTTTGGATGGGTCAGTTTCGAGTCCTAAAATGTAAAAAAAAAAATGTGGCGGGCTCATATGTGTCGTCATGTCAAAACCCTTATTGCCCTAGTGAAACTATAAGTTGGAACGATGTTACTAAAAAAAAAAAAACCAAAAAAGTTGCCAGGGTTTTTCACTTTCTTTTACATGTTAGTTGTAAAAAAAAAAAAATATTTTGATAAGGTATTTTTTCACAAGTAATGCTGGTCAAAAATAGGTTGAACTTGAAATCAACATGAAATTGAATTACGTGTCATGTTTGGGTTAGACAGTTTCAACCTGAAATTGACATGTTTTTTCATGCCATATTCAGGTTAACCGATTCTGACCCATACCTATTTTTTCTCAACCCTAGCCTGTAAAATTTATGTCTTTTTCGAATCGTGTTGTCGTGTCATGACTAATATTGTCGTCCTAGCTGTTTTAGTGGTGAGCTCTATTTGGGTGGACTTTTTGTGTGTAATAACCCCCAATCAACCAAGCCCTCCACATGTTATTCTCCATATAAAAACAATTTAATTATCTATTTTATTTTACTCCTTATAAAAACCCTCATTTACATTTGGTCAAGTCAAAAACCCTAAACCCCTAAAATAGCAAAATATTATTCTCAAGGGAAAGAGAATGAAACTCTTAGACTGGTAATTACTTTTACTATTATTATTGTTGCTAAAATAATACTAAAAACAAAATTTCATAAGCGCAAAATATATTTTATTATCCCCATTTATTTTATCTGCTAAAATTAGTTATTGATGTAGCTTGTAAGGGGGAAAAAAATTTAATTGAACACGACTCAAACAATTTTCATAAGTTTTGAACTTGTTTAAAGATGTATTTGTAACGGGAAAGGTTGGATGTTGGATTAGGATGAGATACTCTCATAAAGGTCTTAAACCTTAAATTTCCTAAAAAGCATTTTAGTGAAATTTTACAAAAGAATTAGAAGTTAGAACGCCTAAATGATCTCTAGTATTTGATAAATTTTGAACCACGCCTCTTGTTTTTCTTTCCTTCCTCTTTGGATGATTAAAATATGTAGAAGGTGCTAACTTGCACTTTCATGCAATTGGACATCAAAAGCCGCATCTTGGCCGGTGGAAAAGGGGACTAGCAAACTTTTGGAAGTGCTCTCAAGGCTGGAGTTCACATTGTGAATGCAAACCAGGTTGACGATTTTGCTGGTATCAAAAGGTGTTTCCTTTGTGTCTGCCTGTAGTGGAAACTTGTTGGTTTTGGTTGGTTGTGTATATTGCAGGTTTCCTTGTTGTCACTTTTAATTAGTTCAACATTTTGAAAACTGACATATAATTTTTTTTTTTAGATTTTTCTATTAGAATAAAATATTGTGATGCCGTTATCAACCAGAATCATTTATGTCAAATCACCGAAATAATTAATAAAATGCGGAAGTTAAACTGAATCCATAGATAAAAGTGTGATTCTTGAATTTGTAGGTTGAAGATCTTCCAAGCCTAGTACGTAAGCTTTCCTTCAAAAACTGCATGTGTAATCTCTCTGTAAATGGGTAACAGAAAAATAACACATGTATTGACTTGGGAATATAACTGCTAACTCTAACAATTATCTTTAATTACCAATTTAACCTATCATAAAATCAATAATTATATTTTAGTCTCTACACATAGGAGGCTTATACTTAATGATACATTAAAAGCTTAAAACCCAAATTGATCACTTTAATTGGGCTAAACTTATCTAATAGCCTTTAATACACATTTATTTAATATATTAGCCCATATATATTAGATTTATTCCAACAATCTCCCACTTGAGCTATATATGAAACTTTATACATGTGAATTATACATTATAAGCTCATGAATTTTGCTATCAAACCTTATGCATCTTAACAATCTTGTCCATTAACCATATCAATATAGGATCAAAGCGACCTTCATTACATATATCGTAACTAGACCCATCAATGATCATATATGGCAATACAACTAATGACAAAGATCAAGCATGGATGTGTAGCATGGAAATTTCATGCAATATGATCTTAACTTGCCTATTTCTAACTGATAAACCTTAAAACCTTGGTGAGTCAAACTATACCAAAATTTGAGCATGAATAAACCAAAAACTTTATTTCTGTAGAAAATAACTTTAAAATATCCATAAACTAAAATAACTTAAAATATGTCTATATTAGAAAACCATCTAAAATTACAAACTCCTACTAAAACTGAATATCCTCATAAGACAAGACACCCATACGAGCAGTGTGCTCATAAAACATTTTAGGTGACAATCCCTTAGTAAGCGGATCTACAATCATGGAGTTTGTATCGATGTACTCTATAAACAACTATCCACTCTGAACTCTTTCTTTCACAACCAAGAACTTGATGTCTATGTGCTTTAACTTCGTCGAGCTACTGTTGTTGTTGGAATATAGAACTGCCAACTCATTGTCACAAAATAACTTGAGTGGTTTTTGAATACTGTCTACCACGCATAGCCCCATGACAAAATGCCACAGCTATATTCCACGAATAGACACCTCATAACACGCTATGAATTCTGTCGCAATGATAGAAGATGCTATAAGAGACTGTTTAGCACTTTTCTAGGAGACAGCACTTCCAGTTAGAAGGTAGACATAGCTTGACGTAGATTTCATACTATCTTGGCATCTAGCATAATCGGAGTTAGTATACCCAATGATCTCAAGCTGTTTCGATCTCTGATACGTGAGCATGTACTCCTTTGTACTTTGTAAATGCCTCAAGACTCGTTTGACTACTATCTAGTGATCCTTTCCAAGATTGCTTAAGTACCTGTCCAACATCTCTGTAACGTACGCAATATCCAGACGCGTACAAACCTGAACATACATTAAACTCCCTACTGCTGATGCATAAGGAATCTTCTACATTTCCTTAACCTCAAAATCATTCTTAGGGCATTAATTAAGACTAAACCTGTCTCCCTTAGCTACAAGGGTATCACCTAGTTTACAATCCTACATGCGATATCTTTTGAGAACCTTTTCGATATAGCCCTTTCGTGATAATCCTAGAATACCTCAAGAGCTATCCCGATGTATCTATATACCCAACACAAAAGAGTCATCACCAAGATCCTTCATCTCAAATTTTTTTGATAGAAATCTCTTGGTTTCATTCAATAAGCCTATATCGTTGTCGACAAGCAAAATGTCATCGACATTAAAACCAGTAAATTTACATACTCCCACTAAACTTGTAGTACATAAAATCATCAACCATATTCATCTTAAAACCGAACGAGATGATAACTTGATGAAATTTGTAATACCACTGACGAGAGGCCTGCTTAAGCCCATAGATAGATTTCTTTAACTTGCAAACTATCTTCTTTACATCTCCCGATACAAAGTTTTCCAGTTGCACCATATAGATTGTTTTATCAATGTCGCCATTGAGAAACGCAGTCCTAACATCCATATGATAAAGCTCAAGATCCAAATGCACCATTAATGCCATTGTAGTCCTGAAAGAGTCTTTTGAAGAAACCGAAGAGAAAGTCTCTTTATAATTGATGCCGTCTTTCTGTGTAAATCCTTTAACGACAAGACAAGCCTTATAACTTTCTACATCGCCTTTCAAATCTTTGTTCGTCTTAAATATCCATTTGTAACTAATGGGTTTTGCTCCTTCAGGCAATGGGACAAGATCCCAAATGTTATTGTCCTTCATGGACTTTATCTTCTCATTCATGGCATCAATCCACTCTTGAGATCTAGAACTTTCCATGGCTTGACGGAAGTTGATTGGATCATCTTCCACTATACCATGTTCTTGGAGAAATACAATATAATCATTTGGCACTGCACTTCTCCTTTCTCTAGTGGATCTCTTTAATGGAATAGGTTCTTGAGGTGGTAGAATTTGTTCTTCAGAAACAATTTCTAGAATAGGAGGTTCTCTAACACTGTCTTCGTTTGGGTTTGCTTCTTAAGCAATGCCAGGAATAGAGCCTGATCAATGTCAATAACAGCTATGAGAATATCAACATATTCCTCTTCAAAGACAAAGTCCCTAATCTTATCTCTATTGGAAAACAAGTGGGTAGTGGAATTTTAAAATTTATAAATCAGAGTATTTTTCAAAATAGAAGTTAGACATACTATATACATAAATTAATGACAGATCTTACTAATATTTTGTATACTAAAGTAGGCATGAATCAGTGTAGAGAAGAGCGTTCTAGAAAAGCCTTAACCAACAAATCTTCTTTGCTATTCTCTATCCACGATTGGAGTGTAGGTGGTCACATATCGTACAGCTCTTCCTCCGGTGACTCTCCGTCCAACCACTTAAAAAGACCTAGAGCCTAAGGTTTTTGATTGTGAATAATAGCTCAAAGGAGTTTCAGAGTTTCTTATACTAGAGTACTCACATCTATACTTCTCAATCGATCTAAATGACTGAGATATATAGTGGTCAAATCTAGGGTTAATCCCTCTCAAATAAGGCCTTAAAATTCAAATCTGAATCAACTTTTTAATGAAAAACATGTCTAAAACACGTATATAGATTATCGCATGATTGGCAGGCCAACCTTTCCCATTAGCCAGATGAACTTACTCCATCGATAGGCCGAAACTAATGCATCGACCTACCAAACATGCGATAACTTGATCCATAAGAATATCTTATTTTCCACTCAAGATTTTTAGATAGAGCCTCAGTTTTAATTCAAATAATCCAATAGAGAATTTATTTGATTAAAACAGTCATATGTAGATAATCCCATAGAAAATAAAATATTATCCAAATAATTCAACATGTTTATCTTGAATTAATTAACAAATTTAATTCAGCTGATAAACTAACATGAATTATCCAATCTTATCGAATTTCAACCTAATCTAATAATTTTAACATAAGTTACTAATATGTACAAAAAACATACCATATCGTTACAAGATTTATTATAAGCTAGCAAATGGGACCTGATTGATATATATAGTTTAAGCTCCTATAATTATAAAATACAATATCCTAGATATATATTTTATGATTATTAACTCTAATGCTACTCCATTAAAATTTTAAAGCTGCACTTTCGAACTATATAAAATTACGAAGCTTCAAGTAAGTTATCTATCCATAACATATCATACTATGTCACATCCCTATAGAACTTTCATAATCGGCTTGAAGATCAATTCTATTTTACTTTTTCAATTATTTTTATCTTACATTCCATTATCACACCATTGGAATACTTACTATCCATAGATAGTATACCGTTCGATTCCACCTATGTATCCAAATAGTTAAGTGCTCTAGTCTTACAATTAACGAATTGGGCATATGATGGACAGATTATGCGAAAGACATGATTCTTAAGGTGATGGTCTAAATCATACGATCCGCAATCGAGGGAATAAAGTTGGGCACTTTATTCATGCAAAGATTGTTATGTTGTCTATATCCCTTTTGGGAGATGGTTTGTCTTGACCATCGGAGGTGGACTCCATGAATAGAAACATTGACACGTTGTCACATGTGACGATGTGTTGGATCGGGACATAAAGTGAATTGATTTGGATTAATAATTCTGTCTCAACAAATCAATTCACTTTAGACAATCATTTGTGTTGTATCATAATCTTGAGATGAATAGCGGGCCCGTTGTCTTGACTTGTGTCTTTTGATATGCCAAAAGGTGACACCCACATCTTAATAGTGGTATGCATGCCGGTACATTGGAGGCATGACTCTTGATGGCGTAGACTTGTTATTCATAGATATGGAATCCACAGCTCCTCTTTAGGAGTAATGATATCCTTTTATATGCATTATCTTGTAATTGAAAAATTGGAGCGCTTAACTATTTGGATACATAGGTGTAACCAAATGGTATACTGTCTTTGGATGATAAGTTTTCGGACGGTGAAATAATGGAACGTAAGATAAAAATAATCGGAAAGATAAGACAGAACTTGTCCTTAAGCCGATTATGGATTATCATATGGGGATACGATACACTATGATATGTCATGAGACTTAGCTATACGGGCTTCGTAATTCTATGTAGTTCGAGAGTACAGCTCCAAGCTTTTAATGGAGTAGCATTGGAGTTGATAATTACGAAATGTATATCTGGATATTGGGTTTCATAATTATCGGGAGCTTGAACTATATAGGTCCATTTGGTCCCCTTTGTTAGCTCACAACATCCTGTAATGACACGGCGTGCTTTTCCAATAATTGGTGACTTATGTCGGATTTATCAGATTGGTTAAAATTTGAAAGAATTAAATAATTCATATCTGTTTATCTGTTGAATTAATTTTATAATAAAATTAATTCAAGATAAACTTGTTGAATTATTGGGATCGGATAATTCTTGTTTGTTTATCAGTTGATTTAATTTTGGATAAATTAGATCAGGATAAACTTGTAGAATTATTGGGAATTGATTTATTTTCTTAGAGATTGTTTAGATAAAGTTGTTTTGATCATATAACTTTTCTATTGGGTTATTTGAATTAAAACTAAGACTTTATCCTATAGAATCTCGAGTGAAAAATAAAAGATTCATGAGATTTTTTATTTGACAGTTTGGCCTATCGATGGGACCTGTTCGGCCTGCCGATCAGGTGGTTCGGCTTGTCGATCAACAAAGGATAAGATCACGTATTTCTATGCAGATCTTATCAGATATTGATCTAAATTTGATTCTAATCCAAGTTTTTAGACTTAATCTGATAAGGACTGACCCTAGGACCAACCTCTATAAATATGGAGTGATTCTCATAAGTTACTTAGATCAATTGAGAAATTAAGAGTGATACTCTGCTAAGTGAGAATCTGAAAACTCCCTGAGAGCTTTTGTTCACAAATCACGAACACTTGCTTTGGGTTCTCTCGATTGGTTAGAAGGAGAGTCACCGGTGGAAGAGCTGCAAGTGTGAGCCCACACTCACTCTAGTCGTGGATAGAGAATAGCAAAGAAGACCAGTTGGTTGAGGCTCTTTTGGAACGTTATTTCTCTTCATAGATTGCGGAGGGTTCTTCGACACATAAAGGTTAGTAAGATCCGGTTAATTTATGCATATAGCATATCAAACTTGTGTTTTGAAAATTACTCTGATATAAAATTTTTAAAATTCAGCTGCGTACTATTTTTTCAACAATTGGTATCAAAGCCATGGTTTTTTCATAAATTGACGAGTTTGTGATCATGTTATATGTATAAATTTTGTGATCTTAATCTCTCCTATATTTGAATTTAATTTTACAGAGAGTTGGCACTCTAGGTTTCTATATATTATATATGTTGTCATGGATTATATGGTGAATGTTTATTAATTAATTAGGGTTGATTAAATCATTATTTAATTAATTATTAATTAATTAATTTATACCGGTTATGGTTCCTTAGATGTTAGAATGTGTATCTAGGTTTTTCATGTAATTAGATGGCGGACTATCATCTCCGTCTAGGAATTATTATTTAGTTTTAAATTTGTAAGAATTTTGTAATTAAATAATTATTCGAAGAAGACGAATCTAGAAGACGGATCTAGAAGATTGATGATGATGCTCCCAGGTATTTCCTGAGTCTATAATTTTATGTTTTTGAATTGTTGAAAATAAAATTGATGAATTGCATTTTATATTGTATTTTCTAGAATGGAGATTTCTGCTCGGTCGGCATGCCGAACCTCACAGTTCGGCAGGCCGATGGTCGTAGATCGGCAGGCCAGACTTGTGGTTCGGCAGGCCGTCAGTGGGATAGAAATCAGGTGGCTCTAGCGGCAGGGCAAACTTTCATGAGTCGGCAAGCTGATCTTTCTGATCGGCAGGCCGATCGAACATGACCTGCAGGCCGATCACCCAGATCGGCCTGCCGACTGAGAGCTAGAAAATTTCTAGAAAAATGTGCAGTTTTTCCAATGCAATTTTAATTTTATTTTTGGGACAATTCTGAGAAACAATAAATTTGGATATGACTAGAAATATGAAGTGTTGAATTCATACGGGATTGAAGACTTGAAGATGGAATTACATAAAGAAGGATACAGCTTGAGGATTCAAGGATAAAGAATCGATAATATGTCTTGATTATTCTCCTATAATCTTAGTTTTCTATTCTCTAGGATGGAGCCATAATATTACAGTTATATATTATTTTGCTTGTAACTTTGCTTGATTGCTTTGCTTGTCTGCATTATAATATGATTTGCCATGTATATTGATAACATGTCATATAGAATAGGAAGTGCCACTCATATTAAAATTGTTCATGCATATTCTTAAAATAAAACCTTGATTTCAAAAGATTAAGTGGGAGAAGGTTTTCAAAGAGAGAACCTAAGGCCTCCATCATTGGTCCATAGGCAGAACATGGTGGTCCCGACCCCTAGGAAGGGATTTCTATCATGTACCAGATTAGATCTCTGAGAGGATAAGATATTTTAGCATGATTTATGGTTGCACACCTCTAGGTGGTGATTATAAATCATAGATAAAATATTAAAATGATGGTTATACACTTACGTTAATTTAATTATTAAACTCCCCTAGGAGCTTTGTTAATAAAATTAATGGCCAAAGAAACAATTATTAATGTATGCTGGATCATACGGGTCCTAAATGGCATATATTAATCAGGAGGGAATCCGTGTTCTTGATTGAATTGGCATGACTCCCTTAGGAGCTTGTTGAATTCTGAGTTGGGAATATTGTTGTAAGGTTGTGATATTTTCAAGGTTTTGAAACATAAACACATTTGTATTTTTTACATGATTGTGTTATCTTACTAAATTATTATTAATTGTTTGCTTATGTTTGGTATATGATTCTTTATTGTAGATTAAAAATGTCTAAAAATGCTTTATCATCGATACTTGACAAAAACCTATTAACCGGTGAGAACTTTAATGATTGGAAACAAAACCTGGATATCGTCTTGTCCTTTGAGAAACTGAAATATGTGTTGGAAACACAGTGCGCAGCGGAATTTTAAAAATTTTTCATCAGAATATTTTCCAAAACACAAGTTTGACATGTTATATGTATAATTTAGACAGATCTTACTAACCTCAGTGTGTTGAAGAACCTCCGCAACCTGTGTAGAGAAGTAACGTTCCAGAAGAGCCTCAACCAACTGGTCTTCTTTGCTATTCTCTATCCACAACCAGAGTGAGTGTGGGCTCACACGTACAGCTCTTCCACTGGTGACTGTCCTTCCAACCAACAGAGAGAACCCAAAGCTAGTGCTCGTGATTTGTGAACAAAAGCTCTCAAGGAGTTTTTAGATGCTCACTCGAAGAGTATCACTCTTAATCTCTCAAATTGATCTGAGTAAATCATTAGACTCACTCCCTTTTTATACCTATTGGTCCTAGGGTCAGTCCATATCAGATTAGGTCTCAAAAAATCGAAACAGAATCAAGTTCGGATCAATATCTGATAAGATAAGCGTGAAAACGCGTAATCTTAACTGTCGTCGGTCGGCAGGCCGAACTTTCTGATAGGCAGGCCGAACAGGCCAGTTCGGCAGGCCGAACACGTCATCCGGCAAGCCGAACTGCCGAGAAAAAATCTCCGCGAATCTTTTATTTTCCACCCGAGATTCTAAAGGATAAAGTCTCAGTTTTGATTCAAATAGCCCAATAGAAAAGATATCTGATCAAAACAAACTTTATCAAGATAATCTCTAAGAAAATAAATTAATTCACAATAATTCTACAAGTTTATCTTGTTCTAATTGTCCAAAATTAAAACAACCAATAGACAGACAAGAATTACCAGAACGCAATAATTCAACAAGTTCGTCTTGAACTAATTTTCTTACATAATTAATTCAACCGATAAACAGACATGAATTATTTGATTCTTATAAATTTTAAACCAATCTGATAAATCCGACATAAGTCACCAATTATTAGAAAAGCACGCCGTGTCGTTACAGGATTTTGTGAGCTAGCAAAGGGGACCAAAATGGACCTATAAAGTTCAAGCTCATGATAATTATGAAACCCAATATCCCAGATATACATTTCACAATTATCAACTCCAACGCTACTCCACTAAAAGCTTGGAGCTGCACTCTCAAACTTTATAGAATTACGAAGCTCATGTAGCTAAGTCTCCATGACATATCATAGTGTATCGCATCCCCATATGATCATCCATAACCGGCTTAAGGACAAGTTCTGTCTTACCTTCCCGATTATTTTTATCTTATGTTCCATTGTCTCACCATTAGAAAACTTACCATCCAAAGATAGTATACCATTCGGTTACACCTATGTATCCAAATGGTTGAGCGCTCCAGTTTTCCAATTACAGGACAACGTATATAAGAGGATATCATTACTCCTAAAGAGGAGCTATGGATTCCATATCTATGAATAACAAGTCTACGCTATCAAGAGTCATGCCTCCAACGTACCGGCATGCATGCCACTATAGAAATGTGGGAGTCACCCATTGGTACATCAAAAGACACAAGTCAAGACAACGGGCTCATTATTCATCTCAGGATTAAGATACAATACAAATGATTGTTTAAAGTGAATCGATTTGCCAAGACAGAATTATTAATCCAAATCAATTCACTTTATGTCCCGATCCAACACATCGTCAACTATGACAACGCGCCAATGTTTCTATTCACGGAGTCCAACTCCGATGGCCAAGACAAACCATCTCCCAAAAGGGATATAGACAACATAACAATCTTTACATGAATAAAGCGCCCAACTTTATTCCCTCGATTGCGGATCATATGTTTTAGACCGTCACCCTAAGAATTGTGTCTTCCGCATAATCATCCCATCATATGCCCAATTCTTAGGGTTTAGATTGACAGTCTCAGACTACTGTTTGCTTATCATACATTCAACAAATATGAACGTAAAGAGGACAATATTTGGTATATATAAATGAATAAATTCTTTATTGATAAAAATGTCTCCAAAAAACGTATTACATTTTTACTCCTTAGAGCATACATGTCTAACAATCTCTCACTTGCACTAAGTGAGTAAATACTGCAAATTTCGCATCCCCATAGCTTCTACATGCCTCTCGAAGACTCTCCCAGTAAGTGTCTTCGTTAATGGATCAGCTAAATTGTCCTCTGACGCGATCTTGCACACCGTGATATGCCCACTCTCAACGAAGTCCTTTATCACATGATACTTCCGATCAATATGTTTACTCTTCTTGTGAAATCTTGGTTCCTTAGCATTAGCTACCGCCGCACTGTTATCACAGTACAGTGATACCGCCTTATCCATACCAGGAACTACCTCAAGATCCCCAAGGAACTTGCGGAGCCACACTGCTTCTTTCGAAGCATCACTAGCCGCCACATACTCGGCCTCCATCGTTGAATCCGAAGTGCAATCTTGCTTCGCACTTCTCCAACTGATGGCACCGCCACCTAGAGTAAACACAAACCCCGAAGTCGATTTCCTAGAATCCAGGCAGGATTGAAAATTCGAATCAGTGTATCCTAGAGGAGTTAAATCCTCACCCGAATACACAAGCATATACCCTCGAGTCCTTCTCAGGTACATGAAAATATGCTTTACCGCAACCCAATGGTTCGGTCCTAGATCCGCCTGAAATCGACTCATAATCCCGACCGCATAGCTAATATCTGGTCGAGTGCAAAGCATGGCATACATAAGACTACCCACTGCAGAAGCATAAGGCACCTTCTTCATGTATTCTCTTTCCTCATAAGACTTTGGAGAGTCTTTCTTAGAAAGAGTAATTCCAGACCTAGATGGTTGCCCACCTTTCTTGGAATCCTGCATTGCAAACCTCCTGAGAATTTTATCTATGTAGCCGGCCTGTGACAAAGCTATCATTTTGTTCTTCCTATCCCGAAAGATCTGGATACCGAGAACAAAATTAGCCTCACCTAAGTCCTTCATGTCAAACTGCTTGGTCAACCATAATTTGACCAATGACAATGCCCCAACGTCATTGCCAATTAGCAGAATTTCATCTACATAGAGTAGTAGAAAAATCACCTTCCCATTCTTAATGTGTTTGTAAACACATGGTTCATCCACATTTTGTGAGAACCCATAAGTCTTGATCACTTGATCAAATCTTATGTTTCAAGAACGAGAAGCCTGCTTAAGTCCATAAATTGACTTTAGCAGCTTACAAACCTTACCCTCTTGACCTGCGACCTTGAACCCGTCTGGTTGTTCCATATAAATGGACTCATCAAGATAGCCATTCAGAAAAGCCATCTTGACATCCATCTGCCAAATCTCGTAGTCGAGAGCGGCAGCTATGGACAAGAGAATCCGGATGGACTTAAGCATGGCTACAGGCGAAAAGGTTTCCTCATAATCGATTCCTTCCTTTTGCGTATAACCCTTAGCTACCAGTCTAGCCTTAAAGGTTTTGACCTTTCCATCCACTCCTCTTTTCCTCTTGTAGATCCACTTACACCCTATGGGTTTTACCCCTTCGGGAAGATCCACAAGCTTCCAGACCTGATTAGTCTCCATAGACTTCATCTCTATGTTCATGGCCTCTGTCCAGAGTCTTGAATCAACATTCTCCATAGCTTCTGCGTAAGTATAAGGATCCCTGTCATGTTCATCCGGTTCAGCCAAAAAGACTTCCCCATTGAACATATACCTCTCAGGTTGACGCCCGATCCTCCCACTACGCCGAAGCCCCTAAGGTTGTTGTTTAGGTTTGTTTGGTTTTTCTACACTGATCGGAATGGTTTCATTTGGAACCTCTGGAGTAAACGGATCACCCCTCAACTCCTCAAGCACCACTTTGCTTCGAGGTTTAAAGTCATTCATGTAACTCTCCTCAAGGAAAGTTGCATTAGTTGAAACCACGACTTTATTTTCCTTTGGGTTATAAAAATAACCCCCTTTAGTCCCTTTTGGATATCCTACAAACACGCAAACTTCTGAACGTGCTTCCAACTTATTCGGATCCTTAAACAGGACATGAGCTGGACATCCCCATATGCGAATATGGTTTAAGGATGTCTTCCGTCATGTCCACAACTCGTGAGGAGTTTTAGGGACCGATTTTGAAGGCACATTGTTCAAAAGATAACATGCAGTTTGTAGTGCATATCCCCAAAAGGATAAAGGCAATGATGAATAACTCATCATGGACCGAATCATGTCCAACAAAGTCCTATTCCTTCTCTCCGCTACGCCATTCTACTACGGAGTGCCCAGCGCAGTCAAATGGGATAAAATCCCATTCTCTAACAAGTGTCCCAAGAACTCATCAGAAAGGTATTCCCCACCTCGATCAGATCGAAGTGCCTTTATGGGTTTACCCAATTGCTTTTCCACTTCAGCCCGAAACTCCCTGAACTTATCATAAGTTTCGCTTTTGTGGTGCATTAGGTACACATACCCATATCTTGAGTAATCGTCAATAAAAGTGACGAAGTACTCATGCCCTCCTCGTGCCCGGATGTTCATCGGTCCGCAAACATCACTATGCACTAGTTTTAGAACCCCTTCGGCCCTATTGCCCTTAGACCCGTATGGTCTTTTGGTCATTTTACCCTCCAAACAAGACTCACATTGAGGTATAGATTCCACCTTTAAGTGACTTAAAGGTCCATCCCTTACCAACCTTCGAATCCTATTCAGGTTAATATGGCCAAGGCGCAAATGCCAAAGATAAGTCTTATTAGAGTGAGAAGTTTTAAGTCTTTTTGAGTTATTATCATTTATCTCAGCATTAAGCAATAAGTCCATCTTAGGTTTGATAAAATATAGATTATTTTACATCCATCCAGAACAGATAAAAGATTTGTTTTTACGAATCACCACTTTTTCATTAAAAGATACCACGTAGGAGTCTTTAAATAAAGAAGATACAAAAATTAAATTCCTTTTAAATTTAGGAACATAAAAACAATCTCGCAAAATTAAATTTCTATAATTATCAAAGCAAAGATGGACATCTCCCACTGCTTCTGCTGAGACCAAGGATCCATCGCCCATCCGAAGCGTTAAGTCTTCATGAAGTAGACTTCTCGTTTCTTTGAATCCCTGCAGAGAAACACAAACATGATTAGTTGCACCGTAATCTATGACCCAGATGTCACTGGATTCCTCAACCAAACAAGTTTCTAAATATAGAAGATCACACCTACCTCCCTTGGAAAGGAAGTCCTTGCAATGCTTCTTTATATGCCCGACCTTACCACAGAAGAAGCACTTAAGCTTCTTTGGGTTCTTCTTCTTCTTCTTCTTGCTCTTGGTAGCAACAGGAATAGAAGACTTCCCACTTTTGGCCCGTTGCTTCTTTCCATTCCCAGAGTTAGAATTGGAACCAGAAGCAGCTACCATATTGGCCTCTCCACCAGCAGGAGACTCCCTGATCAGCAGTTCAAACTCCTGTAACTGTTTCATCAGTTCTGTCAAGGTCATATCCCGTCTAATGCTCAGATTAAAAGTAGCTCTAAACAGAATAAATTCCTTAGACAGAGTCTCAAAGACCATAGTCATCTGAGTTTCAGCATCGATGTCGGCTCCATTAGTTTGAGCCTCAACGAGGTAACCCATGACCAACATCATATGCTCCTTTACAGATGTCCCCGGTCTCTGTCTACAGTTTAAGAGTTTTCGAAGCGCCCCTTGCCGCTTTGTTATGGCTTGGCCTCCAAACATGTCCTCAAGATTATCCAAGATCTGCTTCGCCGTCTCATAATCCTGATGTTGAGCCTGCAGCACATTGTTCATGCTAGCCATAACATAGCAGTGGGCCTGATCATTAGCATTTTTCCAGCGATCGTACGCTTGGAATTGCTCATTACTTGAGTCTCCCGTAGGCTCAGGAGGACAAGGAGTTGTCAGTACATATTTCAGTTTCTCAAAGGATAGGATGATGTCCAGGTTCCGTTTCCAATCATTATAGTTCTCACCGGTTAATTGGTTTTTGTCAAGTATCGATGATAAAGCGTTTTTAGACATTTTCAATCTACAATAAAGAATCATATACCAAACATAAGCAAACATATATAATAATTTAGTAAGATAACACAATCATGTAAAATCATACAAATGTGTTTATGTGTCAAAACCTTGAAAATATCACAACCTTACAACAATAATTCCCAACTCAGAATTCAACAAGCTCCTAGGGGAGTCATGCCAAATTCAATCAGGAACACGGATCCCCTCTTGATTAATATATGCCATCCAGGACCCATATGATCCAGCATATACTAATAATCGTTTCTTTGGCCATTAATTTTATTAACAGAGCTCCTAGGGGAGGTTAATAATAAAATTAACGTGAGTATATAACCATCGTTTCAATAATTTATCCATGATTTATAATCACCACCTAGGGGTGTGCAACCATAAATCATACTAAAATACCTTATCCTTTCAGAGATCCAATCTGGTACATGATAGAAATCTCTTCCTAGGGGTCAGGACCACCATGTTCTTCCTATGGACCAACGATGGAGGCCTTAGATTCTCTCTTCGAAAACCTTCTCCCACTCAATCTTTTGAAGTCAAGGTTTTATTTTAAAATTATGCATGAACAATTTTAATATGAGCGGCACTCCCTATTCTATATGGCATGTTATCAATATACATGGTAAATCATATTATAATGTAGATAAGCAAAGCTACAAGCATAATAATAATAATAACTGTAATATTATGGTTCCACCCTAGAGAATAGAAAATTAAGATTACAAGAGAATAATCGAGACATTTATCGATTCTTCATCCTTGAATCCTCAAGCTGTATCATTCTTCATGTAATATCCATCTTCAAGTCCTCTATCCCGTATGAATCGAACACTTCATATTTCCGGTCATATCCAAATTTAATGTTTCTCAGAATTGTCTCAAAAATAAAATTAAAACTGCAACGGAAAAAAAATTACACCTTTTTTGGACATTTGGTAGCTCTCGGTCGGCAGGTCGATCTTGGTGATCGGCCTACCGATCATGGTGGTTCGGCCTGCCAAACATGAAGGTTCGGCCTGCCTGCAGAGCACCATAATTTCTGTCCCACTGTCGGCCTGCCGAACTGTGAGGTCCGACATGCCAACCGAGCAAAAAACGCACATTCCAGAAAATACAATTTTAATGCAATTCATCAATTTTATTTTCAACAATTCAAAAACATAAAATTAGAGACTCAGGAAATACTTGGAGGCGCCATCATCAATCTTAAAGATCCGACTTCTCGTTCCGTCTTCTCCGAATAATTGTTTAATTACAAAATTCTTACAAATTAAAAATTAAATAACAATTCCTAGACGGAGATAATAGTCCGCCATCTAATTACATGAAAAACCTAGATACATATTCTAACCTCTAAGGAACCATAACTGGTATTAATTAATTAATAAATAATTAAATAAGAATTTAATCAACCATAATTAATTAATAAACATTCACCACATAATCCATGACAACATATATATAATGTAGAAACCTAGAGTGCCATCTCTCTATAAAATTAATTCAAGCATTGGAGAGATCAAGATCACAAAATTTATGCATATAACATGATCACAAACTTACAAATTTATGTAAAAACCTCGGCTCTGATACCAGTTGTTCGAAACAAAGTGCGCAGCAGAATTTTAAAAATTTTTCATCAGAGTATTTTCCAAAACACAAGTTTGACATGTTATATGTATAATTTAGACAGATCTTACTAACCTCAGTGTGTTGAAGAACCTTCGTAACCTGTGTAGAGAAGTAACGTTCTAGAAGAGCCTTAACCAACTGGTCTTCTTTGCTATTCTCTATCCACAACCGGAGTGAGTGTGGGCTCACACGTACAGCTCTTCCACCGGTGACTCTCCTTCCAACCAACAGAGAGAACCCAAAGCTAGTGCTCGTGATTTGTGAACAAAAGCTCTCAGGGAGTTTTTAGATGCTTACTCGAAGAGTATCACTCTTAATCTCTCAAATTGATCTGAGTAAATCATTAGACTCACTCCATTTTATACCTATTGGTCCTAGGGTCAGTCCATATCAGATTAGGTCTTAAAAAATCGAAATAGAATCAAGTTTGGATCAATATCTGATAAGATACATGTGAAAACGCGTAATCTTAACTGTCGTCGGTCGGCAGGCCAAACTTTTTGATAGGCAGGCCGAACAGGCCAGTTTGGCAGGCCGAACACGTCATCCGGCAGGCCGAACTGTCGAGAAAAAATCTCCGCGAATCTTTTATTTTCCACCCGAGATTCTGAAGGATAAAGTCTCAGTTTTGATTCAAATAGCCCAATAGAAAAGATATCTGATCAAAACAAACTTTATCAAGATAATCTCTAAGAAAATAAATTAATTCACAATAATTCTACAAGTTTATCTTGTTCTAATTGTCCAAAATTAAAACAACCGATAAACAGACAAGAATTACCCGAACGTAATAATTCAACAAGTTCATCTTGAACTAATTTTCTTACATAATTAATTCAACCGATAAACAGACATGAATTATTTGATTCTTATAAATTTTAAACCAATCTGATAAATCCGACATAAGTCACCAATTATTGGAAAAGCACGCCGTGTCGTTACAGGATTTTGTGAGCTAGCAAAGGGGACCAAAATGGACCTATAAAGTTCAAGCTCATGATAATTATGAAACCCAATATCCCAGATATACATTTCACAATTATCAACTCCAACGCTACTCCACTAAAAGCTTGGAGCTGCACTCTCGAACTTTATAGAATTACGAAGCTCGTGTAGCTAAGTCTCCATGACATATCATAGTGTATCGCATCCCTATATGATCATCCATAACCGGCTTAAGGTCAAGTTCTGTCTTACCTTCCCGATTATTTTTATCTTACGTTCTATTGTCTCACCATTAGAAAACTTACCATCCAAAGATAGTATACCATTCGGTTACACCTATGTATCCAAATGGTTGAGGGCTCCAGTTTTCCAATTACAGGACAACGTATATAAGAGGATATCATTACTCCTAAAGAGGAGCTATGGATTCCATATCTATGAATAACAAGTCTACGCTATCAAGAGTCATGCCTCCAACGTACCGGCATGCATGCCACTATAGAAATGTGGGAGTCACCCATTGGTACATCAAAAGACACAAGTCAAGACAACGGGCCCATTATTCATCTCAGGATTAAGATACAATACAAATGATTGTCTAAAGTGAATCGATTTTCCAAGACAGAATTATTAATCCAAATCAATTCACTTTATGTCCCGATCCAACACATCGTCAACTATGACAACGCGCCAATGTTTCTATTCACGGAGTCCAACTCCGATGGCCAAGACAAACCATCTCCCAAAAGGGATATAGACAACATAACAATCTTTACATGAATAAAGCGCCCAACTTTATTCCCTCGATTGCGGATCATATGTTTTAGACCGTCACCCTAAGAATTGTGTCTTCCGCATAATCATCCCATCATATGCCCAATTCTTAGGGTTTAGACTGACAGTCTCAGACTACTGTTTGCTTATCATACATTCAAAAAATATGAACGTAAAGAGGATAATATTTGGTATATATAAATGAATAAATTCTTTATTGATAAAAATGTCTCCAAAAAACGTATTACATTTTTACTTCTTAGAGCATACATGTCTAACAATATGTACTGACAACCTCTTGTCCTCCTGAGCCTACAAGAGGCTCAAGTAATGAATAATTTCAAGCGTATGATTGTTGGAAAGATGCTAATGATCAGGCCCGTTGCTATGTTATGGCTAGCATGAATAACGTGTTGCAGGCTCAACATCATGATTATGAGACTACGAAGCAGATCTTGGATAATCTTGAGGATAAGTTTGGAGGCCAAGCCATAACAAAGCGTCAAGGGGCGCTTTGAAAACTCTTAAACTGTAGACAGAGACCGAGGACATCTGTAAAGGAGTTTATGATGTTAGTCATGGGTTACCTCGCTGAGGCTCAAACCAATGGAGCCAACATCGATGCTGAAACTCAGATGACTATGATCTTTAAGACTCTATCTAAGGAATTTATTTCATTTAGAGCTACTTTTAATTTAAGCAATAGACGGGATATGACCTTGACGAATTGATGAAATAGTTACAAGAGTTCAAACTGCTGATCAAGGAGTCTCCTACGGGTGGTGAGGCCAACATGGTAGTTGCTTCTGGTTCCAATCCTAACTCTAGAAATGGAAAGAAGCAACAGCCAAGAACGGGAAGTCTTTTATTCCTGCTAGCACCACGAGCAAGAAGAAGAAGACAAAAAACCCAAAGAAGCTTAAGTGCTTCTTCCGTAGGAAGGTCGGGCATATCAAAAAGCATTGCAAGGACTTCATTTCTAAAAGAGGTAGGTGTGATCTTTTGTATTTAGAAATTTATTTGGTTGAGGAATCCAGTGACATATGGGTCATAGATTCCGGTGCAACTAATCATGTTTGTGTTTCTCTATAGGGGTTTAAAGAAACGAGAAGTCTACTACATGAAGACTTCACACTTCGGATGGGCGATGGATCATTTGTCTCAGCGGAAGCAGTGGGAGACGTCCATCTTTATTTTGATAATTATATGAATTTATTTTTGCAAGATTGTTTTTATGTTCCTAAATTTAAAAGGAATTTAATTTATGTAGCTTGTTTATTTAAAGACTCCTACTCGGTTTCTTTTAATGATAAAGTGTTGATTCGTAAAAACAAATCTTTTATCTGTTCTGGATGGATGCAAAATAATCTATATTTTATCAAACCTAAGATGGACTTATTGCTTAATGCTGAGATGAATGATAATAACTCTAAAAGACTTAAAACTTCTCACTCTAATAAGACTTATTTTTAGCATTTGCGTCTTAGTCATATTAACCTGAATAGGATTCAAAGGTTGGTAAAGGATGGACCTTTAAGTCACTTAAAGGTGGAATCTATACCTCAATGTGAATCTTGTTTGGAGGGTAAAATGACCAAAAGACCATTTAGGTCTAAGGGCAATAGGGCCGAAGGGGTTCTAGAACTTGTGCATAGTGATGTTTGCAGACCGATGAACATCTGGGCACGAGGAGGGTATGAGTACTTCGTCACTTTTATAGATGATTACTCAAGATATGGGTATGTATACTTGATGCACCACAAAAGCAAAACTTTTGACAAGTTCAGGGAGTTTTGGGCTGAATTGAAAAAGCAATTGGGTAGACCCATAAAGGCACTTCGATCGGATAGAGGTGGGGAATACCTTTTTAATGAGTTCTTAGAACACTTATTAGTGAATGGGATTTTATCCCATTTGACTGCACCAGGCACTCTGCAGTAGAATGGCATAGCGAAGAGAAGAAATAAGACTTTGTTGGATATGATTAGGTCCATGATGAGTTATTCATCATTGCCTTTATCCTTTTGGGGATATGCACTACAAACCGCATGTTATCTTTTCAACAATGTGCCTTTAAAATTGGTCCCTAAGACTCCTCACGAGTTGTGGATGGGTAGGAAGACATCCTTAAACCATATTCGCATATGGGGATGTTCGGCTCATGTCCTGTTCAAGGATTCGAATAAGTTGGAAGCACGTTCGAAAGTTTGCGTGTTTGTAGGATATCCAAAAGGGACTAAAGGGGGTTATTTTTATAACCCAAAGGAAAATAAAGTCGTGATTTTAACTAATGAAACTTTCCTTGAGGAGAACTACATGGACGACTATAAACCTCGAAGCAAAGTAGTGCTTGAGGAGTTAAGGAGTGATTCGATCACTCCAGAGGTTCCGAATGAAACCGTTCCGATTAGTGTAGAAAAACCAAACAAACCTGAACAACAACCTCAGGGGCTTTGGCGTAGTGGGGGGATCGGGCGTCAACCTAAGAGGTATATGTTCAATGGGGAGGTCTTCTTGGCTGAACCGGATAAACATGACAGGGATCCTTATACTTACACAGAAGCTGTGGAGGATGTTGATTCAAAACTCTAGATAGAGGCCATGAACACAGAGATGAAATCTATGGAGACTAATCAGGTCTGGGAGCTTGTGGATCTTCCCAAAGGGGTAAGATCCATAGGGTGAAAGTGGATCTACAAGAGGAAAAGAAGAGTGGATGGAAAGGTCGATACCTTTAAGGCTAGACTGGTAGCTAAGGGTTATATGCAAAAGGAAGGAATTGATTATAAGGAAACCTTTTCACCTGTAGTCATGCTTAAGTCTATCCGGATTCTCTTGTCCATAGCTGCCGCTCTTGACTATGAGATTTGACAAATGGATGTCAAGATGGCTTTTCTGAATGGCTATCTTGATAAGTCCATTTATATGGAACAACCAGACGGGTTCAAGGTCACAGGTCAAGAGGGGAAGGTTTGTAAGTTACTGAAGTCAATTTATGGACTTAAGCAGGCTTCTCATTCTTGGAACATAAGATTTGATCAGGTGATCAAGACTTATGGTTCTCACAAAATGTGGATGAACAATGTGTTTACAAACACATTAAGGATGTGAAGGTGGTTTTTCTACTGCTCTATATAGATGACATTCTGCTAATTGGCAATAACATTGGGGCATTGTCATTGGTCAAATTCTGGTTGACCAAGCAGTTTGACATGAAGGACTTAGGAGAGGCTAATTTTGTTCTAGGTTTCTAGATCTTTCAGGATAGGAAGAACAAAATAATATCTTTGTCACAGGCCGGCTACATAGATAAAATTCTCATGAAGTTTGCAATGCAGGATTCCAAGAAAGGTAGGCAACCATCTAGGTCTGGAATTACTCTTTCTAAGAAAGCCTCTCCAAAGTCTTATGAAGAAAGAGAATACATGAAGAAGGTGTCTTATGCTTCGGCAGTGGGTAGTCTCATGTATGCCATGCTTTGCACACGACCGGATATTAGCTATGCGATCGGGATTGTAAGCCGATTTCAGGTAGATCCAGGACTGAACCATTGAGTTGCGGTAAAGCATATTTTCAAGTACCTGAGAAGGACTTGAGAGCATATGCTTGTGTATTCGGGTGAGGACTTGACTCCTTTAGGATACACTAACGCAGATTTTCAATCCTGTCTGGATTCTAGGAAATCGACTTTGGGTTTTGTGTTTACTCTGGGCGGTGGTGCCATTAGTTGGAGAAGTGCTAAGCAAGATTGCACTTTGGATTCAACAATGGAGGCCGAGTACGTGGCAGCTAGTGATTCTTCAAAAGAAGCAATGTGGCTCCGCAAGTTCCTTGCGGATCTTGAGGTTGTTCCTAGTATGGATAAGGCGGTATCACTGTACTGTGATAACAGTGCGGCGGTAGCTAATGCTAAGGAACCAAGATTTCACAAGAAGAGTAAGCATATTGATCGGAAGTATCATGTGATAAAGGACTTCGTTGAGGGCGGACATGTCACGGTGTGCAAGATTACGTTAGAGGACAATTTAGCTGATCCATTTATGAAGACACTTACTGGGCAGAGTCTTCGAGAGGCATGTGGAAGCTATAGGGATGTGAGATTTGTCATATTTACACACTTAGTGCAAGTAGGAGATTGTTAGACATGTATGCCCTAAGGAGTAAAAATGTAATATGTTTTTGGAGACATTTTTATCAATAAAGAATTTATTCATTATTTATATACCAAATCTTGTCCTCATTACGTTCAATATTTATTGAATGTATGTTAAGCAAACAATAGTCTGAGACTATCGGTCTAAACCTTAAGAATTGGGCATATGATGGACGGATTATGCGAAAGACACGATTCTTAAGGTGATGGTCTAAATCATACGATCTACAATCGAGGGAATAAAGTTGGGCGCTTTATTCATGCAAAGATTATTATGTTGTCTATATCCCTTTTGAGAGATGGTTTGTCTTGATCATCGGAGGTGGACTTCGTGAATAGACACATTGGCACGTTGTCATAGGTGACGATGTCTTAGATCGGGACATAAAGTGAATTGATTTGGATTAATAATTCTATCTCGACAAATCGATTCACTTTAGACAATCATTTGTGTTGTATCTTAATCTTGAGATGAATAGTGGGCCCATTGTCTTGACTTGTGTCTTTTGATGTGCCAAAGGGTGACACCCACATCTTAATAGTGGTATGCATGCCAGTACGTTGGAGGCATGACTCTTGATGGCGTAGACTTGTTATTCATAGATATGGAATCCATAGCTCCTCTTTAGGAGTAATGATATCCTCTTATATGCATTATCCTGTAATTGAAAAACTAGAGCGCTCAACCATTGGATACATAGGTGTAACCGAATGGTATACTGTATTTGGATGGTAAGTTTTTTGATGGTGGGATAATGGAACGTAAGATAAAAATAATCAGAAAGATAAGACAGAACTTGTCCTTAACCCGATTATGGATTATCATATGGGGATACGATACACTATGATATGTCATGGAGACTTAGCTATACGGGCTTCGTAATTCTATGTAGTTTGAGAGTGTAGCTCTAAGCTTTTAGTGGAGTAGCATTGGAGTTGATAATTATGAAATGTATATCTGGATATTGAGTTTCATAATTATCAGGAGCTTGAACTATATAGGTCCATTTGGCCCCCTTTGCTAGCTCACAACATCTTGTAACGACACGGCGTGCTTTTCCAATAATTGGTGACTTATGTCGGATTTATCAAATTGGTTAAAATTTGGAAGAATTAAATAATTCATGTCTGTTTATCGATTGAATTAATTTTATAATAAAATTAATTCAAGATAAACTTGTTGAATTATTGGGATCTGATAATTCTTGTTTGTTTATCGGTTGATTTAATTTTGGATAAATTAGATCAGGAAAAACTTGTAGAATTATTGGGAATTGATATATTTTCTTAGATATTATCTAGATGAAGTTGTTTTTATCAGATAACTTCTCTATTGGCTTATTTGAATTAAAACTAAGACTTTATCCTATAGAATCTCGGGTGGAAAATAAAAGATTCGTGAGATTTTTTATTCGATAGTTCGGCCTGTCGATGGACGTGTTTGGCTTGCCGATGGGACCTGTTCGGCCTGCCGATCAGGTGGTTTGGCCTGCCAATCAGCGAAGGATAAGAACACGTATTTCCATGCAGATCTTATCAGATATTGATCAAAATTTGATTCTAATATGAGTTTTGAGACTTAATCTGATAAGGGCTGAGCCTAGGACCAACCTCTATAAATAGGGAGTGACTCTCACAAGTTACTTAGATCAATTGAGAAATTAAGAGTGATACTCTACTAAGTGAGAATCTGAAAACTCCTTGAGAGCTTTTATTTACAAATCACGAACACTTGCTTTGGGTTCTCTCAATTGGTTGGAATAAGAGTCACCGGTAGAAGAGCTGTACGTGTGAGCCCACACTCACTCCGGTCGGGGATAGAGAATAGCAAAGAAGACCAGTTGGTTGAGGCTCTTCCGGAACGTTATTTCTATTCACCGATTGCGGAGGGTTCTTCGGCACGTAAAGGTTAGTAAGATCTAGTTAATTTATGCATATAGCATGTCAAACTTGTGTTTTAGAAATTACTCTGATATAAAATTTTTAAAATTCCGCTGCATACAATTTTTTCAACAGAACTATCTTAAGATACCTATGGAACTTGTAAAGCCACACTACTTCTTTCGAAGCATCACTAGCTACCCATATTTGGCCTCCATCGTTGAATCTAAAGTGCAATCTTGCTTAACACTTCTCTAAACAATGGCATTGCCACCCAAAGTAAACACAGAACCAGAAGTTGATCTTCTCAAATCCAGACAGGATTAAAAATCAAAATCAATGTGTCCTAGAGGTGTGAGATCCTCACCCGAATACACATGCATATACCCTCGAGTCCTTCTTAAGTACTTTAAAATATGCTTGACCACAACCCAGTGGTTTTGGTCCTAGATCCGATTGAAATCGACTTACTATCCCAACCATATAACAAATGTTCGGTCATGTGCAAAGTATAGCATACATGAGACTACCCACTGTCAAAGCATAAGGCACCTTATTCATGTATTATCTTTCTTTATTAAACTTTGGTGAGTCTTTCTTAAAAAGAGTAATTCTAAACCTAGATGGTGACTCACATTTCTTAGAATTCTGCATTGCATTTTTCTCAAGAATTTTATCTATGTAGGCCGTTTGGGATAAAGCTATCATTTTGTTCTTTCTATCTTGAAAGATTTGGATACCGAGAACATAATTAGCTTCACTTAAGTCTTTCATGTCAAACTACTTGGTCAACCATAATTTGACCGATGACAATGCCCCAACATCATTGCCAATCAGTAGAATGTTATTTACATAGAGTAGTAGAAAAACCACCTTCCTAAATGTGTTTGTAAACACATGGTTAGTCTATGTTTTGTTCAAACCTATAAATCTTGATCACCTAATCAAATCTTATGTTCCAAGAATGGGAAACCTACTTAAGTTCATAAATTGACTTTAGCAGCTTACAAACCTTACCCTCTTGACACTTGGTCTTGAACCCGTCTGGTTGTAGCATATATATACACTCATCAAGATAGCCACTCAGAAAGGCCGTCTTGATATCCATCTACCAATCTCATAGTCGAGAGTGGCAACTATGGATAAGAGAATATGGATGGACTTAAGCATAGCTATAATCGAAAAGGTTTCCTCATAATTGATTCCTTTTTTTTGTGTGTATCCCTTAGCTACCAGTCTAGCCCTATAAGTTTCAACTTTCCCATATGCTCGTCTCTTTATCTTATAGATCCATTTACATCTTTTGGGTTTTACCCTTCGAGAAGATTCACAAGTTCCCAGACCTGATTAGTCTCCATAGGCTTTATCTCAATGCTCATGGCTTTTGTCTAGAGGTTTGAATTAACATTCTCTATAGCCTCTGCATAAGTGTAAGGATTCCTCTCGCATTCAATCGGTTCAGCCAAGTAGGCTTCACCATTAAACATATAATTCTCGGGTTTACGCCCGATCTTCCCATTACGTCGAAGGCCCTTAGGTTGTTGTTTGGTTCATTTTTCTACATTGATTAGATTGGTTTCAACCGGAACCCCCAAAGTGATCGAATCACTCGCTAACTCCTTGAGTACCATTACTTTGAAGCTTAAAGTGGTTCATGTAACTTTCCTTAAGGAATGTTGTATTCGTTAGAACCATGACTTTATTTTCTTTTGGGTTATAGATATAGCCCCCTTTAGTCTCTTTTGGATATCTTACAAACACACAAACTTTTGATCGTACTTTCAACTTGTTCGCTTTCTTATACATGGCATGAGCTAAACATCCCCATATGCGAATATGGTTTAAGGATATCTTCCTAGCCGTCCATAACTCGTGAGGAGTTTTAGGAACCAATTTTGAAGGCACATTGTTTAAAAGATAATAAACAGTTTGCAGTGCATATCCCCATAAGGATAAAGATAATGTCGAATAACGCATCATGGACCTAACCATGTTCATCGAAGTCCTATTTCTTCTCTTAGCTATGCCATTCTGCTACGGAGTGCTCAGTGTAGTCAAATGGGAGAAAATCTCATTATCTAGTGTTCCAAGAACTCATCAAAGAGGAATTCACCACCTTGATTGGATTGAAGTGCTTTTATGGGTTTACCAATTGCTTTTTCGCTTTAGCCTGAAACTCCCTGAACTTGTTAAAAGTTTTGCTTTTTTGATGCATTAGATAGACATACCCATATCTTGAGTAATCATCAATGAAAGCAACGAAGTACTGATACCCTTCTCGTGCCTTGATGTTTATAGGACCACAAACATCACTATGCACAAGTTTTAGAACCTCTTCCGCACTAATGCCCTCTGACCCAAATGGTCTTTTGGTCATATTGCCCTCCAAACAAGATTCACATTGTGGTATAGATTCCATCTCTAAGTGACTTAAAGATCCATCCCTTACCAACCTTTGAATCCTATTCAAGGTAATATGACATAATCGCAAATGCCAAAAATGAGTCTTATTAGAGTGAGAAGTCTTAAGTCTTTTAGAGTTTTCATCGACCTCAATGTTCAGTAGTGAGTCCATTTTAGGTTTGATAAAATATACATTGTTTTGCATCCATCTATCATAGATAAAAGATTTATTTTTACGAATCACCACTTTATTATAAAAAGAAGCTAAATAAGAATCTTTAAATAAACAAGCTACAGATATCAAATTTCTTTTAAGTCTAGGAACATAAAAACAATCTTTCAAAACCAAAATCCTATAATTATCAAAATAAAGATGGACGTTTCCCACTGCTTCGCCCAACACCAAGGATCCATCACCCATCCACAACGTGAAGTCCTCATGTAGCAGACTTCTCGTTTCTTTGAACCCTTGTAGAGAAACACAAACATAATTAGTTGCTCCAAAATCTATGATCCAAGTGTCACTTGATTCCTTAACAAAACAAGTTTCAATAATCAGATGTTTACACTTACCTCCTCAAGAAAGGAAGTCATTGCAATTCTTCTTGATGTTCTAAACTTTCCCACAGTAGAAGCACTTCAGCTTCTTTGGGTTCTTCCTTTTCTTCTTTTTATTCTCACCATTTGTAGGAATAGAAGACTTCCTGTTCTTAGCTCTCTGCTTACTTCCATTCCCTAAATTAGGATTAGAACTAGATACAGCCGTCAAGTTGGCCTTGCTACACATAGGACTTTCCCTAATCAACTGCTTCATCAACTCCATCAAGGTCACATCCTGTCTATTGCTCAAATTATATGAAGCTCTAAATGGGATGAACTCTTAGATAGAGTCTCAAAAACCATAGTCATCTGTGACTTGGCATCGATATCCGCTCCATGGGTTTGAGCCTTAGCAAAGTAACCCATGACCAACATTATATGCTCTTTCACAAAAGTCCCTGATCTTTGTTTGCAGTTCAAAAGTTTCTGACAAGCCCCTTGCCGTTTTGTTAGGGTTTGGCCTCTAAACATGTCTTCAAGATTATCCAAAATCTGCTTTGCAATATCATAATTTTTATATTGAGCATGCAGCACGTTATTCATGCTAGCCATAACATAACAGCCTAATGACCATACTCTTGGATTTGCTCATTTGTGGATTCCTCGGTAGGCTTAGGAAGACATGGTGTTGTCAACACAAATTTTAGTTTTTCAAAGGATAGGACAATTTTTAAGTTTCTTTTCCAATCATTATAATTCTAGCCAGTTAGTTGGTTTTTATCAAGTATCAATGATAAAGCGTTTTTAGACATTTTAATCTACAATAAACATTCATATACCAAATATAAACAAACATTCTATAATAGTTTGGTAAGATAACACTAACAAGTAAACATACAATTATGTTTATAAGTCAAAATCTTGAAAAAATCACAAACATTCGCCGTTCAAGAAGAAACATTTTGGGGCATTATAACAAAAAATTTGGCGCCGTTGTCAGGTAGGTGCCGTTACTTTGTTAGATTACTGAATTAAGTGAGAAACCAGGTAAGTACTCTGTCCTTATCTTACAAATAGTATAAATATTGTTATTTTAGTTAAATTATTTAATTAAGTAGGCTACTATTCACTTAAATTACTATTCATGTCACTATTCACACACTGTTTACTATTCATAAAAAATAAAAAAATCATAAAAATCATAAAAATTTTATTTTCTTTCCTTTTATTTGTAAAGAATTTATTTTGTTAGTTTTTGGTTTTTGACTTTGAAATAAAACTTCATAAAATTTTAGAGTAAGGTTTTTCATAAAATAAATTGTGGTTTTGTGAAGAGTATTCTTTGAGAAAGTTTTGTTTGGAGGCTGGTACTGACTCAGATACCTTTCCTATAGCCGGTTAATTTTGAAAACTTTCTCAACACCAGTCATCCCAAGACCGTTGTTCTGACTAGGAGATTGGTTTTTAAGGAGACATAGCCTCACCAATCTTTCCTAGGAACATCCTTAAAGCATATAATTCTCAAGATCTACAAAATAAATTAGGCAGATGCTTTTCACTTACTATTTTATTCTCTTTGAATAAAGAAAAGCTAAGCATCATGTCTTTTCCCTTGTAAATAAAAAAATTAATTAAAAATCAAAAAATAAAAAAATAAAAAAATAAATAAAGAATCACTTAGCATTAATGCTTCGACATAGAGACAAATCAGGTCGATTTGTTAAGGCTTCTGACTCAAGAAAACCTAGTGAACAATCATCGAACCCTTTTTCACATTCTTCATCTTTGTCAACCACTCTTTCAAATTCATTTGCGATGGAGAATCTCGGTGACAATCCTCAAAGAATGCTGATGAAAGATTTTATGCATTCGACTCGCACTTTAACTCTTCATGTATTGTGTTTTCATCGAATCTTCCACAACAAGATTTTAAGCCTGGCATGATACAACTTTTACCAACCTTCTTCGGATTAGAAAGTGAAAATCCTTATGTTCATATTTGTGAATTTAAGGAAGTTATAGCCACTTTCCACAACCACCCTGACATTGCTAATTCCATCAAATTGAAATTCTTTCCTTTCTTACTGAAAGATAAAGCCAAAAGTTGGCTCTATTCTTTAAGACCTTGTTCCATCAAATTGTGGGATGACATGAAATCTGCTTTCTTCCACAAATACTTCCCATATCAAAAGACCAACAATCTCAAGAAACAAATTCTAACTTTTTCTCAAAACAATCATGAAAATTTCTATGAAGCTTGGGAAAGGTTCAAAGATTTGTTGAGTCAATGTCCTCACCATGGTTATGAGAATTGGCATCTTGTCAGCTTTTTCTACAAAGGACTCACAAGTCATGATCGCCAATATCTGGAAGTGATGTGCAATAGAAAATTTTTACACAAGGATCTGAAGAGGCTAAGGAATTTCTTGATGAATTTGCTAAGAAAGTTCATTTGTGGGTTGAATTAGAATTTTCTCATAATACTAATAAGTATCGATTAACTGGAATTCATCAATTGAAGGAGAAGGATAACTACAACCTTAGAGTTTAAGTTGAAAATCTTACAAGAGAATTAGAAATCCTCAAAGCAAAGAATGAGAAAGGAAGTCATGTAGTCACAAAAGCTGAATTACAAGGGACAAATTTTGTGAATGAAAGGTTTGAACAACAGCCACTAGACTATCATGTTTATCAAGAAGTGATAGGAGAATATGAGGAACAATGGAATGCCTTAATCCTGATGGAAGAAACAACTTGAATTTTGACAAGAGGAATTCAAATCAAGAAAAATCATTTGGAAATCAATGGGGAATCAAAGAAGAAATGCACTTAGGAGAAAATGCTCTTTAGCATGATTCATACTCATGCAAATCTCTTGAAGAAACATTGCATGCATTCATTGAGATACAAAACTAGTCACGTGAGAAAAGTGAAGCTGCTTTAACACAAATGACAAAAGAAAATTTGAAATTGACTGAAAAATGTTCATCTCAAGCTCTGGTCATTTCAGAAGGACAAAACATGATACAAACCTCTAACACCGAAGAGAAGGATGAAGAGGTTAGTCATGTTACTACTTGCAGTGGTAAATCATTAGAAAAAATCAAACACCACAGATGCGAGTAATGAAGAAGATGTTCCACAAAGACAAGAAGAAGAAGTGAATAAACTTCCAGTAAAAGCCCCTTTTCCTCAAGCTCTTCAACCCACTAGGAAAGTGCCAGGAAAATTATGAACACATCTTGGAACACTTGAAGCAAGTTCAAATCGATCTTCCTCTTTTGCAAATTCTCAAACAAATGCCTGCTTATGCCAAAGTAATGAAAGATTTGTGCACTGTGAAAAGGAGACATCATGTCCCAAAGAATGCATTCTTGACTAAGCAATTAAGTGCAGTTCTTGAGCAAAAAGCACTGATCAAATACAAAGATCCTGGATGTCCCATAATCACCTGTTACATAGGAACCCATGAAATCACTCAAGCCTTGTTAGACTTAAGAGCGAGTGTCAATCTCATGCCCTATTCTATTTACTGGCAACTAGGCCTTGGAGAGATTAAACCAACATCTATGGTCTTGCAATTGGTAGACCGATCCATCAAGAAACCACGAGGAATAGTTGAAGATGTTTTGTTGCAAGTTGATAAGTTCTATTATCTTGTGGATTTTCTCATTTTAGACACTCAAATTGAGGTGGATATGGAATCAAAAATTCCTATCATTCTCATAAGACCTTTCTTAGCTATGGCTAATGCTCTCATCAACTGTCACAATGGTTTCATGAAAATCTCTTTGGGAAATATGACTCTTGAAGTGAATGTTTTTCATATTGGAAAGCAATTTCAAAGCAATGATGAGTGTTCTAACACTAAAATTATTGATGAAGCTGTTCATGAAGAATTTCAAAAGTGAACCTAAGTGCTTGAAGAAGTCTTCCAAAGTCTTGATCATGAAAATATCGATCCCATTTCTAATATTCCCAAACATTCATTGGACAAGGAAACAAAGTTTTGGCAACCACATTTTGAAAAGCTGTTTCTAGAAGAAGAAAAGCCAAAACCATCCACTGAAGAAATCTCAAAAGTTACGTTAGCCCAACTTCCTGAAGGATTGAAGCATGCATTCTTAGGAGCTGATGAATCTTTTCATGTCATCATTTCATCCAAACTCGATGAATCACAAGAACAATGAATAATTAACATGTTGCGTGATCACAAAAATGTATTGGGTTGGACAATAGCTAATATCAAAGGTATTAGTCCCTTGATTTGCTCTCATCATATGCAATTGGAAGAAGGTGCTAATCCAAAAAGAGAACCCAAAATAAGGCTAACCCAACAATGAAAGAAGTTGTGAGGAATAAAGTTCTGAAGCTATTAAATGCGGGTATCATTTACCCCATTGCGGACAATAAATGGGTTAGTCCAACTCAAGTTATACCTAAAAAGTCTGGTATAACTATGATAAAGAATGAAAAAGGAGATCTTGTTCCTCCAAGAGTTTTCACTGGATGGCGAATGTGCATTGATTATCGAAAGTTGAATGCCGCCACTCGAAAAGACCATTTCCCACTCCCATTCATCGATCAAATCTTAGAACGTGTAGCTGGTCATCCTTTCTATTGCTTTCTAGATGGATATTCAAGATATTATCATATAGAGATACCATTAGAATATTAGGAAAAGACCACGTTTACATGTCCTTTTGGTACTTTTGCTTTTTGTCAAATGCCATTTGAACTTTGTAATGCTCCAGCTACATTTCAAATATGCATGATGAGCATTTTCAATGACATGGATGAAAGTTTTCACGGACGATTTGACTGTCTTTGGTGATTCATTTGATACTTGTCTGCTTAACTTAGAAGTTGTTTTGAAAAGATGTGAAGAAAAAAGCCTTATGTTAAATTAGGAAAAATGCCATTTTATGGGTCCATCTGGCATAGTTCTTGGACACATTGTCTCTAAAAGAGGAATTGAAGTTGATCTAGCTAAGATTGAGCTTGTTTCAAACATAGTCACTCCGAAGACTGTCAAAGATGTTTGATTTTTTCTTGGACACGCTGGATTCTATCAGAGGTTCATTCAAAATTTTTCAGCCATATCAAGATCATTATGTAATCTCTTGTTGAAAGATGTAGTGTTTGAATGGACAAAAGAATGTGAAGAATCTTTCCAAACACTGATATCTAAGTTGACTTCTGCGCCTATCATGCAATCCCTTGATTGGAGTTTACCATTTGAAATCATTTGTGATGCAAGCAATTATGTTGTAGGTGCCGTATTAGGTCAGTGAAGGGAAGGAAAACCTTTTGTAGTGGGATTTACAAGGCAAAAATGAAAGCATTTCATGACAAGCAAATTATGAGAAAGAACTTTGAGCCAAATCAACGGATTCATCTTTATGAATCCTGACTTCACCTTCTTCCTAGTAAGTTAAAATCACGATGGACGGGTCCATATATTGTGAAACAGGTTTTCCCAAATGGTGTTGTTGAAATAGAAGATCCATCCGATGGAAGGATACTCAAAGTAAATGGCCAAAGACTGAAGAACTATATAGATCTAATAACTGAGCCCGAAGAGGTCACTCTTATGGCTTCAGTTTACCACCTCTGAGTAGTTTTCTATTTATTTTCTCTCATAAATATTTATTTTTGTTGTTTTGTTTTCTACTTAACTTTTTAAAAAAATCTTCGAAAGTTTAAAAAAAATCTCAAAATTAATTCTTGTAGAATAGCCAAGATTAAGGAGGCTATAATCAATTCACTACTACAAACTGTGTATTCCATGACGGTCATAAACCGTTGTGAAAAAATTTGGTACAACATGGAGTTTTTACGACGGTTTTTTATTGTCGTGTAATAGGAAAATTAGCACGAGAAGGGCTAGAATAGGGTAATTTTCCATGACAGTTTTCTGAGAAAACCATCGTGGAACAGCAAGATTCCACGAGAAACCGTCATTTAAAACCAAACTTCCACGATAGTTTCTTGAAAAACCGTCATGAAAAATTGGTATTCCCCAAAAAAAAATCTCCAAAAATTTTTGATTTCCCACAAGATGGCCAGTCCCGTGTGTTATATCCATTACAGCAAAGCCCTAATTGCAAACAAAAATTGGTATATATTGAAATTACCAGGTATTTACAAAATCATTTACATTTGAGCTATTTTGAGCAATTGTTTATCTACTATCTCTATCTATCCATCTAAAGAGCACATACCTATTTACAAATTGTACCCACTCTAATCTAACCTCATGTATATCCATATGTATATAAAAATCTTTTTTTCCTAAGGCTTGTATACCACTTGTAATTATATCCTGCATGAAACATAGAATAAAAAAATCACATTCTATGTTTTCTTATTGTCTTGGACACTTACGTTTGGAATATAGCGTTCCGTTTAGTCGGTTTGTGACACCGCTTCCCTCTTGAAGCTTCCAATCATTAAGTGCCCTAACAATGTATCATGTTTAAATGAATTAGAAAGCCGTACAATTATGTGGGACTAAAAACAGTTAATTTAATTTTATAAGACAACATTAATACTTACAATCTCGTGACTGATACAAAATCTTCATGTGGTGGGTGTTCGAGGGGGTCAAACCAATATATTTGGTCCTCCCATGGTGCAATAAGTCCCAACATCCAATGTTCTCCAACATTATATGGCATGAAGAATAATTTCCCCCTCGGTGCTTGAGCTAATAGGTGGAGGAGTGATATGGCGCACTCTCTATGATCACTCTGTAGGTCTCTTGCAACACTTGAAACAATGGCCAGAGATATGAAGCTGAAATTTTGCACCAAGCCTTGAAGTTCACAATATTCTGCCAAAAAACTACAATAAAAAACATACAGTCAATTATTTGAAGGCACCTTACAACTCTACCTATATTTTAAAAATATGAAATAAGGATGGAGTTATTACTTGAGATATACCAGGATTCAGTTTGCCCCAATTTTATCAAAGTTGACTGAAGTAGTAAACGTCTTCATACCCCACAAAGATAGGCAATTCATTGCCAGTGACATTTACCGGTATCGGCACTAAATCGTCGACCCAACGCTCATGAAAGAATGTACGTATAGAGCCAACTGCATGAATTCTTGAGGTACTGAAGTGAAGTTAAATGCTTGCAGTTGCACATTAGCAATGGTTTGTTCTTGTTCTTGTTCTACCTCAGGTTGTGATTCTCTTGCTTTTGTAGAGCTTTTCTTTTTTTGGTGTTTCTTTCCACTTAGATCTTGTGGAACATGGCGGGGCGCTCGACTCGTCTTCGTCAATGCGATGACTTCAACTAACCTCTTTGGCCATGCAACAAAGCTTCCAGTTGCTTCACCCACAGTCGTTGCTTCAAGTGTTGGAACAAACAATTCAGCTATTCTAACTCTAATGGTAGTGATGCTAACGCGGACGTTCTCTTCCCCTAATAGTCGTCTATGAACTATATCAATTGGAAAACTCTCCATCCACACCTTCCCAAGCACAACAAGTGCACACCCACCATTAACTCTATCCTCAACGAAGAGCCTACATTGTTCGAGTTCTTGATGAGGAGGTGACAATTGGACTTCTAGAGCTTCTGGAGCTTCCACTACATTATTGGGAGGGTTACAACTAGCTTTGAAGCTGTTGCGTTGTGAGATGCTATCATTCATCGACTTGGCACGTCCTTGGGAAATGAGCTCAGTCACAAGACCCCGCAGTTCTGCAATCTCCATCTACATCTTCGACATTTGGGAATTCAATTTTGAAGTACTTGATTGGAGGTCAAAGTATTGAGACTGCTTCACCTACTTCGATTAACCGTGAACACGTCCTGAATGTTTCGATTTACCAAGTGCCCTCGTCAAAATGTCATCATTACCGACCGATTGGAAGCTCCCTTGACTTTGTTGCGTTGTGTATTCATCTTGTAAAACAACACAACCATGTTATTCAAGCAATCCTTCATTTGGTATTAAATTACAAATTAATTCTTCATGGTCAGTAAACTTACAATCAAGTTCCCAATTTCTGCTACTTTTGGATTTTTAAACTGGCCATCGAGACCTTGACGCGATGTTACCCACAACTCCTCCCGTGTTGGTAGCATGCCCGTCTTTGCAAATTGTGTTACGCTATGTTAGTAACATAGTAATGATAGAATAATTGATATATGTAATATGAGTAAAATATTAACGTACCAAGGATTGCTCGAGCTCTCTATATCCGACTCGGCCAACCATAGAGCAGTATTCATTTTCTGCTCTTATTTTTCTTGTGTTTGATGATAGCAGTTGGAATTCGATGGAATGTTGATACCTCACAAAAGCTTCCCAATCATCATTGTTTATGGAGGGGTAGTAGTTTACTATCATAGGAGGCCGTTTATATACATTTTCATCCTCATCCAGAATGGAAAGGTATGGTTGTACGAAGGTATCATAAAAGTCAAATCTAAACCCCTTTGCTAATTCGCCACAAACCTTCAAAGCTCTTTTCCTATACCAATCCTCGACTATGAAAGCTTCGTATATCTCTCTCCAAATCACATCTTTTACTTTATCTAAGTCCTTAGACCTCCAATCTTTTGTTCATATCGAAACGTGCTCTCAACTGAGAACTTCGATCCAACTGCTTAATTTATGTCCAAGTACGCCTTCCAGTTGGCCTTTTGAATCAAAAGTCACTTCAATTCTTAAACCTTCTTTCTCATCCAATGAATTTTTTTCATTAATGTACCCCTTCGCTCAAAGTCTACTTTTGGATCAAATTCGATTCACCTTCATGGCTTACTACATTGGTTTCCCTAGCTAAATTGCGATGAAGATGGAGTGCAGTCTTCGTACTCGTCCTCGTACTAGTCACTATCGATCTCGCGAGACATTGTACCTATGCAAAGTATTCAGAAACTAACACATACATACTAATATTAAATCACAAACTACACATATTCACATCTTCACATATTCCACTTCTTACATGTTTACACAATTTCACATATTCATATAATTTCACATATTACACATATACACAAATTTACAATTTCAATTACATATATAATTTCATAAATTGTACATATTCACATAATTTCACATATTACACATATTTACATAACCTCACATATTACAAATATTCCCAATTTCATATATTGACATAATTTGATGCATTCAAATCTTGACATATTCATAAGTTTACAATTTTAACTACACAATTTCACATATTCATATAATTTCACATGTTACACATATTCACAAATTCACAATTTTAATTACATATATAATTCAACAAATTACACATATTCACATAATTTCACATATTATACATATTTACATATCCTCACATATTACACATATGCACAAATTTACAACTTCAATTACACAATTTCACTAGATTACACATATTCACATATTTACAATTTCAAATACATAATTTCGCATAATACACATGTGACGGACTAGGGCTTAGGAGGGGCCGTGGGTGGGGGCGAGGGGCGGGGTAGGGCGGGGCGAAGGGCTGGTGGGGGGGCTGGGGCTAGGCGCGGGTGAGGGTGGGGAGGTTGGGCGAGGGGCGGGTGAGGGGTGGGGAGGTTGGGCGAGGGGCGGGTGAGGGGTGGGGTGGGGGGGCTGGGCTAGGGGAGGGTGGGGGTGGGGGGGCTAGGCGAGGGGCAGGTGGGGGGCTAGGTGAGGGGCAGGTGGAGGGTAGGGGGGCTAGGCGAGGCGCTGGTAGGGGATGGAGGGGCTGGGTAAGGGGCGAGTGGGGGGTGGGGGGGCTGTGATATGAACCCACCTAAGTCCACCCCAAAAGCTAGCTCATGAGGGAAGGATTGTGAACCCATATATATAACACCCAAGACCTCTCTTGCTAACCGATGTGGGACACATCATTCCCGACCCCTTTAGACTGCACGTCATCGTGCAGAGAACCTTTATACATGCGCCCACTAACCAATCAAGAGTAGGCTCTGATACCATATTATATGAACCCACCTAACTCCACCCCAAAAGCTAGCTCGTGAGGGGAGGATTGTGAACCCATATATATAACACCTAAGACCTCTCTTGCTAACCGATGTGGGACACATCATGGTGAAGGGCAGGTGGGGGTGGGGGCGAGGGGGAAGAGGAGAGAGAGAGGGAAGGAAAAGAGGAGAGAGAGAGGTAGGGGAAGAGGAGAGAGAGGGAGGGGGAGCTTACTGGCGGTGGAGATGATGGTGGTGCAGTGGAGGCGATTTTAGAGGGAGAGAAAGAGGGATTTAGAGAGAGAGAAAGAGGGATTTGAGAGAGGAGAGTGAGGAATCTTGGAGGTGATGGGCGCGCATATATGGGTTGAAGGCGTGAGTTTCAAAAATTTGAAGAATCATATCTTCCACGACGGCTTTAGAAAAAACAGTTGTGGAAGAATTGGTCTTCCACGATGGTTTTTGATAAAGCTTTCCACAACGGTTTTTGAAAAACCATCGTGGAAAAGGCATTTCCACAACGGTTTTTGCAAAAACCGTCGTAAAAAATTGTCTTAAACATTCTTACACATAATAATATTCTTTGCTGCCAGGGTGGCCAGCCCTTGTGTTAAGCATCCAATGGCCCAGAATCATGTATACTTTATCTTCGTTTTCACCACAAACTTAACTATAAATACATATATATACAAAACCCATAAAAAAAGATTGAAAAATGAAATAATTTAAAGAAAAATCTTAAAAGTAAATTAACATAAATTGGTTTATTGATGCTTATCTTTTTATCTTTTTTTTCATTGGTTCCTCAATACATATCCATTCCATGTCTTCACGAAGCAAGTGCGAAACATCATCTTCAAAATTATCTATCTCTTCAACCAGTGGCAATCCCTTTGTGAATGAAGGGATATCTGAGCAATCCTCATCAACTTCTTCACCATCGATAACTATTCTTGGCTTTATCGGGACGACTAGAGACAACTCCATGTCTTGAGGATCTGTAGTATAAAAAACTTGGGTTGCTTATGATGCCATAATGAAGGATCATTTTTGTATCCCAATTTTTTAAAGTCAACCACTATGATGCTGTCATCGTCGTTCTTAACATACTTATTGTTGGCCAACTTGCACTTAAAAAGTGCTATGCATAATCCCCCATAATCAAGTTTCCAAATATCTTCAATGAAACCAAAGTAGTTCATGGTCCCATATACCGGATTCTTGTCCTTGGCGGAGGCAATATGCATAGCCTCAGCACGGAGAGTCACATTGCTATTTTGCACCAGATGCTTCTCATCTCTTTCGCGAGTGTAGAAAGTGTAACCATTTATAGAATATGGCGTATACCTTTGTGAATGAAAATGCCACATTTGATAACTACTTATAATTTCATTTCGAAATAAATGTCCTCTTACAATTGGAATTGGATGCAATCTATGGTTTCCAAATTGAACACAAGGACACCGAATTTTATCACCATTGGCATGACTTTAGGCAAAATCCAAGAACTCTTCCACACCATTCATATACTCTTTAGACAATCAAAAATCCCACATCTATTTCCTATCCATTTTGCAATTCCTAAATCGAAATAATAAATAGCAAATATTCAATTAAAATTAATTTCACAATTTATATATATACCCACCTATATATATTAATTAATCATAAAACAAAACATCACCCATTATAAAACAAATTACACATACTCATTATAAAACAAAGAAATCATACCCATGATCCACAATAGAAATTTCATAGAATAAACAACAAAATCAACAACAATTTATCAATTTCTAATAAAAACTTACAATTTGGGCCAAGATTAAGGAGTATGGAGGCAGAGAAGGGTGGCAACTGATTCGGACAGGTCTATGTTTGTATTTAAGAAGTGAGTTTATAAATTGTGTCTGAATGTCGAGGTAGGAAAAAGGGGTTTTAAGTAAGATACCACGACGGTTTTGTTAAAAACGGTCATGGAATGTACTTGTAGCTATCACGATGGTTTCAATGTACTTGTAGCTATCACGACGGTTTTTTAAAAAACTGTCGTGGTAGCTCTTGTATTCCATGATGGTTTTTTGAAAAACCATCATGGTAGCTCTCGTATTCCACGACGGTTTTTTCTCATATTCAAAGAACCATCGTGGAATACATGAGCTACCATGATCGTGGAATAACCGTCATAGTAGCTCACTGTATTCGATGACGGTTTTTTAAAAAATCAGTCGTGGTAGCTACCACATCGTTCCACGACGGTCTTTGTTTTCACAGGCGTAACTCGTGGCGCTTTTCTCGCCTTAACACGACGGATTTTTAGGAAACGGTCAGTTAAATAAAGGTCGTGTAATCCAAAATTTCTTGTAGTGATTGTGATTAGTAAATACTTTGTATTTGCGGCCTCTTAAGACGATCTCTGAAGAATCTGTATAAAAACATGATTTTTGACTTTCGAAACAAAAAGATAAAGTCTAGGGAATCAGACTTTAAAAGACAATTTTGTAATATATTGTTGTAGTTTGCTTTGTTTGGATTGTTAAGTTTGCTACAGATCATCTCTATAGTTGTGTTGATTTAGGTAATATTTTTGTTGCTCTTAACAGTTTAGGTTGGGGGAAGGGGTTATGCTTCAAAATTGTACTTTAATGTTGTGCTTTGCCAAAAAATTTCAATTTTTGCCCATATTTTTTTATTTTTGCTCTGGATTTTGTGTGTTATTTGTGAGTCATAAAATTAATTAAAAAAATCTAAAAAAAATGTTTTGCAAATATTAGTTTCTTAGTAATTAATGTGTTATTATTTTGTTTTGATTTTTGAATTTCATATTAATGTAATATTATTTTTCTATTCTTTGAATTATCTAATTTTATGGACTCTCAAAACTTTAATTTTATTTAACATTTTTATATGTTTATTTTTCAAAGTGTTTGTAAGTCATTCTTTTCACACACGCATTGTAATGTTTAAGTGTGGTGGTAAGTCAAAAATATGAATATTTGAGTTTTGTTATTTTGTGAAGGTGAACAATTAAAGGCAATAATATTTTCAAAATTGATTAACTAATTAAATAAAAAAAGAAGAAAAAGAAAAAAATTGTAAATAAATAAAGTGTGTAATTATGTAAATTAATGAATAAAGTTGGATAAGTTTGGTTTCGTAGCCTCTTTAACTCGAGTAAGTAAGTTTTAAGGGATGCTTTAACACCTAGTACCTTAGGCCAACTAGTCTGGGAGTTATTAACCCAAAGCTCGTTAAATGGGTTATGAAGAAAGCTTAATAGAACTAAACATTGCACTATACAAAGTTGTAAAGTTTGTAAATATTTTATTTTATGTTTATGCTATTTAATTGTTTTGATAAATGAAATTTGAAATGTTGCTGCCTGTAGGAGTGATTTGAATCAATATCATAACAAGTTTATTCTTATTTTTAGATGAAATTTCACAATTATTTATTACCCCTTTCTGCACTAAGTTTGGCTTCCGTACATTTTGTTAAATAACATATAAATTGTTCAAATAAGATTTTTGTTTTGTTACTCTATATAGTTAGGTGAATCAAATTATAGTTAAATGATTTGCATTGTATGTATATTCAGTAAATCATTTCAAAATTATATCGCTTTAATTGCTAGGGACTAGCAATAAGTTGGTTGAAGGGTGTGATGAGAATGTAAAAGTATACATTTTCTAAGGATAAAATCATTTATTTATACTTTTATTTCTCATTAAATCCTCTAATTAATAACATTTTTGTATTAATAGGTATTTTTGTGTCTTAGTGTCACAATGTGTTTAAAAATGTATTTTTAATGTGTTTTTATGTTTAAATATATTTTTGGTAATTTTTAGAGTTGTTTTAGTATGTTAAATATGTGTCTAGTTTATAAATAATCAAAACTATAAAAACATTATTGTGTGATTTTTTTTTTGAGTCTTAAAATGTTTGTAAAATAATTAATTTTGGCTTGTTTATTTTATTTTAGATTTGAAATCTGGAGGAAAAACAAAGAAAAATGACACCAAAACGGACAAAATCGAACATCAAATGCATCAAAAATATAAAAAATTAGAGTTTCAAAATTAACTGGACATGTGGCGTTATGAGAGCCATTGGATTCGCTACTAGAATGATCTCAACTGTTCAATCTTTGTGCACGTTAGTTGTCGTCATGCCACGCATCAGCAGGAGAGCGCACATCAGCGTTGACGCATTTTAGGGGCCCACGTGTCTTCAAAGCTTGTCCAATCCTATGTTCGCGTATCCACGTGCATCCGTTTTCCTAACCGCAAGATTAGCTATGAAGACCAATTTGACGGTCTTGTTTCTCGGTCCCACCATCCCCACTTAGGCCTAATTTAGCCGATGCTTGGTAACTGTTTGATCGCGATAAGAACGGTCCTAAATTTTGTCGTTTCAAAATCACAAGTAGCCGTGCCACAGAGAATCTTAAATATCAAAGAAGGCCCATCAACGTTGAAGAAAGAAGAAAAGATTGAGAGAAAATGTCAAGATTTTCTCCGAAAATTTCAACAAGAACACAATGAAATTTTTTAAAATTTCAACTCTAGAATCGAATTTTTCAAATTTGCTACAGTAAAAATAATTAAAAAAATTTGTAAATAGTAAATATTTTTGCTTATAAATACTGAGCCTTAGATGCCCGGTGACCTTACTCCCTCTCTTATTTTTTTTTCAACTTTCCTCTGCTGAGTCTCCCGCTCAGTAGTCTTCCCTTTAAGGAGAAGATGCTACTAGAGCACTCCTCCAATCTTACTTTTAATAATAAAATAATGTCTAAATTAGTGTAAAGAGTTTGGTGAGGTAGAGAGACAATCTTGTATGCATGATACTCTGGTATGGATTTTAACTCGACATTTGCTTTGTAATGCTTATATTTTTGTGGAATAAATTATATTTTTTAAAATAATTATTGTTAGTGTTGTTATGTTACCCAATTTTTACATAAATTCAGTCATGCTTTTTTATGTAATTTAATTGTGTTGCATAATTAATATTAATAATAATGAAATGATGCTTAATTTTATGGAATGTCTTTTACTGCAATATGACTTGTTATATTGTCTATTCTAGATATTTCATAAGATGAAATGCTATTAGAATCCATGCAATAATTTATTCCATAAAAATATATTAATTTTGATTTGTTATTATCTTTTCTATCTTAAAATTATGTTAATTATAATTGTAGTGACAACGATTATAATTTTCATAATTAGTGCACCAAATTATTAATGAGGGATGATTATTTTGCTAATTTATGTAGGAAAACCCTTACTGCATTATGGTTTGCTGTATTATCATTCTCGATTAACTTATAAAATTAGTAAAATGTGCTTTTAATAATGAGAAAAGATATAATAAATCAAATACTTTAGATAATTATTTATTTAGAGTTAAAATTCCATATCAAAATATGAAACATGCAAGGGATTCTCAAAGCTTGACTTTTTAAATTTATGTTTTACTATCTTATTTTAAAATTCTCCAAAATATTTGTTTTCTTTTAAGTTGTGTTTTGAAAAATCCTTTGCCACTTTAAATCGAAAAATTTTTAATCTTTCAAAAACCTACCTTCTTGTGGATACGATAACTTTTCTATACTACAAACATCTACTGTTTAAGAAGAAACATTTTGAGGCGTTACCAACATTAATTTCATTAACTAAGCTCCCAGGAGAGGTTAATAACAAAATTAATCTTAAGTGTATAACCACTATTTCAACTATTTTATCCATGATTTATAATCGGTACTTGGGGGTGTACAACGATAAATCATGCTAAAATAAATTATTCTTTTGGAGATCTAACCTAGTACATGATGAATTCTTTTTCTAGGGGTCAGAACTACTATATGCTACCTATAGACCAACAATGGAGGCCATAGGTTCTCTTTTCGAGAACCTTCTCCCACTCAATATTAAAAAGTCAAGGTTTTATGTTAACATGTCGAGAACCTTCTCCCACTCAATATTAAAAAGGCAAGGTTTTATGTTAACATTCATGAACAATTTTTTAATGAGTGGCACTCCCTATTCTACATAGCATATTATCAACATACATAGCAAATCATATTATAATGCAAACAAACAAAGCAACATGCAAAGCCACAAGCTAAATAATAATAAATAAACAACCGTAATATCATAGTTTCATCCTAGAAAAAAGAAAGTAAAGATTACAAAAGATCAATCGGGTCATATTATTGATTCTTCATCTTATGTCTTTAAATTATATCCTTCCTCACATGGCATCCATCTTCAATTCTTTAATCTCTCATAGATCAAAATGTTTTATTTTTTTGGTCGTCATAAAATTTCATGTTTCTCAGAATTGTCTCAAAAAAAATTAAAACTGCACCAAAAAATATACTTTTGGAAAAATTTTGCTCTATACTGGCCTGCCGAACTTGATCATCGGCTTGCCGATCACAACCATGGGCCTGCCGAACTTAAAGGTTCGGTCTACAACCAGAGCTATAGAATTCTACCTTGCAGACCACTTGTAGAATTGGAAGTTCAATATGCCGGTCTACGACTATCAGCTTGGGTTCGACCTACCGACCTAGTTGAATTCTCGTTTTTTCAAAAAACAATTTTTAAGCAGTTTTTCAATCTTATTTTCAACAATTTAAAAACATAAAAATTTTAGAAACTCAACAAAATCAATTGAACTCCTATCATCTTCATTTTCTAGATTCGTCTTTACTTCTAATAATTATTTAATTACAAAACTTCACAAATTTTAATATTAAAATAAAAACTTTCACAAATTTTAATATTAAAATAAAAATTCTTAGATGGTGATAATAAACCACCATCTAATTACATGAAAAACCTATATACAAATTCTAACCCCTAAGAAACCATCACCAGCAAAAATTAATTAATTAATTAATTAATAATTAAATAATAATTTAAATTAATTAATAAGCATTCACCGTATATCTCATGACAACATTTAATTATATAGAAATCCTAGAGTGTCAACTCTCTAAAATAATTATATTCAAGCATAGGAGAGAATAAGATCGTATAATCTACATATATAGCATGATCACAAACTCGTAAATTTACGTAAAAACCATGTCTCTGATAGCAATTGTTGAAAACGAATATGCAGTAGAATTTTAAAATTTTTAAATCAAAGTATTTTCTAAAACATAAGTTAGACATGATATATACATAAATTAATGATAGATCTTATAACCTTTTGTGTACCGAAATAGGCTCGAATTCGTGAAGAGAAAAATGTTCCAAAAAAGTCTCAACCAATTAGTCTTCTTTACTATTCTCTATTTATGATCGGAGTGTGGGTGGTCACATGTCGTACACCTCTTTCTCTAGTGACTCTCCTTCCAACCACTTGAGAATACCTAGAGCTAAGATTTTTTATTGTGAACAATAGTTCTTAGAGAGTTTCAGAGTTTCTTAGACTAAAGGACTCACTCTATGCTTCTCAACTTATCTAAATAACTAAGAAAACTTGCCCCTTATATATAATGGTGGAATGTGAGGTTAATCCCAATCAGAGAAGGCCTTAAAATTCAAATCTGGATCAATTTCTAATGAAAAGCACATCTAAAATGCATATACAAATTATCGTACAATCAACAAGCCGAACTTTCCCATCGGCTTGTCGAACTTACTCCATCAGTAGGCCGAACTAACGCATCGGCCTGCCAAACTTGTAATAATTTGATCCCTAAGAATATCTTATTTTCACTTTAGATTCTTAGATAGAGCCTCAGTTTTAATTCAAATAATCCAATACAGAAGTTATCTGATTAAAACAATCATATGTAGATAATCCTATAGAAAATAAAATATTATCCAAATAATTCAACATATTTATTGTGAATTAATTTACAAATTTAATTCAACCAATAAACTAACATGAATTATCCAATCTTATTGAATTTTATCCAATCTAATAATTTAACATAAGCCACCAATATATAGAAAAAACATGTAGTATTATTACAGGATTTATTATGAGCTAGAAAATGGGACCTGATGGACATATACAGTTCAAGCTCCTATAATTATAAAATACAATATCCTAGATACATATTTTATAATTATCAACTTTAACGCTACTTCACTAAAAGCTTAAAGCTGTACTCTAGAACTATATAAAATTACGAAGCTTCAAGTAAGCTATATGTCTATGACATATCATATTGTGTAACATTCCCAAAGGATATTTATAATCGGCTTAAGGATAAATTCTATTTTACCTTCCTGATTATTATTATCTTACATTCCATTATCACACCATTAGAATACTTACTATCTATAGATAGTATACCATTTAGTTACACCTATGTATCCAAATGGTTGAGCGTACTAGTCTTCCAATCGCATGCTAACACAAATAAGAGAACAACATTAACTTTACAAAAAGAGCTATGGATTCCATATCTATGAATAACGAGGCTATGTCAATCAAGAATCATGTTTCCAACGTACCCATATAGTACCATTATTAAGTAAGAATGTCACCATTTGGTACATCAAAAGACATAAGTCAAGATAATGGGCCTATTGGTCATTTTAGGATTAAGACACAACACATTTGATTGTCTAAAGTGAATTGATTTGCATAAACAGAATTATTAACCAAATCAATTCAACTTTTATGTTCTTGATCCGATACATCGTCACTTATGACAATGCACCAATATTTCTACTCGTGGAGTCCCACTCCGATGACCAATACAAGCCATATCTCATTAGGGATGTAGATAACATAACAATCTTAGCATGAATAAAGTACCTAACTTTATTCATTCGATTGCAGATCTTATGATTTAGACCATCATCTTTAAGATTCATGTCTTCTGCATAATCTATTTATTATATGCATGATTCTTAAAGGTTTAGATCGACAGTTTCAGACTTTTGTTTGCTTATTATACATTCAACAAATATGAATATAAAGAGGACAACATTTAGTACATGAACAATAAATAAACTCTTTATTGATAAAATGTCTCCAAAAACATATTACAACATTTTGCTCCTTAGGGCACCATGTCTAACAATCTCCCCCCATAAACTCGACATCCTCAAAGAACCGGGCGTTTTTCGGTTCAAAAATCGACTTAGTCATGGGATCATAAAACTTATACCCCTTGGATCTTTTAGTGTATCCAATAAAATAACAACTCATTATCCTTGAGTCTAGTTTCTTTTTATTAAGCTTATAAGGCCATGTCTCAACTGGACATCCCCAAACATGCAAATGCTTTAAACTAGGCTTCTAACTAATCAAAAGTTCGTAAGGGGTTTTGGCAGTTGCTTTAGTTAGAACTTTGTTAAGGATATATGCTGCAGTCTTAAGTGCTTCTCCCCAAAGCGATTCTGGTAAGGTAGAATGAGATATCACACTCCTCATCATGTCCTTAAGTGTCCTGTTTCGTCTTTCAGCAATACCATTCATAGTGGGTGAACCTGATATAGTGTACTGTAGGACGATACTTGCATTCCTCTAGGAATTTAGCAAACAGTCCTAGATATTGTTCACTTGAACCGTCATATCTACCATAATATTCACCACCACTGATCAAATCTGATGCTTTTAATCCTTTTGTTGAGTTGGTTCTCAACTTCAACCCTGTAATTTTTGAACACATCCAACGACTGTAACTTTTCATAAATGAGATATATGTAACCATATCTAGACAAATCATCTATGAATGTTATAAAATATTATTGACCATTCCAAAAAACCATAGGGAATGGCCCATAAATATCTGTATGTATAAGTTCTAAGATGTCCAAAGTTCTAGTTGGCTTCAAATCTCCTTTTATTGGTTTGTTTCCCCTTTATACAGTTAATAGAAATATCAAAATTTGTAAAATCTATGGGCTCTAGAATTTCGTCTAACACAAGTCTCTCTATTCTCTTTCTAGAGATATGACCTAATCTCTTGTGTCATAACGCAGCTGAATTCTCATTGGTTAATTTTCTCTTTATACATTATGTACTTAATTACGGGGATTTATTAAATGAAGCAACTGTATTAATTAAATAAATATTATTGTAACCTGACAAAGAACCAGAACTAATCAATTTTGAATCATGAAACAAAATAAATTTTCTATTTACAAATGAATAAGAATAACCTAGTTTGTCCAAAGCAGAAATAGAAATCAAATTACATCTCAAAGACAATACAATAAATGTCTCATCAAGATCCAAATAAAATTTAGTCTTTAACAATAATCTAAATTTCCCTATTGCTTCAACTTTAACCTTCTTGCTATCGCCCACATAGATGTATCTTTCACCATAATTTAGCTTTCGGCATCTCAGGCAAGCCTGTATGGATACACTGATATGAGTGGTTGCACTAGAATCTATCCACCAATTATGTTTAGGTACTGAAGCTAAATTAACATCAAAATAAACAAAATTAAGAAGCATACATTTCTTAGCACGCTAAGTATGGTGGTTAGAGCAATATTTATTCTTATATTCTACAACTCCACAGAAGAAAGAACCCGTACTTCTGGATCATCCGGTCTCTTTTGTTGTTTCTTTTGAGGAACCGTGACTGCTAGCTTCCTTATCCTTCTTTCTTTTCTTCCTTTTGTACCTTAGAAGTATTAGCCAAGTGAGCACTTTTTGTCTTTTCTTGCTTCAACCTTTCCTCTTCTTGCACACAATGTGAGATGAGCTCATTAAGAGACCAAGTCTCATTTGACGGTTATAGCTCACCTTGAACTGATTGGATTGTGTAGGGAGAGATATAAGAACCAAATGCACTAGCAAGTCCTCAGAGAGGTCAAGCTTAAGTGTTCTCAGTTTTGAAGCAAGATGGGACATCTCTATTATGTATTCCCTGATGTTCCCTTTACCTCCGTATCTCATTGAGATGAGGCTTGCCAAAAGTGTATTTGTTTCATCCTTTTCATTTTTGGCAAATCTCTTCTGAATGTTCTCAAGGAACTTTTTGGTCATCTTTTGTTTCCGAATATAGTGCCCCTTAATGCTTCTAGAATGGGCTTCTTCATGATTATCATATACATATGATTTGACTTCTTCCACCTTTTCATGCCGCCCTTCTTTTCATCAGAGGAACTCTTATTTGTAAAAGATGTAAAAGAAGGAATAACATAAGGTCGAGATCCATGACTCTGAGAACTATAAGGAGGTTCTCTTGCAATGATTTGAAGTTGCTACCATTCAGCATAGGAATTGAATTGATGTTGGCAATAATGTTTGAGGCAAAACGAGTAGCTAAATAAGAGAACAATATAACAAACAAGCAACAAGCTCACATATGAATCCAAAATACAATAATAAATCCAAATAAAGGTAAACACATCTTAAGATACTGGGCACTCTATTAATATTTAGTCTTTGAACAGAAATATTAACTTGTAAGTGATATCTTGGTGCAGTAATTAAACATTGACAGTAAGAACATGTCAAACAATAAATCTTCATTTGGGTCGATTTATTGTTCACATGTAAAACCAAATAATCATCACGTGTTTATTACCAAAGGTATACAAGCAATTCTATCAAATATTGGCCTTCTTGGGGTCGGTTTCACATAAGTTAGATAGACACAACTGTTTATATCCTAAAACAAATTAATTTCTACAAGAGAGGCTACATTGGTAACTATGTTGGTTTAATTAATTCATCTCAAAATATATATAAAATACCAATATTTGAATTTAAAATTGCACCAAAAATTACCAAATAAAAGAAATAATTGGCCAAAAGTCAACCTAGTCAAAGTCAATTAGTCAAAATCAACCGTCAAAGTCCACTATTGACTGGGTCGAGTGGATCGAGTTGGGTGGACTCAACCTGGATCCTAAAACCACCCCGTCTATTTTTTTCTTTCAAAAGCCCAAGCCTATATCATACTTCTCTCCATTTTTGTGGGTCAACCAAGGGTTTAACCTCTGGGTTCTTTCTTGTCATGGGTCCAATTAGGCCCACGTATATTGTAAACCTTAGTTCTGGGCTCACTTGTAAAGAAAACCTTAGTTTTTTTTTTTGTTGGTCACCTAGGGGTTTTAACCCCTAGGTTCTTCTTTAGTCATAGGCCCAATTGGGCCCATATAGTTCACCAACTATTCTGGGCCAAAGCCCAAAACATCTCCAAAATGCCCTAGGGGTCTTTCGACCTCCTGGGAGAAGCTGAGAGGCGGCCGTTAAATGCCACAGCCATGGCCGCGACGTTATCTTTCGGCTGATGCGGCAGTTAGACGCTAGCAGTGGCAAGGCCAGCCTGCCGGCCAAAACATTACAGCCCTTTTTTTTTTTAATCTCTTGGACGGTAGCTTTTTGCCGCAACTCTTCCCATTCTTGTTGTAGCTAGAGGCCATAGCTCTCCCTTCCGACGCAGGCCAACTGCTTTTGCCACCGCTAGCCAAAACAAAAATATAGCCCTCTTAACCTTTTTTTATTTGTCCTTATGCGGCGGCTTTTGGCTGCCATTTTCCCTTCTCTACCATAGCCAAAGGCCGCGGCTCTGACTTTCCAGTGAGGCTGGGTTCCAGTGTCGGCGACGGTAAGGGTGCCGTCGGTCACATTCTATTGCTTGGGTTAAAAAAATAAAAGGGATAAATAAAAAATAATAACCCAATGCATTCATGAATAATTAAACCAAAATTTTCCCAAATAATTGTTCTCAAATTCAACATTTTTAAAGAGCTATAGATTGTTAAATTTGAGAATTGTCCTATGAGAATCACATCTAGAAAATTATTAATTCCTAATGATTTAACATGAAAAGGCTCTAAATACCACTTGTTAGAACAAAATGTTGTGATAAAAACCATCATCAACCAGATCATTCATGTCAAATCACTAAGATAATTAATAAGATGCGGAAGCTAACCTGAATTCATAGATAGAATGTGATTCCTGAGTCTGTAAGGATCTTCTAAGCCTAATACATAAGTTCTCCTTCAAACAATACTTCTGTAATCTCTCTGTAGATGGATGACAGAAAAATAACGTATGCACTGACTTAGGGACCTTAGTTATCCTTAATTACCAATTTAGCCTATCATAAAATCAGTAATTATATTTTAGTCTCTACACATACGATGCCCATACTTAATGATGCATTCAATGCCCAAAACTCAAATCGATCACTTTAATTGAGCTAACCTTATCTGATAGCTTTTAATACGCATTTATTTAATATATTAGCCCATATATATTGGATTTATTCCAATATTTTCCTTATGCTGAATTCTACAATCTTTGAAAGGTAGGAAACTATGATATTTTTCACATAGATTTCTATAAGAAGGTTTGAACCCTAAATCTTATGGGAGCAAACCATAGGCTGGCCATTCCAACCAACACCCTTTGGGCAAAAAGAGACATATAATTAGCTCAAGGCCAAATTAATTGCCTCTTGTAGCGCATATTATTGACTACATATTATGCGTACGTATTTATTGGTAATTAATACTTCCAAGGTTATCAATGATTCAATAGTATTGGAGATTTCGAAATTGTTTTTTGAACTTTGTGGCAATATTTTTACTTTTTGCTGAGAAAACTAGTTAAAACTTTGCAAGTCGTAATGATTATCATACATAATCATACATACATACATATATATGTGTACGAGAGTAATGAAGGATCCATGAGAGTAGTTAATTATATTAACACTAAACCAAAACTAATTTTACTAAAAGAAAAACTAAAAATTGAAAGAGATTATACCTTTCAAACTTGTAACTAAGGAAAACCCGTCAAATTTAGATGAACCAAAACTCTATTTAATTTCCAAGGTATCTATCATAATGATCACAGCAATATAAGTTCATTTCTAAATTTAATGATTCCAAGATTTTTAAAACTTTTTTGTAGTTTATTATTCCTTCATCACTTTTAAGATGATAGCTTAGCCTTTGTGTATGATTTTCTGTTGCAATATAATGCCTATTTTGTTATTTTTTTCAGTGATATTACTAAATTTGAAGAGACTTTGTTATCATTGTTGCTATTAGCGTTTGCTAATTATTTATTCCCCAATGTCTCTATCGTCATGCAATTTTAATTAACGACAAATTTACTTCATTTTAGTTCTTTTATTTCTGTTTTTGTTATGGCATGAAGCCGAATCTCACCACCGGCACCCTCTCCCCACCTCTCCCAAGGGCGTCAATATTTGGAGCCGCCAGGGACAGAGTTTGAAAACGACTCTATAGGAGTAAATTGGGCTTTGCTCTAATTAAATGACAACAGGCCACCCAGCACCTTAGTCGCGAGCCATCCTACACCTGATAAGTTTTGTTGGCTACCTGAAGGTGATACGAGGGATTCTATAGCTGCAAGAAAAATCTAGAAGGCTGACAGGGAGAAGTTGAGGAGGGATAAACTAAACCAACAATTTTTTTCTTTTCATTCTTTGCTAGAAAGTAATTGAGTAATCGCACTCAACCTTGTGGAGTTATAACACTACTATTAATAAAATAGTAGGATCTAATCTAAAAAACTATATTGGAGATTATAATTTTGTAAATAGCAAAATTATAACTCATAAGTTGAAAAGGTTTTTTCAAAGTAATTGTATGCATGAACATGAACATGAGTATATGACGAGAATACTTTCTCATATTCAATTAAAAAAAAACAAAGTGCATATGACGAGAATGGATTTGAAAGGCTGACAGGGAGAATTTCAGGAGGGATAAACTAAACCAATAATTTTTTTCTTTTTATTTTTTTGCTAGAAAGTAATTGAGCAATCTTACTCAATCTTACAGGGTTATAACATCACTATTAACAAAATAGTCAGACTTAATCTTAAAAAATAGACTGAAAATTATAGTTTTGTAAATAACAAAATTATAATCTATGAGGTGAAAAGAATTTTTCAAAATAATTGTACACATGAACACGAGTACATGACGAGAATACTTTCTCAAATGCAATTAAAAAAAATAAAAAAAGGAGCATATGACGAGAATGGACTCCAAACTAAACTAACAAGGAAACTAAAAAAATAAAAATCCAATTAGATTCAATGCTCCGACATGAATATACCAAACAGTGGAATATGACGAGATTTTGGAAATTTCGCGAAAGAAATTTTTAGTACATTTAATTGTATCAAATCATACATTTTGTTTTATTAATATGAAATCTTATGTAAATGTGGATTTTGAACATGCCTCGACCCAAATTTAATATTTATCTTTTGATGCTCGATTTCTTTTTTGAAATAAAAAAAATTCATTAAAACTAGAAAAACTATAATCGAAGTCGCATAAGCCATCTATTAAGAACAAAAATTATCCCGATCGATGCTATAATTAAGCACAAAGGGACCAAAAATGAGTGTGCAAGCCGAAAAGGGGACACCACGTGACTTAGAGCTCAATAATGGCTCGTTACAACGGCTCGTTGATTGGTAGAACTAATCGAAAAAACCTAGGATCCCCATAGTAAAGACAAAAACGACCCGGACTAAATATAAATCTAGCCGAACATAAACAAATTGGACTAGATACAGATCGAGTTAAACATAACTACATGCCCTGTTTTTCATAACGAGGGTAAACTACACACATTAAGTCTAGAGATAGAAAAACCATCTCTATTATTACAGACGTAACAAAATTAACACAGAAAATGTACAAATCTCAGCAGAATAATTGCCACCTTTCTTAAACAAACTACACGGCCTCCATAATGATCTCTGAAATTGAATTCCGACACCGCCAATCATCTGGACGCTTGAAGCTCACTTCTCTAACCAGCTACCCAGCAAAGGCAACTCCTTGTCTCACCACCTCCTTTCCTACAGCTAGTCCGGTGCCACCCTACCCCTTTCGTTGCCGGCGACACAAGCCCATTTAGGCCCCTCAACGTTAGCATCGTATAGGCGACAGCACCACCACCACCCTCACTCCCATCCAAGCCCAAGCCTAGAGGATTTCCTCTTCCACTAATTGGCCCTTGGAAGGAACTCCTAGCTTCTCCGCCCCTGCTCCCACGACTAGCCCATACTCCTGGCCTCCCATTTGTCGTCGGTGGCATGAACACTTCGGAGTCCCTCAACGCCGGTGATGAACAGGCTTCAACGGAAGTCTCCCAACTCTCATCCGTGTCACATCTTCAAGGCTCCACCCCAGTCCCTCTAGCCCAACCCAAATTCGAGTGGGTTCCTCATTCCCCCCAGTCATTACTTGCAGCCTTGCCCTCATCACTGTGGGGCCCAGATCGGCCATAGAACTCCATAGCCGACTATGCTGCCGAGGTCCAAGAAGCTTCGTTCGCAATCCGCTGGCTTCACGGACACCGAATTTGTGAAGATCGCTCATAGGTTATGCAGAGAATAGAAAACAAAGCCCAACGGGCCGGGGATGCTCCAGCCCATCGGCCACGGTTGTCGATTCTCTCCCCTCTTCTTCGTTGAACTTTTCTTCTCGAGAGCAAGTGGGGGGTTAGGACCTAGGCTTTTTTTCTTTTTCTTAAGCATTTTTCTTTTGATACTTAGGTCTGTTTGGTAAATGAATTCGAATTAGTAATTTGATTTGAATTAGTATGATTTGAATTAGGATTTGAGTTAGTGATTTAAATTGTTATCCGAATTGACGTTTGGATGTGCATTTACTGTTTTAATCTGAGTATGAAATAAAATTAGAATTTGTGTTTGGAAAGTAGTGAAAATAGTTTTTGATTTATCAACAAATCTAATAAAATCTAAATGTTAATGATCCTAAAAAATATACAATATGGATCTTGATTTATTCCTCTCTTCACTAGGAATACAATGAAAAAAGAGTCATCTCAATTGGATAATAAATGAAGAAGTTATGATTTTTTTCCTCAAATAGAGGAGAGAGAATTTTAGTTTTTACTGTATCAGAGATATCTAAGTGTCAAATGTTTAGGATGAGTTAGAACTCTAAAAACTTAGATTTTTGATACTCAAAAGATTCAAATTTTGAGAGAAACAAATACGTAGTCAAAGCATTCTTAATACTCAAATCTAAGTTTGAGTCAAAAGAATCCAAAGAATTCTCGAAACAAATAGGGCCCTTAATGACTTTGATAGTTTGGATGAAAACTATTTGTGGTCGATATCTTTCTAAATTGTTTCTTATAGGGTTCTAAGTTTTGGATTTAGATTAAAAATATTGAAAATTTTGATTTTTTTTTTTTTATGTAACTTTCTTTAGAAATACAAGCAAATAGACTTTGAGAAAACCTAGAAGACCACAAAGACTAGTACCCTTTATCCTTCGAAAGATTAGAAAGACCAACTACTCGTTTTTTAGTTTTTAACAGTCAGAATATCTAGTGAATCTCACTAGTTTTCCTGACTGACAAGTACATTTAAATTATGCTTTTAATACATTTAAAGTAAATAGCATAATTTTCTATATGTGAACAAGCTAGTCTTGATTTTAACAAAGTTACAATTTGAATAAGAGGACCGCTAATATTCGGCTAAACAATCGAGAAGACCGGTTCCAAAATTTTGAGAATATTGAGAGGGCTGGTAAAACCGCTATCTTTTATGTTCGGTCTTACTATTTTGAAATAAAATAAATTGCATGATTATGAAAATATAATATTATTTTATTGAGTGTCAATTTTACTACTGTTATTATGATTTTGTTGTAGCGAAAATAAAGAAAACATAGTTTGTACGTTAAGTTATAATTAGGATTAATTACAAATATTCCCCCGAACTATGGATTTTGTAACACTTTATTTTACGAATTTTAAAACATAACATCCATTTCTCCTGACGTATAAACCATTAACAACATAAAAATTTAACAGAAAATTAGGAGTATTTTGATAATCCCATTATAAAAATAACCATAAAAATTAAAACTATAATAAAAATAATCTTTATTGATGATTAAAAATTAAAAAATAAGCTATTTGAAACAATAATACAATTTTGACCCATCTTATTTCGATATACCAGATTTTTTAAAAAAAATTATTAATTTTTTTTGCGCCCATAAAGTATTTTGAAATTTTAAAAGTTATAAATACTTATGAAAACTTCAAAATTATAAAAGAAATTTTATTAAACTATCTGAGCTTTTTTTTTCTCTCTCTTTGAAACATTTGTGTTATATTTTTTGTTATGTTAAATATATTTTTCTTATATTATTTTTTTTCCACTGGCATCTATAGCTTTTAAAATTTTAAAATAGCTTTTGGGTGTAAAAAAACAAATTTCAAATAAAATTTCAATATATATTAAAAAAGAGAGATCCAAATAGTATTATGATTTCAATTGATTTTTTTTTATTTTTAATCATCAATAAAGACTATTTTATTATAGTTTTTTTTTTTTTTATATAAGTAGATTACCAAATTACTCCTACTTTTAAAATTATGTGTCAATTTTTAATTGAAATTCTACTAGAAAGACCATTTTTGTTAATGGCTCATACTTTAAGGATAACAGATATTACGTTTTAAAATTCACGGGGCAAAATATAACATGGGCTATGGTTTAGAGGAAATTTTTAAAATTAATCCTTATAATTAATAAGTCTAACTTTAATGGGATCTTAACGATTAATATAAGACCTTTAAGGCAACTAACAAATACGGCCTCAATCTTAAGCTTACTAAATATGACTTGGTTACTCTTTTTTTTCAACTATGTTACACTTGTATTTGTGTGATATAGCAATAATAGAAACACACTTTATATGTGAAGTTATGACGAGTAGGTCTAACTTTAATAAATTAATACCATTAATATAAGACTTTGAAGATCATTAACAAATATGACATAGATCTTAAGGTTACTTAATTATTTTTTTAAAAAATAATGTTACACTAGTTTAGTGTGATAGCAATAATGAAAATACAATTTGTACATGAAGTTATGATGAGTAAGTCTAAATTGAGTAAATTAATATCATTAATTAACATGAGTTTTCTAGGGTGACCAAGAAGACTACTCTTATTTTGAGCTAAACCAAGAGAATTGGTCACAGGGATTACAATTTGAACAAGATAACTACCACTATTGGACTTAAAAACCATGAGGACTGGTTCCAACATTTTGAGAAGATCGAAAGGGCCGGTAAGCCCAGTACCCTTTATGCTCAATCTTACCATTGTAAAATAAAATAAATAACACGATTTTCTAAATATGATGGCAAAAGTAATAGAAACACATTTTGTACTTTAAGTTTTGATTAGTGAATTAAATGAGATCTCAATTATTAATATGACTTTTAAGGTGACTAAGAGAGAACCCCAATTTCAATCTTACAAAAATACGACTTGGTCACCTTTTTTTAATAATGTCACATTAGTATTCATGTGGTATCAATAATGGAAGCATACTTTGTATGTGAAATTATAATGAGTAAGTCTAACATAAATAAATTAATACCCTTAATTAACACAAGTTTTCTAGGATAACTGAGAAGACCTATCCAATTTTGAGCTAAACCAAAAGGGTGAGTCACAAGTATTACGGTTTGAACAAGATGACCACCACTATTGGGCTTAGAAACCAAGAGGATGGGTTTCAAACTTCTAAGAAGATCAAAAGAACCAATAAGACCAGTTTCCTTTATGCTCAATCTTACTATTTTATAATGAAATAAATTACACAATCTTCTAAATATGATTTGTTGAGTATCAATTATATTAATATTATTATGATATTGGTGTGGTGAAAGTAACAGAAACACATTTTGTATGTTAAGTTATAGTTACTAATTCTAATTTAAATGAAATCTCAATGATATGATTAATATAAGACCTCTAAGGTTACTAAGAAACATTACCCCAATTTCGATCCTACAAACTATGACTTGGTTTACTTTTTGAAAAAAAAAAAATAATGTTACACTAGTATCAGTGTGACAGAAATAATAGAAACATACCTTATACATGAAGTTATGATAAGTAAGTCTAACTTAAGTGAATTAATATCATTAATTAATATAAGTCATTAAGGATGAATGAGAAGACGTCTCTAATTTTGAGATAAATCATGAGGATGGCTCACAAGTATTGTAATATGATTAATATGACCGTCAGTATTGGGCCACACAACGAAAAAGAATTGGTTATCAAATTTTGAGAAAACCGGAAAGATTGATAAGACCAGTATCTTTTATGCTCAATTTTATTATTTTAAATGAAATAATTTGCACGATTTTCTAAAAATGATTTGTCAAGTGTTGATTTTACTAATGTTATTATAATTACGTTAAGTTATAATTAGTACGTCTAAGTTAAATGGGATCTCAATGATTAACCTTTAAGGTGAGAAAAACATTCCCAATCTTAAGCTTATTAAATATGACTTGGTGACTTCTTTTTCTTCTTTTTTTTTTTTTTTTTAATATCGTTATACTAGCATTACAATTTGAATAAAAGAACTGCCACTATTGGGCCAAACAACCGAGTGGACGAGTTCCAAATTTTTTAGCATACCGAGAGGATTGTTAAGACTAGTGTCATTTATGCTTGATCATACTAGAAAGTTCGGTATGATCAGTCAGGGCAGTGTCGCACAGTTGATTCTGGACCGGTAAGACTGGTCAAACAGATGTCAGTCGGTAATAAATCTCGTTAGACTGGTATCCTTCAAGACACGATCTTCCTTGTTTAACGTTGATAACAAATAAAGTAAAAAGTATCGACATTAGTGAATGAAATAGAAAATAAATCCAAGATAATATTTTACTTAATATGTTATTAAAATAGCAAATCTACTTCATGTGTCCAAAACGGTTTGCTGTGAAATTAGGAGGTATCTTCAGAGTCCTTATGTCGTCGAAGGTAATCCACTCTGACAAGCTAGGCAAAGGGTAAATGATTTGGATATAGGCGAACATATATGACTTTTTTCGATAGTATTTTGAGCACAAATCATGTAATTTATCTCCATTCTCCACTTATTCTCCATCATGTCGGTAATATATGACAATCTTAGACATTAACATATAAAAAATGATAATAAATCATTAGTATTAAAGAATATTAAAAATTGTTAAAAAAATAAAAAGGTAAGATTAGAATCTTAGAAGTCTCTACAATTCAACTGAAATTAGTCGTCTTCCGACAACTTTGACTAGTCTTACTAGTCTTATCGGTCGTGCTTGTAGGGTTTTTTTTTTTTTTTTAAATTCATAAAACATCGAATTTACATGCTTTGTAGGTAAAAAATGATGCTAAATAGGACAAAACATAATTGTTTTTTCAAATTGAACTCCTAAACATGAATACCCAATCTTTAAATAACAATATAAAGCAATTATAAGAGATTTTAAAATTAACTTATAAAAATCTTAAGGATTTGACAATGCCTTGAACTCTTGTCCTTCGTTGTTGCTGAAAATTGATGCCCGAAGTCTGAACGGTGGTGGAAGATGCCATCGGAGTGTATAAATGGCGGTTTTTAGAGGATGGTGGTAGTGGGCAATGGTAGTGGAGAGAGATGTTCGTTGATATTTTCAAGAGTAGATTTTTTTGATGCAAGAAGATGATGCTTTTATTTTCTTTTTCTTTTTCTTTTTTAATTTTAACATGTATTTTTTTGGGTAAATAATTTTAACATGTATTTTATTTTTATGTCTAAAGGGCGTTTTAGAGAAAGCAAAAATTCATCAATAAATGAGGTCATTGGTACAACTTTTTCACCTTAAAAGTCACTCATGCATGCAATGGACGATATGCAAAGGACCCATTTGTAGCGCTGTAGGGTGTTTTAAATATTGCAAATAAACCAACTCCTGTCATTTTAGTGGATTAGCTCAACAGAATTATGATGATACTGAAAAACACAAGAATGTCCCATAGAGCATCTTTCAAGAATATCCTCTTAAAATCCTCTTTACAGAACAACCCCTTTAATTAGGAAAGATAATTTATAAAAATTCAAATTACCCTTCATTCCCTGATCAAACAATAGGTTTCCTAAAAAGATACAAGGATGACATGATATCAGAGACGGTGATTGATATTCTGCCGCTCAAAAATGCCCATTTAATGGAGATGGACCATTCCACATGAATGTAACAAGGGATATTGGACGGATAAGTGGACTTTGAGAGGGTATAGATGAGACAAATTGCACGGCCTTTCTGCTTAAATCATTGAACTGTATACTTTTGTAATATATTTCTGTTGGGTAAATGGATTCGAATAAGTGATTTAATTTAGGTTAATATGATTTGAAGTAGGATTTGGTTAGTAATTTGAATTGTTATTTGAATTGACGTTTGGATGTGCATTTAAATTTTAATTTAAGTATGAAATAAAATTAGAATTTATATTTGAAGAGGTAGCAAAAATAGTTTTTAATTTATCAACAAATATAATAAAAATTTAATATTAATGATCTTAAAAAATATGCAATATGGATCTTATTCATCTCTTCACTAGGAACACAATGAAAAAAGAATCATTTCAATTGGATAACAAATAAAAAAGTTATGATTTTTTTCTCAAATATAGGAAAGAGAATTTTAGTTTTACTGTAGCAGAGATATCCGAGTATCAAAAGTTTAGAGGGAGTCAGAACTTTGAAAACTTAGATTTTTGATACTTAAAGGATTTGGATTTTGGGGAAAACAAATACGCATCCAAAGGATTCTTAATACTCAAATCTAAATTTGTGTCTAAAAAATCCAAAGAGTTCTCAAAATAAATAGGCTTGATCTGTCGAACAGTGAATATGTCTTTATATACATACATATAAACATGGCATCTATGGTCCAAATAACGTAATATTTTTTAATAGGATAATAACAATATGTTATATTAAACATCACACTAAGCTTTGATCAACTAATATTTTCGTATGTTTTGTTCTAAAAAAAGATATATCATATCCTTAATATAGCAACACTAAATTTTTAAAAAAAAGTATGCAAGACTTGAAATAACTACGCTTTTTTTTAAGGAACATTGTGACTCCATTTGGGAACATAGTTTAGGACCGAAAAATGCAATCCAAGCATAAATTGGTATTTGATAACGTTAAAAAAAAAAAAATCAGTTCGGAACAAAATTTCAATTTAGACTAACTGTTTGAACTGATTTTTTTTTTTTTTAACGTTGTCAAACGCTAGCTTGGGTTTGGATTGAAGTTTTCAGTCCAAACTATATTCTTAAACGTAGTTGCAATGTTTCTAAAAAAAAAACATACTATTTTAAATCTTTCACACTTTTTAAAAAAAAAATTAGTATCTCCACATTAAGAATTTGACATGTTTTTTTAAAATAAAATATACAATAATATTAAATAATTGAAAGTTTAATGTTGTATTTAATATAATACATTATTGCTATCTTATCGAAAAATATTATGTTATCTAGATTGTTTGGGATAAAGACCATAACTGCTACTTAGACATATGTTATGTAATATTTTATTCTAGCCTCTTGGCGGCGAGAGGACAATTTCTCCTGTTCTAGATGCTTGAATTATTGGCATTTCATTTGATGATCAAATTTCTCTTATCAAAGTAGGGTTCATTGAATTGGTACACTCTGAATTTATTGATGTTAGGCAGTTTGAACCTTCAACATTTAGCCCGTTTGGAAGCAATTAGTTAGAAAAAAATGATTGAGGACCATAATTGTTAGAGCATATATTTGGTAAGTTTATTAAAATATTGGTTTGAACCAAATGTACCTTTATTTACTGTTTCAATTGGAACTAAAAATAGAAGTTCTAACAATTGAGACTTATTCTAATTGAAACTGAAACCATTAATTAGAACTGGACTCCCAAACATGCCATAAATTGTCCTGTACCAATGAACATTTATTAATTGAGGAAAATGCTCTAAGATTCCAAACTTTTTGTTATTAGTTAGTTAGGCTAAGAAATTTAAAATTTTGGCATTTTGAACCTTAGTTGTCATATGCTAATTGAGACATGTCTTTGATTGACGATCAGGTTGCATTACTGAAGTGATTTTTATCTTTTGAAATTTCATTTTCCATAAATACCACTCTTATTTGAAATTTATTATGCTGCAAAAAAAATTTAGAAAATAAGTGAGAAAAGAGGAGAGATTTGAGAGAATGTTAAGATTTGTCTATTTGAATCGGTTGAAAATAAAATTTAACCACTCATGCTAATTATTTTAAAAAATAATATAAAAGGTATTATAACATACTTTTTTTTAACAGTAGCATCAATAAACACATTTCTTTTAAAAGTGTGACATGACATTTAATTTTCTCAAATTAAAATTTTATAGTTCAACTTTTGCAATTTACTTCTCAAAAGTATTAAGAGACCGGAAAGGACGATTATTATTATTATTTTTTAGCTGATTATTATTATTATCATCATTATTATCACTGTCTAGGCTTCGAATTAGATGACAAAAAGCTTCCTCTATTTTCAGCACATTGAATAGGGTAAAATACAATGCAATAAAAATGAGGCAGCATTTGGCCGATTGTAGACAAAATAATTAGAATTGTTCCTTTGATGGTGTCTTCACAATTTCGCAAGATCATCATCGCCGTCGTCGATTTTTTCTCGGTTTGTCTTTTAGTTTCAGATAACGGGTCCATAAATAAAGAGTCAGATTATAAAGTTCCAATAATTCTCTTGTCATTCTGCCTGCAAATAAGTCGAACCTTTTGCAGGAAATGAGGAGCCAAAGCCTTTTCAGAACTTGCAGAGAATGTTTGATGCTTGGGATCTTCTCTCCGGTCATGCAACTTAAAGCTTTGATTCCATACCGCAGGACATATAAATAAATAACGAAATCAGGATATCTGATTCAAGAAGAAAATGACAAGCACACTAGGTAACACTCAAAACAACTGCTCTAAAAGTCCAAAATCTTGTAGAGAAAATATTTCAGTGATTAGGCTCATTTAGATTGGACCATATAAATGGTATTTGACGTGTTTCTATCTCGAAACACAATGTAGTAGCAGCAAAATTATCTGAGGCTGTCACAACCTCCAGCCAAAACAATAACAAAAGCCTTTTTTTCCCTTTGGCAAAAACAAAAAATGGAAAAATAAATTAAAAAGAAAAAAAATCCAAGTGTATCTGATGAATCACTTGACAGTCAAGATCTTGATGACAGAGGCAGTTCCATCACGGTGAAGCGCCACAACAGAATCTCCACTCTTACAGAGTCCCCTTGACTTGGCATGTTGAATGGCAAACTCAAGAGATTCTTCGGTGGTCTCGGCATGAGAGGCCCTTGCAGACCCCGCACTTAAAGCTGGAACCAACCCTCGGAAAATCAGGCTATGCCTTGCTGGAGATTCATCGCTGCACGACCAATCAAAATAATCAGTCGTGATCTCAGGGACAACAATAGACAATATGGGCATGCCTGGCCTGTACTTGGCCACAAGTTTTGCAGTGCTTCCTCCCCTGGTTAGTACTAGTATAAGAGCCGCTTTTGATGAGTTGGCTGTCTTCACAGCAGAGGAAGCCAAGCTTTCCAAAGGACTCATTGGCACCGGTGAGTGTTCCATAATCCTCTTAAAGACATCCCCATAATTGATGGTGCTCTCAGCTTCTACGCATATCTTAGCCATGGTTCGAACTGCAAGTTCAGGGTATGCTCCAGCAGCTGTTTCACCACTTAGCATAACACAGTCAGTGCCGTCAAGAACAGCATTTGCAACATCAGTGGCTTCGGCTCTTGTTGGTCGGGGTGACTTGATCATGGACTCCAACATCTGTGTTGCTGTAACAACAGGTTTTCCTTGAATGTTGCACTTGTAGATCATCACCTTCTGTGCAAGAAAGATCTTCTCGATAGGGATTTCCATTCCAAGATCACCTCGTGCCACCATGAATGCATCTGAATTTGCAAGGATGTCATCAAAATTTGCTACACCTTCTTGATTCTCAACCTACAATCGAATTCCAGGGGAAACAGCCCAGTCAAGAAACCAGGTAATTGAAACTGAGTTGTCATACCAAGAGCATTATATATAGCAAAAACAGCAAACATTTCTAAAATATTGAGAGAAATCCCCAATGACAAGTTACTCTTCAAATTACTCTTGTAGATACTAACAATGCAATATATTCCCTTAAATCAACAGAAAAAAAAAATAGTACCTTGGACATGAGAAGGATCTTCTTGGCATGCTTCCCAAGTAGCTTTCTGGCCTCCACAAGGTCAGAACCTTTCCTTACAAAAGACAAAGCAATCATATCAATCTTATTAGGAACACCCCATTGTAGAATATCTTCCTTGTCTTTCTCCGTCAAGGTTGGGAGGTCCACTATAACCCCTGGGAGATTGACATTCTTTCTCTCACCAAGAACAGCAGAGTTCTCACATCGGCACTTGACCAGCCCATTTTCCACATCGCAACTTGATATTGTAAACGAGATGGTGCCATCAGCACAAAGTATCACCATCCCTGGCTTGACATCCACAGCCAACTTTTTGTAGCTCATGCAGATCATATTCTCATCACCCTTTACACTGTAGTCAGTGGATATGGTGATTTCTTGACCCTGCTTCAGTTGGATGGGTTTCCCATCTTTCAAATATCCAGTTCGAATCTCCGGACCCTATAACATTGCATGATACATTAGAAAAGGTATTAAGAATAATGAGAACCTTACAGCAGCATCTAAAATCTTTGCAGCCAGAAAAGGCTAATATGAGAAAGAACGGGATAAAACTATGAAAAGATGTAACAACGTGTTAGGTAAGATAAGAATACGGAAAATCAGCATATTCAATTTCACTTTCACTCGAAATTATTGTCCCTTTCGCTATAAATACACTCATCACGAGCAAAAACTCAGACAATCACTTATGGGGTTTACATTGACAATTAATGTAACTCGCTAAACCATGGAAGATCAGATTTTTTACACATGGAAAACCAGACTACTCAATTTCACTCAATATTCTTGTTCCTCTCCCTACCAAGACACCTTTAAATAAAAAATAAAATTAAAAAAAAAAAAAGAATTCCCTACCAAGACACTTGTAACTTATGAAAACCAACTTCCCAGAAAAAAGATCACATTTTCTGAAAAAAAAAAAAAAAAAAAAAGAGGACAGACGATACAAATCCAAAACTAAGAACCAAATGTAACTACTGAAACTCGAGAATAATTAGATAGATATATTAAACAACAACTTTTCTTTTCATAAAAAATGCTAAAATTGATGAAAGTCCAAACATTTTGATCAAATTCTGGTATACATGACACATCATATTATGTACCACTGAAGAATGAACAGTTAATCAACAGACTGACAACCACAAAGGACCGCAAAAACTGAATCCCTCAAAAAAAAAAAAAAAAAACCTGAAACTGAAAAACAAACCAACAAAAAACTGCCATTACGAAAGATCCAGTAAAAGGAAACAAAGGGACAAAAATCAACAAACGAAACGGAAAAAGTGATACGTCAAAGGTGAGAATCCGTACAATAAGCATTAAATATCGAAATCCAACAATCACACAAACGAAGAATAAAAAAATTCAACAGAGAAAATACAATCTTCTCTCAATCAATTTCGATTTCCCCAGAAATCTGGATCGGAACAGAGCAGAACAAACTACTAAATAGACCCTAGAAACCCAAAAAAATTGGTAAAACAAAAAAGATAAAGACAAAAAGGAAATACCTTGGTGTCGAGCATGACGGCGCAGAGAATACCGGTGTTGTCCATAGCCTGCCTGAGATTATCTAGGGTTTCTTGGTGGTATTCATGAGATCCATGAGAGAAGTTAAAGCGAGCGACGTTCATGCCGGCTTTGAGAAGCTTCTCGATCATCGGCACCGACCTCGAAGCCGGTCCCAGAGTGCAGACGATCTTCGTCTTCGGCTTCTTCTCCATGGCCGTCGCTTCTTGCTCGTACACGTGATCCATTCTTCTCTCTTATCTCGACTCTTCTTTTCAGAAGTGCGTTTTCTGTTGTTGCTTTGTTCTAAACTAGAGAGACAAAGGGAGAGAGAAGGGAAATTAGTTGAGGATAAGAAGGGGCAGAGGTTAGATTGAAGAGAGGCAGAGTCAGAGGCACCGCCTTACATTTTTCTACTCTTCTGTGTGAAAATCTTCCCTTAATTAATGTAAGAGTTGAACCTTTTTATTTTTATTTTTATTTTTATTACTTGTTTATTTATTTTTTTTGGGAAATCTGAAGTTTTTTTAATTATTAGTTTTATATTTAATGGAGGGAAAGTTAGAATTGGGATGCGATGCTTAGTGAACTTTCAATATTGTTTAGGATTTAATCTCACAAATGGTTCTCAAGTTTTGTTGACCATATGATTGAGTAGAATTAAAGATTCTAAAGTTCATGGACCAATAATAAAAATATTTTCCTTTAAAAAAATAATAAAAAATTTTAAAAGTCAAGGACAAAAATTAAAAAATTTCTAAAATTTAAAAATTAAAACTAAAAAACATTTAATGTTTAAGGATCATCTATGGACATTAATTTTTTTATTAGTTCAAAAAAAGTTGATGTTGAATAAATGACAATAAATTAAGCACAAAATGAAATACTATATTAGCATGTATTCCTCCTTTTTTAGGCCTCTAAATTAGATATCAAACCTTTCATATTGTAGTTGTTTGTTTTGATGATTTTTTGATCCTGTATATGGCTTTAAATAGCCAATTTTATGATGTTTTGAACATATGTTAGCTATGTTAACGTGGAACACAAGCTAGTATAATATTTTTTTGTGCTCAATTTATTATTTGTTCAACATCAACTTTTTTTTTGTCATTTTAATAGGTTTAGCCTATTACTCTAATAAAAAGAAACAAAATTAATGTCCACATATGGTCTGTAAACTTTAATGTTTTTCTGTTTTAATCCTTAAATTTTAGATATTTTTAATTTTGGGCCTTTAACTATAGATTTTCTCTTCTTATTCCCAATCATGTGCCTAGCACATGGATTTTTCTTCCAAAATCTATTATTCATCTAATAAAGGACCAAAATTGAAACAAAATGATAGGTTAGAGATTAAAATGAGACTTTTTAAAAGTTGGGGACTAAAATAAGACTAGTGGTAACTTTGAGGATCATTTATGAGATTAACCTATTGTTTAAGATGTTTAGAAATGCAATTAGAATTATAAAATGTATTTTCAATTAATTTTTGTTACATTATGTTTTTCACAAAATTTGAATTAAACCTACATTTTCAAACCTCCTATTTTTTTTTGTTAGAAACACTAATAAAATAAAAATAAATATATTTTTAATCACTTTTTGTTATGGTGTTTTTTTTTCATAAAATTTAAATTAAAACTACAATTTCAAACGTCTTATTTTTTTTAGAAGCACTAAAAAAATTAGTTAGAAGCACTAATTAGGGGTGGCAAAACGGGTTTGCGGGTCGGGTTCGTGTCGGGTTAGAGTTAATTTTTACAAAATTAGGTCGACACTAACCCGACCCGTGACCTGAACGGGTTGAGAATTCTCAACCCTAACCCGACCCGTTTTTGATACGGGTTGACACGAACCCGACCCGTGTCAACACGTTTCTTATGCACAGTGTTAAAAAATAATAACCCGTAACCCGATTTTGACCCGTAACCCGATTTTGACCCGTAACCCGCCTCTAACCCGCCCACATTAATATGTATAATATTAAAAAAAATAAAATTAGAAGAGTTTCATACCACTTTAACAAGAAGATGAGTGATAAGAGAGGTAGGATTTGATATTTTAAGAGCTTATATTATATATGAAATAATATTAATTTTTTAAAAGTTAATTAATTAAATACGGGTCAGAAACGGGTCATTTTAGTGTCAGACGGGTTGACCCGAACACGACCTATTTTTTGACGGGTCAGTTTTGGGTCGACACTAAAATGACCCGTGGTCAAATTTTTCGACACTAACCCGCAAAAAAGCGTGTCGGATTCGTGTCGTGTCGTCGTGTCGCAACCCATATTGCCGGCCCTAGCACTAATGAAATAAAAGCTTGAGTTTCTTTTTTCTTTTCCTACTGTACCCTTTTATTCGTGGTGCAAAGGGGGGAATAAGAAGACAACTAGTTACCTTAAAAAAAAAAAAAAAAAAAAAAAAAAAGCACGACGACGGGAGAAAGTTGGATTTGCACCATTTATTCTTGGTTTCGTGGAGAAGAAGTTTTTGAGCGTGCCTATGACAAGAGGATTAGTTTACTTTACACCAAAAAAAAAGAAAAAAGAAAAAAAGTAGTAGCATCCCATTTGGTGAATAAAAAGGGATGAATCATCTGATTATTTGATTATTTGGTGAATAAAAAGTTAGTTCACTTCCTATGAATCATGTGATTTTTTATTGGTTGCCGTGCTCACGGAGCACTTTGCCACTTCCATCTGCCCACAGCATTGGGGACAGCTCAGTTTTTGGTTTCAATTATTAAAAATAGGTAAATTATCACGTTAATTTTCAACTTATCACAAAAATATGTTTTTGATCCTTAATTTTTTCTTTTGATTTATCAATATTTAACCTTTTATTTTAGTTATTGAATGATCAATTTAACGGTCTAACTGTTAATTTTAGGGGCTAGTTTGTCACATTTTTTAGTTCAAAATTAATTATTTGACCTTTTATTTTAGTTGCTAAAAGACTAATTTAACAGTTTAATTGTTAATTTTGAGGACCAGTTTGTCATATTTTTTGGATCAAAATTAACTGTTTGACTATTAAATTTGTCTCTTGACAACTAAAATCAAAAATTGAGGACTAATAAATCAAACATAAAAAATTGAAGACCAAATGTTCACTTTATTAAAGGTTATGGAGTATTAGAGCAATTTACCCTAAAAATAATATGATCAATACATCATCGGAAATATACAATCTTCACATAATATGTATATTCCCACAATTTTATTATTTTAAGTTTTACCTTAGTATCAAAAAACATTTACCCCCTGTTTGGCATTGTGGTGGGAACCACGGTTCCCACCACAAACTCAGTTATAAACAGTGTAAAGCTCTCACATGTTACAGTAACAATTTTAAAAATGCTACAGTGTAAAGCTTTCACATGCTACAGTAAAAGTGGTTCCCACCACCGGTTCCCACCACCTTCCAAACACCCCCTAACTTTATTGTAAGGCGAAAAATTCAAATCTCCTGTCCCGCAGTTTGAAAAGTGGAAAACAAATTCGGGTAAGCGTAATAACTTCCTCCTGTTGACATCCATCTCCCACCCAGAACAACCATCGTTCAGAAATGGAATAAATAAACAACTTCGGATATAGGTTCACATTTTATTTGATTTTAGAATATTCTATTGGGAGATGCTCTGCATAGGGACAATGGGGTTATTGATTTTAATTGTAGGATTTAAATGATGAACATGAGACTAAATATGCAGAGAGAATTTTATGGATAACATCATTATAATCATGTTTCCCCTTTGTTGTATTTGAGTATATATATTTTTAATTATTACATAACTATTGGTGGATAAATATCATTTCGAAATAAATGCATATATTAATTATAATTGATGACGTGATATTTCATATATTTTAATACACAATTCATTTAGACACTTTCGGTTTATATCATATGGCTAAAACAATAATATTTATCGGTAGATAAATATTAGAATAGCCGTTAAATTTCAAAGTATTACTATTGTCCTTTTAGAGGAGTCATAATTTTATCATAACATATTAAGTGAATAACATAACCCGGAATCCATTCAACGAAATATTAACATTGAGAAAACGTAACACTAAAATCTAATTACCCAGATTTTATCCTGCTAGATTATTATTACTCTTTTTCGACATAAATGTTACATTGAATAAATTTCCTGTTATGCTTTCGACCTCTATATGTTACGTAAAAGCGAGAGAACTACATAATGCAGACAATATGTACATATATATCTTGTATAAATACCAAGATAATTAACAAAACAAGTCAAACCATTTACTCTACTAAAAAACAAAGAGGGTTTTTTGGTACACGATTGTCGATTGATATGCATATAACTCTAAAAAAAGATAAAATAGAGCTCCAGCCCTCCGCTTTCAGAGTAAGTTCTTCTCATTGATACTTGGGTTATTTTCTATTTTATGCCACACATTTTGAGTTTATAAAAAAGGTAACGTTATATTTTGTATGTTCTTAAGATTGCACCATTAAATTTAAACTTCATATCAATTTTATATTTTTTCAAGATCAATGATCGATTTTGATCTTTGAAGCGACAAATTTAACTTTTGTAGATTAGAGATGATTTTATATCCAAAAATGAGTAAGACAAATTGTTTAAACAAGCAAAGAAAAAAATCACAAAAATTGTTTATATCCAAAAATGAGTAAGACAAATTGTTTAAACAAGCAAAGAAAAAAATCACAAAAATTGTATCTTTAAGCTAAGTTGCAAGAGACAATTTGTCAATTAGGGGTTTTATTACAAGTTAATCTATAAGCTAGGAATGACATATTCTTCAATTTAGATGTCAAAATAAACTATTGATTTTGAAAAGGTGCCAATTTTTCATGGACTTGAAATTCAGAGTTATAATCTCGAGAACTTCCAAATAATAGATTATTTTTTTGATAAACCTAAAATACAAGGTCTGGATTTGTGAATGTAAATGTTTTTGATACTATAATAAACACGTTGTTGTTTTCTCTTAAAAAACATCAAATAATTTTAAAATAAGAGATTCTATTATATATAAGTGTTGTTTAGAAATATAAGACCTGTAAGGTTCAAAAACGACATATTACAACTGTTCCTTATTTGGAAAAAAAGAAAAGAAAAGAAAAGTCATTTGTTCGTCTTATGAGGGATGGAAAGACACTAAATTAATCCTTTAGGGGAGATAGATCCTCATTAATCTGCTTTCAAGCTTTCCTATCCTCCGTGGTTATAAGCACATGCGAAGCGTGCGCATTGGGGATGTTTAAAATAACCAAAAAATCAAAACTGATTAAAGCGACCACAAAACCAATGGAAAATTGAAAAAATCAATTCCAAGCAAAAAAAAAAAAAAAAAAAAACACAACGGCTACCCACATAAATTTGACAGTTGGTTATCAAAAGAGTTTTTTTTTTGCCTTAGTTAGAAACCGATTGACCGAAGACTTCGCTTAACTTTGTATACATATTAACATGTATTGAAATTACGTCTTATATAATATATATTAAATATATTAATAGTATGACTCATATAACGTTGGGTCTTAAGCTCTTCACAACTTTAATACAAAAAATTTAGATAAGAAAATGACTGTTATTGCCCTTCAAATACTGGGTTACTATCTGTATTCTGGATGGTTACTTTGTCAAAAACTGACTGCCGAACCAACCGCTTGCTAGGATTGGTGCTTGTATAGCTAATGTAAATTCTATCTAGACATTATGAGATTTAAAGTATACTTAATTAATAAATTAAATTCTATTTGTTCTCCTATATGTATAATTTGACATACATGTATGCAAATATCATAAAACTTACACTATCTATTGTAACAAGCCTACTTATGTCCGATTCAATTTGAAGAAGCCCAGATCGAACCAAGATTGAGGCCTGGTAAGACGCATAGTCCAAGCCATATAGCAAGTGACGCAAGCCCAAATATTTCAGTATAAGTTCAAGTGCCTGTTGTGCTCATAGAAGGATGAATTCTATTCTATTAGACTAAGTGTAGCTTTAAGCTTTGCAGTCACAGCAATCGATTTACTCATCTCGTTCAAACTAGAGCTTAATCGTCCAATGGATGTTAAAATTAACTATGTCCAATAATTGCTCAAGATCAAATGGTTCGAATTTCAAGGCCAACAGCTGTTCGACATGTGTCCTAATCCATCAACAATTGCACTAGCCCATTATCTTTTGGGTGAGAACTCTCAACCCAACTGAAGCTAGACCTTTATAAATAAGACTGGAACTCTCTATTTTGAGGACATTGATTCCCAATTCTGAATTTTCCTTATGCATAAACTATCTTTCACCTCTTCACATTTTTCGTTCTCACTTTTACAAAAGTTGTTGTAACTTGTACCCGATTAGGCAATAGTGAAGAAACTCCTTTCAACAGTGGATGTAGCCCAATATTGAGTGAACCATTATAAATCCTTGTATGGTATCTTTATTTAGTATTTTCTATTTTGTTGATAAGAAATTTAATTTTTCCATTGCTAGTTTCTAATACAATGTTTAACAAGATTTATATGATTATAAGTCTATCTAGGACCTAATAACGCTGATCAAGAGCCCATTATTCCCTTTTTATTAATTATCAAAATTCTGATCTCATTTAGTTTAACTATAGATCCAACATTTACAGTTTGATACCCACCGTGGAGCCCTTTGATCATCAACTCGAGGTATCCTAGTAGCAGACTTCGTCATAGTAACAACAACAATGGTAGATGACACAAATACCAACCAGGAGCTCCCACCAAAAGAGGACGTGAGAATGTGCCCACGGCATCAACATCAAAAAGGGATAGGCAGTTGAGCACGCTTGATGCTGAAGTTAAGAGCTTAAAAGCACTATAGGAATAGGCAACTCGTAATTAGGAGTGAGATTGACGCTTTGAGGAAATCAGCAACAAAAACCAGTTACTCAGAAGCCAGCTTACCTTCTAGAGTACGCAGCTTGTATCTTACTCTTATTATTACTATTTGTACTTAGGGTACTTGGCCTGGCTGTCGGCATCATGGTAGAATCAAACACCTCAAGCTCTCAGGCAACAGCTAGCCTTTAGCCCTAGAGCAGGATGTAGCCTTTGAAAACCCCAAAAGGAAGACCACTAGTAGACACAACGAGCATGGAAAGGCGAGAGTCACGAAGGCAAAGAAACAAAGCCACATAACAACAAAATGACCCGTCATAGAGTAACCCAAGAACCCGTAGTGGCTGCCACAGCCAACATACCACCAACAACAGTTGCTATAAAGAAATAAAAAAGAGATACTCGATCAGAACATCCATATGGTTGAGGAGAAAATTGATTAAAAAGTGACAAAGGCGACGAGTAGAACGCTAATTGTAGACAAAATATCGAAGGGGATATGAGAGACTTTGTTTACCAAGCGCATTACCATGGTTGTTTAACTAAAATACGACAACCTTGTGTTTATTCGTTTTGATGGAACCTCAAATCAAAAAGACCATTTACTGTAGTACAAAAGCGTCGTGAGCGCGACCAACATCCTAGAGAACAAACTAGATGAGATGATATGCAAACTTTTTGCACAAAGTCTAAAGGGTTCAGCTCTACGATGGTTTATCAACTTCTAGCCTAAGTTAATCAACAACTTCGAGGATTTAGTTGATCTGTTCGTCAAAGCTTATTTTGTCCATATCAAAACCAGCAAGATGACTCTAGACTTGTGGGGAGACATTCAAAGGCAGAACGAGCCTTTGGAAGCCTGCATCAAAAGGTTCAATAAAGCAGTCTTTGAAATTTCAGACATAAAAGATGGAACCACATGAGAACCAATGAAGAAAGGCTTTTTCACAAGTCCTAATTCAAAGATAATATTTGCTTAGATTACCCTCAACTATCTAGAAGGCTCTTAATCAAGCAAAGGGGTTTATTGATATAAAAGAGGCGAACTAATGAGCTGAGTGAGAGTTGGCTAGAAGCATAGGGAACAATAGAAGAGTAGAATGACCATTGGCTAAAAGCAGACCAGAAGCCTACGAATGAGCTCTAACTCCACAACAAGCCAAGTGAAGAATAAATGTTTGAAGACCAACAAGAAGTGAAAGGTGACCGCTGTCTCCGCCTCAATATGCACTAAACGTTACACCCACCAAACTCATTACATAGTAGGAAGGGAAAGACTGCATTTGCTAGCTAAGCAAAATGGCCTTGAAACCATCCAGAGACAAATTAAAATAATATAAATTCCACCAGGACACTAGACACTTGAGATTGATTGTAAGGCGTTAAGAACAAAAATAGCTAAGTTGTTGAAGAAAGGGTAACTGAGACAGTACTTGTTTGAAAAGGGGCATCAAACTTAGGGGCTTGACCATGAGTGGAGTGGCCAGAGTAACTGATTTAGCCCTAAAAAAGATTCCATTACCACCACCAGTCTGGAAGACTATAGGGGATTTATAGATGATCAGTCTTTAGCAGAGACACTACAAATCAAATAAAACCCCACCACGAAAAAACAAGTCAACCTACACTGAGTTTGATTTGAGATGACGAACTTAACGATCATTTAATCACCTTCCATAGTGACGAACCCGCTAGCTTGGATAGACCACATGATGACACGTTCGTTATCACTTTGTACATAACAAATTGTAAGATTCATAGAATCTTAGTCGATAATGGAAGTTCAATGGATATACTTTTCTAATCAACTCATAAAAAGATGTAGATTAACAAAAAAGAAGTTGAGAAAACAAACACCATACTCATGTGGTTCAATAGGGAGGCCACATTAGCCATAGGGAGAATCAAGCTCCCAATATTTATTATGGAAGAAAACAAGATGAAAAACTTCCTTGTCGTGGACTGCCCGTTTGCCTACAACATCATCCATGGTAGACGTTGGATCCATTCAATGAAGGCAGTTCCATCCACCCACCACTAAAGAATTCAATCGACCAAGCATGGAGTCTGTGAGATCAAGGGAATCCAAAAGGTGACAATAAGTTGTTATTTGATTGCCTTAAAGAAGAAAAAATAAAGCCTCATTATAGCAATTACAGAGGAGCACATCGAGCGGGCATGAGAGAGGAGAGCCCACTGTTAAACAAATGGATGAAGCCTAGATTGACTACAACAATAAAAGGAGAACCATAAGCATTAGATCCTAGTTGGAACCAAACACTAAGGCCTCCATAGTCAACTTTTTGAAGAAGAATAAAGATTGCTTTGCCTGGTCACATGCTGACATGCTGGGAATTGACCTAAGCATTATTACTCACTAGTTGAACCTCGACCCATGGGAAAAAAATAAAGGAGGCTTAGCATCAAGCACAACCCGATAGTTAAAGGAGAGGTCAAATGACTACTCGAAGAAAGATTTATTCGACTAATACAGTACCCAGATTGGCTAGCCAACGTTGTCATTGTGTGAAAAAAGAATGGGAAATGGAGGATATGTGTTGACTTTACAGACTTGAATAAAGCTTGTCCAAAAGATAACTACCCTCTTCCACATATAGGCAGACTAGTCGACGAGCTTTTGAGCTTTATAGATGCCCTTTTGGGTTACAATTGGATCTTGCTCCACCTCAATGACCAAGAAAAGGCTGCCTTTATCATGGAGAATGGTATCTTTTAATTCAAGGCCATGCCTTTTGGCTTTAAAAATGCCATGGCCACCTACCAGAGGTTCCTAAATCTAATGTTTGAAGAGCAGATCGGAAAGAATAAGGAAGTATATATCAACAACATGTTGATAAAGTCCTTTAAAGCCCAAAATCATGTTCAACACCCGCAAGAATGCTCTGATGTCCTGCAAAAGTATAATATGAAGCTGAACCCAGAGAAATGCACATTTCGCATGGCTAGCGGGATGTTCCTAGGGTATCTAGTTACCTGAAAAGGGATCGAGGCAAACCCTGACTAGATCAAAGTGATTCTAAACATGCCTTCCCTGTGAAGCAAGTGAGATATATGGAAGCTACCAGAACGAGTGGCTACATTGAGCCAACTTATTACTATTTGGCGTACAAGTTTACATGGTTGTACATGTCATAAAATGATAAAAAGTTGAGTATCGTCCCATAGAGATTTTTTTTTTTAGATTAACCAATTACTGCAACTACAATATCTATAATTTTATCTAGGCAACTCAATTTTTGGAACAACAAAATAAAATGAATAACTAAACCAAATTCAAACAAGCAAATAAAAATGCAAATTGGAGAAAAGATTGAAGGGAATCGATGATATATGAGGCTAGGGGTTTTGATTGCACTTGACTCAACTATGTAATCCAATTTAATTGGTTGTTGATCAATTTTATTCAAATAATTAATTATAGGTTTCAAATTGTAATTTCATTCCCTCTCCCAAGTTCCAAGTAAAGTAATCTGCAAAACTAATTGAATTAATATCCCTATTAACTCAACTAATTAAGAATTGATTAAGCATAAACCTATTTATTGATTACCTAAGTTATATTGGCCTTCTGAACTCAATATTGCTATAGGTTGGGTTTCCGAAGTCTCAATATGTGAAAATGACTTTTTCAAGACTAAATCCACACATCTAAAATTTTTAATTCATTAGCCTAACAAATTAGAATATGAGCATACAGAAAAACAAATAATTTGAAATGAAATCCAATCAACAATCTATTAAAAATTCAAAACATAGTCAATATCAAACTACATCATATCCCCTAGCTTTAGAAGTTTAGCTAAACATCAAAAATCCTAATAACATAATCAAAATCCTTAAGAAATTCATAATTATAAACATGTTCAAGACAAATCCACAAATACAAATGTTAATTAGAATTAAGATAGAAGAAAGGATAAGAAGACACTATAGTGGATATGGAATTCAAGGCTTGAATTCTTCAAGAATCCTCAATAAATCCTCCAAGACCTCCAATCTCCTTTTTATGTAGAAAAACGTGCCTCAAAATCCACCTTAGAAATTGTGCTCTCCTCCCTCATTTTTTTCCTCCAGGGTTTTGGGTTTTAGTGGGCATTTAGGGCACTCCTATATGGGCAAATCTTAGCCCTCTATTCACCATTTAAGGGCTTAATCAATCCTAAAATCCATTAGCATTGTAGGGGAGCACGGCCAATGCAACAGTACGCATAGCTGTATGGGTCACTCAGGCGTAGCTTATGCTAGCACTCCCACGCTTGCATGCCCACATATGAGACTCAGTTAGGGCTTACCTCTAATGTTGTTCAAAGCATGTGCCTACACACAACAGGCCTACAATTCTACTCAAGGCTCTCAGTTGGGCCTCCTGAAGCACACAGTCGTGCGCTTGATGCTGCGTACATGCGCGCGGCTCACTAGCCTCACCAATTTGATGCCAAAAATACCACTAAGTCCTATTTTCTTATTTTTTTTAGAAAATAATGCAAAAACCATCAAAATAACACAGATGCTTGATAACTCTAGTTTATAGAGTTATTTTGCCACTTTTAATTAGTGAATAATGCTATGTTTTTGAGAAAAATCATGTGAAATACCCATTTTTATAAAGGTTTGCTTTTAATTATGTAGGTTGAAGAAAAAGAAAAGAAAAAGGAGCAAGAACACAAGAAATGGAGAAAAAATACAAATCAAGCAAGAAACTAGAGGGAAACACCTTGGCAGAGAAGCAGCGCTATGGCACCCAAAAGGAGCATCGCGGCGCTGGAATTGGAGTGCCGCGGTGCTACGACAAAACTTTGACATAGCTGCGGTGCTAGAAAAGAGGGCCGCGATGCTAGATGTGATTCTTAGGCGTGATTTTTGGATGTGAAGAAAGGGACTTAGTAAACCTAAGAGTAGTATAAATAGATGAGGATGTAACTATCAAAAGATGATCTAGGGTTTTTATTTTCAGAGCATCATTGAACTTTTTAGGAGCTTTGAAGCAATTTGGAGTAAGAAGCGGGAGATTGGTGATAGAATTTCTTGTTCTCTTAACTCCTTATGTTTGATTTAATTGAAATTTCAGTTTTTTTCTCTTTCAATTATGTTCTAATTTTTTTAGTTAGGGCTACGATGTAGCCTAATCACAATGATGTAAATTTCATATTTATTTGTCACCATAATTGATTTTATTCATATGAGTTGTATGTTATTGTTCGTAATGCGTTTAAATGATCTGATGTGCATGTTTGAAACTGAGAAGGGAGAATATACAGATGCTTCATATAACAAATAACCATGAATTAAATATGGATAGAGATATACCATGTTATTTGTGTGGCTTTCAGTGATAAGATGACCCAAAAGATTCCTTGTAAACCGGGAATATTCATGGATCGAATGCACTTAGGTTTATTTAAATTCACATAGAGATATAGTGGGTTAATAAATTGAGTAGGCTTGCTATTCCTAGAGATAGGATAGTGAATAAATTAGGAATTTCTGCCATCATATGTATATTATCAATCAAGGTGCATAATTTTATGGAATTCACATCTAACGATTATGGTGAAATTGGATGCCTTAATGCTTAAGTCTCATTGGTTTCATTTCTTTAATTCAATTATATTCTTTTCTTAAATTAGTTTTAATTTTAGTATTATGCCTGGTTTCATTTCAACTTCATTTGATTTGCTAGATAAATTTTAGGGTTGATCCAATTTTAGTAATTAATTAGGTTATTATTCAATAGTCCCTGTGAGACTATACTCATACTCATACTCATTACTTTATTACTTAATCGATAATATGCACTTGCGTTTATGGATTTTAACGAATAAGTTTTTGGCACCGTTGCTGGGGACTGCTTGTTTAATACTAATTAATATTAATATTGGATAATTCTTGATTTAATCTAGTTTTTTTATTTAATTTCAAATTGTTTATTTTTTTATGGAGTGTGTTGGTGTATGTGAAGAACTAAACAAGGTGAACTTGTTAAGTTTGATCCATAAATCAAACATACTTTTAGAAAATTGTTAAGGGTACAGAGAAATCGCACTAAGAAAATGGCTGACGCAGGTGAAGCTGAAAATCCTCGCAGACTTTTAAGAGATTACGCAACACCAACTGTTCAAGGTGCCACTTCGAGCATCAGGAGGCCAGCCATTCAAGCAAACAATTTCGAGATTAAGCTGTCTCTCATCCAAATGATAGAACAATCGGTGCCATTTAGTGGGCTACCAAGTGATGATCCAAACGCCCACATTGATGCTTTCCTCGAAATTTGTGATACTGTTAAATTTAATGGAGTGTAGGATGATGCAATTAGGTTGAGATTGTTCCCATTCTCTCTAAGGGATAAAGCTAGGAATTGGCTCACATCTCTTCTTGCAGGATCAATTATGACATGGGATACTATGGCCTAGAAATTCCTTGGTAAGTTTTCCCTCCAGCAAAATCTGCAAAAATGCATAATGATATTACTAATTTCTTGTATATGGACGATGAGTCGCTATATGAGGCTTGGGAAAGATTCAAGGAGCTGCTAAGGAGGTATCCACATCATGGATTACTAGTTTGGATGCAGATATGAACTTTTTATAATGGGTCTAGTGCAAGTCTCCATGCTACCATTGATGCAGCTGCAGGCAGAACATTAAATAAAAAAACACCTGAGGAGGCTTTTGATCTCATAAAAGAAATGGCATCAAATAACTATCAGTGGCCTACTAAAAGGCTAAAAACTAGGAGAACTGTGGGAGTTCATGAAGTGGATGCACTGTCTGCACTCACGGCTCAGTTTGAAGCACTTAACAGAAAGATAAACCATATAAGTGCTTCAACTATGAAAATTCAGAATGCGACTTGTGACTTTTGTGGAGGAGGACATGCTAGCACTGAATGCCAGGTAGATAATACTTTTGCTTAGCCTAATGAAAATGCTAACTTTGTTAGAAATTTTAATAGGCCACAGAATAATCCCTACTCCAACACTTACAACTCGAGATAACGAAATCATCCTAACTTCTCATGGGGCAATCAGAATGCAATGAGACCACCACTAGGTTTCAAGCAACAGGAAGAGAAAAAGCCTAATCTAGAAGACATTATTGCTAAACTGGCTACGTCCACTCAAGATTTTATGAAGAGTACAGACACAAGACTCTAGAATCAAGAGGCATCCATCAAAAATCTAGAAACACAGATAGGACAAATGGCCAACATGATTTCGGGTAGGGCACAAGGTTTGTTGCCAAGCAACACAGAAAAGAATCCCATTGAGAATGTGAAGGCAATAACTTTGAGAAGTGGCAAGCAAGTGAGGCAAGAAGATGCTCAACAAGAGGCCCCTAATGAACAAGAAGAAGAAGTTATTATGCAATCAAATGACGCATGCAAGAGCAAGCTTTTCCCAAATAATCCTAAGCCTTATGCGCCTCCTGTTCCATTTCCCTAAAGGCCCCAGCAGCACAAGATAGATAAGCAGTTTGCTAAATTTCTAGATGTGTTTAAAAAGTTGTATATTAACATTCCTTTTGCAGATGCTTTGGCACAGATGCCCAGTTATGCAAAATTTTTAAAAGAGATTTTGGCAAACAAAAGGAAGTTGGAGGACTATGAAACTGTGAAGTTGAATGAGGAATGCTCAGCCATTCTACAAAATAAGTTGCCACCTAAACTAAAAGATCCAAGGAGTTTTACAATTCCTTGTACTATTGGTGCCTCTTATTTCAAAAAAGCATTATGTGATTTAGGTGCTAGTATCAATTTAATGCCTTTTTCTGCCTTTAAGAAATTTGGTCTGGGCGAGGTTAAAGCAACCACAGTGTCAGTTCAACTTGGAAATCACACAATTAATCACCCAAAAGGTATTGTGGAGGATGTGTTATTAAAGGTTGACAAGTTTATTTTTCCTGTAGATTTTGTTGTTCTTGAAATGGAGGAAGATCGTGAGATTCTGCTGATTTTAGGCCGTACTTTTCTACTAACAAGAAGAACCTTGATTGATGTGCAACAAGGAAAATTAATTCTCAGGGTTCAAGATGATCATGTCACCTTTAATGTGTTTGAAGCAATGAAATATCCCTCCATTGATGAGTCTTGTTTTCAAATTGACACGGTTGATAAGTTGGTATCTAAGGTTTTTCAGGAAAATGCTTTCAAGGACCCATTTGAAGCTTCCTAACCCAATCTAGTGGTATGGATGTTGAGAATGAGGAAATAAGGGAAAATGCAGACTTTATGGAGGCAAATCCACCAATTCTGAGGCATAAGGCATTGTAATTTGTAGAAGTGGGATAGTCCACCACAAGGCCTAAGTCGTCAATTGAAGAGCCTCCAATTCTTGTGCTCAAATCCTTTCCTTCTCAATTAAAATATGCTTATTTAGATGGCAAATCCTCACTGCTTGTAATTATCTCTTCCTCTTTGATAGGTTTGATGGAGGAAAAACTGCTCAGGGTGTTGAGAGAGCACAAAGGCGCAATTGGATGGAAGATCGTAGACATCAAGGGAATAATCCCCTCCATCTGCATGTAAAAAATTCTTATGGAGGAGAAATACAAGCCCACCATTCAAACCTAAAGGCGTTTAAACCCAAAAATGCAAGAAGTGGTGAAAACTGAGGTCATTAAACTATTGGACGTTGGGATCATTTATCCCATATGTAATAGTTCATGGGTAAGTCCTGTGCAAGTTATGCCAAAGAAAGGAGGTATGATTGTTCAAAAGAGTGATACTAATGGATTAATTCCAACTAGGACAGTTACTGGGTGGCGTGTTTGTATGTACTATAGAAAATTAAATGGTACCATTAGGAAAGATCATTTTCCTTTACCATTTATTGATCAGATGTTGGAAAGACTTGCAAGACATGAGTTTTATTACTTTCTAGATGGATATTCAGGGTATAATCAGATTCCTACTACACTCGAGGATCAAGAAAATACCATGTTCACTTGACCCTATGGCACCTTTGCCTATAGAAGGATGCCCTTTGGTGTTTATGTTAGACATGTATGCCCTAAAGAGTAAAAATGTAATACGTTTTTAGAGACATTTTTATCAATAAAGAATTTATTCATTTATATATACCAAATCTTGTCCTCTTTACGTTCATATTTGTTGAATGTATGATAAGCAAACAGTAGTCTGAGACTGTCAGTCTAAACCTTAAGGATTGGGCATATGATGGGATGATTATGCGGTAGACACGATTCTTAAGGTGATGGTCTAAAACATATGATCCGCAATCGAGGGAATAAAGTTGGGCGCTTTATTCATGTAAAGATTGTTATGTTGTCTATATCCCTTTTGAGAGATGGTTTGTCTTGGCCATCGGAGTTAGACTCCGTGAATAGAAACATTGGCACGTTGTCATAGGTGACGATGTGTTGGATCGGGACATAAAGTGAATTGATTTGGATTAATAATTCTGTCTTGGCAAATCGATTCACTTTAGACAGTCATTTGTATTGTATCTTAATCCTGAGATGAATAGTGGGTCCGTTGTCTCGACTTGTGTCTTTTGATGTACCAATGGGTGACTCCCACATCTCTATAGTGGTATGCATGCCGGTACATTGGAGGCATGACTCTTGATAGCGTAGACTTGTTATTAATAGATATGGAATCCATAGCTCCTCTTTAGGAGTAATGATATCCTCTTATATGCGTTGTCCTGTGATTGGAAAACTGGAGCGCTCAACTATTTGGATACATAGGTGTAACCAAATGGTATACTATCTTTGGATGGTAAGTTTTCTAATGGTGAGATAATGGAACGTAAGATAAAAATAATCGAGAAGGTAAGACAGAACTTGTCGTTAAGCCGATTATGGATTATCATATGGGGATACGATGCACTATGATATGTCATGGAGACTTGGCTACACGAGCTTCGTAATTCTATAAAGTTCGAGAGTGCAGCTCCAAGCTTTTAGTGGAGTAGCGTTGGAGTTGATAATTGTGAAATGTATATCTGGGATATTGGGTTTCAAAATTATCATGAGCTTGAACTTTATAGGTCCATTTTGGTCCCTTTTGCTAGCTCACAAAATCCTGTAATGACACGGCGTGCTTTTCCAATAATTGGTGACTTATGTCGGATTTATCAGATTGGTTTAAAATTTATAAGAATCAAATAATTCATGTCTGTTTATCGGTTGAATTAATTTTGTAAGAAATTAGTTCAAGATAAACTTGTTGAATTATTGCGATCAGATAATTCTTGTCTATTTATCGGTTGATTTAATTTTGGATAAATTAGATCAAGATAAACTTGTAGAATTATTGTGAATTGATTTATTTTCTTAGAGATTATCTTGATAAAGTTTATTTTGATCAGATATCTTCTCTATTGGGTTATTTGAATCAAAACTGAGACTTTATCCTTTAGAATCTCGAGTGGAAAATAAAAGATTCGCAGAGATTTTTTCTCGGGAGTTTGGCTTGTCGAACTGGCCTGTTCGGCCTGCCGATTAGCGGGAGATAAGATTACACGTTTTCACGCAGATCTTATCAGATATTGATTCAAACTTGATTCTGTTTTGAGTTTTTGAGACCTAATCTGATACAGACTGACCCCAGGACCAGTAGCTATAAAAAGGGAGTGAGTCTTATGATTTACTCAGATCAATTGAGAGATTAAGAGTGATACTCTTCTAGTGAGCATCTGAAAACTCCCTGAGAGCTTTTGTTCACAAATCACGAACACTAGCTTTGGGTTCTCTCTATTGGTTGGAAGGAGAGTCACCGGTGGAAGAGCTGTACGTGTGAGCTCACACTCACTCCGGTTGTGGATAGAGAATAGCAAAGAAGAACAGTTGGTTGGGGCTCTTCTGGAACGTTACTTCTCTACACGGGTTGCGGAGGTTCTTCGACACACTGAGGTTAGCAAGATCTGTTTAATTTATACATATAACATGTCAAACTTGTGTTTTGGAAATTACTCTGATGAATTTTTTTTTAAATTCCGCTGCACACTTTGTTTCGAACAATTGGTATCAGAGCCGAGGTTTTTACATAAATTTGCAAGTTTGTGATCATGTTATATGCATAAAATTTTTGATCTTAATCTCTCCTATGCTTGAATTGAATTTTATAGAGAGATGACACTCTAGGTTTCTATATAATATATATGTTGTCATGGATTATGTGGTGAATGTTTATTAATTAATTATGGTTGATTAAATCGTTGTTTAATTATTTATTAATTAATTAATACCAGTTATGGTTCCTTAGAGGTTAGAATGTGTATCTAGGTTTTTAATGTAATTAGATGGTGGACTATCATCTCCGTCTAGGAATTGTTATTTAACTTTTAATTTGTAAGAATTTTGTAATTAAATAATTATTCTGAGAAGACGGATCTTAAAGATTGATAATGGCGCCTCCAGGTATTTCCTGAGTCTCTAATTTTATGTTTTTGAATTGTTAAAAATAAAATTGATGAATTGTATTAAAATTGTATTTTCTGGATTAAGGGTTTCCTGTACGGTCGGCATGCCGAACCTCACAGTTCGGTAGGCCGAAGGTCACAGATCGATAGGCCGGATGTGTGGTCCTGCAAACCGACAGTGGGGCAGAAAATTTGGTGCTCTGTATGCAGGCCGAACTTTCAGTTCGACAGGCTGAACCTGCATGGATCGACAGGCCGATGTATTAGATCGACAGGCCGATGAAGCAAGACCGACATGCCGATCACCTAGATCGGCCTGCCGATCGAGAGCTACCGGGTGTCCAGAAAAGGTGCAATTTTTTCAGTGCAGTTTTAATTTTATTTTTGAGACGATTTTGAGAAACATTAAATTTGAATATGACCGGAAATATGAAGTATTCGATTCATACGGGATTGAAGACTTGAAGATGCATATTACATGAAGAAGGATACAGCTTGAGGATTCAAGGATGAAGAATCGATAAATGTCTCGATTATTCTCTTGTAATCTTAGTTTTCTATTCTCTAGGGTGGAACCATAATATTACGGTTATTATTATTTTGCTTGTAGCTTTGCTTGATTGCTTTGCTTGTCTGCATTATAGTATGATTTACCATGTATATTGATAACATGTCATATAGAATAGGGAGTGCTGCTCATATTAAAATTGTTCATGCATGATTTTAAAATAAAACCTTGACTTCAAAAGATTGAGTGGGAGAAGGTTTTCGAAGAGAGGACCTAAGGCCTCCATCGTTGGTCCATAGGAAGAACATGGTGGTCCCGACCCCTAGGAAGGGATTTCTATCATGAACCAGATTGGATCTCTGAAAGGATAAGGTATTTTAGTATGATTTATGGTTGCACACCCCTAGGTGGTGATTATAAATCATGGATAAAATATTGAAACAGTGGTTATACACTCACGTTAATTTTATTATTAACCTCCCCTAGGAGCTCTGTTAATAAAATTAATGGCCAAAGAAACGATTATTAGTATATGCTGGATCATACGGGTCCTGGATGTCATATATTAATCAGGAGGGGATCCGTATTCCTGATTGAATTTAGCATGACTCCCCTAGGAGCTTGTTGAATTCTGAGTTAGGAATTATCGTTGTAAGGTTGTGATATTTTCAAGGTTTTGACACATAAACACATTTGTATGATTTTACATGATTGTGTTATCTTACTAAATTATTATATATGTTTGCTTATGTTTGGTATATGATTCTTTATTGTAGATTGAAAATGTCTAAAAAAGCTTTATCATCGATACTTGACAAAAACCAATTAACCAGTGAGAACTATAACGATTGGAAACGAAACCTGGACATCGTCCTATCATTTGAGAAACTGAAATATGTACTGACAACTTCTTGTCCTTTCGAGCCTACGGGAGACTCAAGTAATGAGCAATTCCAAGCGTACGATCGCTGGAAAGATGCTAATGATCAGGCCCGCTGTTATGTTATGGCTAGCATGAACAACGTGCTGTAGGCTCAACATCAGGATTATGAGACTGCGAAGCAGATCTTGGATAATCTTGATGATATGTTTGGAGGCCAGGCCATAACGAAGTGGCAAGGGGCGACTCGAAAACTCTTAAACTGTAGACAGAGACCGGGGACATCTGTAAAGGAGTACATGATGTTGGTCATGGGTTACCTCGCTGAGGCTCAAACCAATGGAGCCGACATCGATGCTGAAACTCAGATGACTATGGTCTTTGAGACTCTGTCTAAGGAATTTATTCCATTTAGAGCTACTTTTAATTTAAGTAATAGACGGGATATGACCTTGACAGAACTGATGAAACAGTTACAGGAGTTTGAACTGCTGATCAGGGAGTCTCCTGCTGGTGGTGAGGCCAATGTGGTAGCTGCTTCTGGTTCCAATCCTAACTCAGGGAATGGAAAGAATCAATGGGCCAAGAGTGGGAAGTCTTCTATTCCTGCTGCTACTAAGAGCAAGAAGAAGAAGAAGAAGAACCCAAAGAAGCTTAAATGCTTCTTCTGTGGTAAGGTCAGGCATATAAAGAACCATTGCAAGGACTTCCTTTCCAAGGGAGGTAGGTGTGATCTTCTATATTTAGAAACTTATTTGGTTGAGGAATCCAGTGACATCTAGGTTATAGATTCCGGTGCAACTAATCATGTTTGTGTTTCTCTGTAGGGATTCAAAGAAACGAGAAGTCTACTTTGTGAAGACTTAACGCTTCGAATGGGCGATGGATCCTTGGTCTCAACGGAAGCAGTGGGAGATGTCCATCTTTATTTTGATAATTATAGGAATTTAATTTTGCGAGATTGTTTTTATGTTCCTAAATTTAAAAGGAATTTAATTTCTGTATCGTCTTTATTTAAAGTCTCCTACGTGGTATCTTTTAATGAAAAAGTGGTGATTCGTAAAAACAAATCTTTTATCTGTTCTGGACGGATGCAAAATAATCTATATTTTATCAAACCTAAGATGGACTTATTGCTTAATGCTGAGATAAATGATAATAACTCAAAACGACTTAAAACTTCTCACTCTAATAAGACTTATCTTTGGCATTTGCGCCTTGGCCATATTAACCTGAATAGGATTCAAAGGTTGGTAAGGGATGGACCTTTAAGTCACTTAAAGGTGGGATCTATACCTCAATGTGAGTCTTGTTTGGAGGGTAAAATGACCAAAAGACCATACGGGTCTAAGGGCAATAGGGCTGAAGGGGTTCTAGAACTTGTGCATAGTGATGTTTGCGGACCAATGAACATCCGGGTAGGAGGAGGGTATGAGTACTTCGCCACTTTTATTGACGATTACTCGAGATATGGGTATGTGTATCTAATGCACCACAAAAATGAAACTTATGATAAGTTTAGGGAGTTTCGGGTTGAGGTGGAAAGCCAATTGGGTAGACCCATAAAGGCACTTCGATCTGATCGAGGTGGGGAATACCTTTCTGATGAGTTCTTGGGACACTTGTTAGAGAATGGGATTTTATCCCATTTGACTGCGTCGGGCACTCCGCAGCAGAATGGCATAGCGGAGAGAAGGAATAGGACTTTGTTGGACATGATTAGGTCCATGATGAGTTATTCATCATTACCTTTATCCTTTTGGGGATATGCACTACAAACCGCGTGTTATCTTTTGAACAATGTGCCTTCAAAATCGGTCCCTAAAACTCCTCATGAGTTGTGGACAAGACGAAAGACATCCTTAAACCATATTCACATATGGGGATGTCCAGCTCATGTCCTTTTTAAGGATCCGAATAAGTTGGAAGCATGTTCGGAAGTTTGCGTGTTTGTAGGATATCCAAAAGGGACTAAAGGGCGTTATTTTTATAACCCAAAGGAAAATAAAGTCGTGGTTTCCACTAATGCAACTTTCCTTGAGGAGAGTTACATGAACAACTTTAAACCTCGAAGCAAAGTGGTGTTTGAGGAGTTAAGGGGTGATCCGTTCACTCCGAAGGTTCCGAACGAAACCATTCCGATTGGTGTAGAAAAACCAAACAAACCTGAACAACAATCTCAGGGGCTTCGGCGTAGTGGGAGGATCGGGCGTCAACCTAAGAGGTATATGTTCAATGGGGAGGTCTTCTTGGCTGAACCAGATGAACATGACAGGGATCCTTATACTTACGCAGAAGCTATGGAGGATGTTGATTCAAGACTCTTGACAGAGGCCTTGAACACAGAAATGAAGTCTATGGTGACTAATCGTGTCTAGGAGCTTATGGATCTTCCCGAAGGGGTAAAACCCATAGGGTGTAAGTGGATCTACAAGAGGAAAAGAGGAGTGGATGGAAAGGACAAAACCTTTAAGGCTAGACTGGTAGCTAAGGGTTATACGCAAAAGGAAGGAATCGATTATGAGGAAACCTTTTCGCCTGTAGCCATGCTTAAGTCCATCTGGATTCTCTTGTCCATAGCTGCCACTCTCGACTACGAGATTTGGCAGATGGATGTCAAGACGGCTTTTCTGAATGGCTATCTTGACGAGTCCATCTATATGGAACAACTAGACGGGTTCAAGGTCGCGGGTCAAGAGGGTAAGGTTTGTAAGCTGTTAAAGTCTATTTATGGACTTAAGCAGGCTTCTCATTCTTGGAACATAAGATTTGATTAAGTGACCAAGACTTATGGGTTCTCACAAAATGTGGATGAACCATGTGTTTACAAACACATTAAGGATGGGAAGGTGGTTTTTCTACTGCTCTATGTAGATGACATTCTGCTAATTGGCAATGACGTTGGGGCATTGTCATTGGTCAAATTATGGTTGACCAAGCAGTTTGACACGAAGGACTTGGGTGAGGCTAATTTTGTTCTAGGTATCCAGATCTTTCGAGATAGGAAGAACAAAATGATAGCTTTGTTACAGGCTGGCTACATAGATAAAATTCTCAGGAGGTTTGTAATGCAGGATTCCAAGAAAGGTGGGCAACCATCTAGGTCTGGAATTACTCTTTCTAAGAAAGACTCTCCAAAGTCTTATGAAGAAAGAGAATACATGAAGAAGGTGCCTTATGCTTCGGCAGTGGGTAGTCTCATATATGCCATGCTTTGCACACGACCGGATATTAGCTATGCGGTCGGGATTGTAAGTCGATTTCAGGCGGATCCAGGACCAAACCATTGGGTTATGGTAAAGCATATTTTCAAGTACCTAAGAAGGACTCGAGGGTATATGCTTGTGTATTCGGGTGAGGATTTAACTCCTCTAGGATACACTGATTTGGATTTTCAATACTGTCTGGATTCTAGGAAATCGACTTCGGGGTTTGTGTTTACTCTGGGTGGCGGTGCCATCAGTTGGAGAAGTGCGAAGCAATATTGCACTTCAGATTCAACGATGGAGGCCGAGTATGTGGCAGCTAGTGATGCTTCGAAAGAAGCAGTGTGGCTCCGCAAGTTCCTTGGGGATCTTGAGGTAGTTCCTGGTAAGGATAAAGCGGTATCTCTGTACTATGATAACAGTGCGACAGTAGCTAATGCTAAGGAACCAAGATTTCACAAGAAGAGTAAGCATATTGATCGGAAGTATCATGTGATAAAAGACTTCGTTGAGGGCGGGCAAGTCATGGTGTGCAAGATCGCATCAGAGGACAATTTAGCTGATCCATTTACGAAGACACTTACTGGGAGAGTCTTCGAGAGGCATGTGGAAGCTATGGGGATGCGAAATTTGTTGTATTTACTTACTTAGTGCAAGTGGGAGATTGTTAGACATATATGCCCTAAGGAGTAAAAATGTAATACATTTTTGGAGACATTTTTATCAATAAAGAATTTATTCATTTATATATACCAAATCTTGTCCTCTTTACGTTCATATTTGTTGAATGTATGATAAGCAAAGAGTAGTCTGAGACTGTCAGTCCAAACTTTAAGGATTGGGCATATGATGGGATGATTATGTGGTAGACACGATTCTTAACGTGATGGTCTAAAACATATGATCCGCAATCGAGGGAATAAAGTTGGGCGCTTTATTCATGTAAAGATTGTTATGTTGTCTATATCCCTTTTGGGAGATGGTTTGTCTTGGCCATCGGAGTTGGACTCCGTGAATAGAAACATTGGCATGTTGTCATAGGTGACGATGTGTTGGATCGGGACATAAAGTGAATTGATTTGGATTAATAATTCTGTCTTGGCAAATCGATTCACTTTAGACAGTCATTTGTATTGTATCTTAATCCTGAGATGAATAGTAGGCCCGTTGTCTCGACTTGTGTCTTTTGATGTACCAATGGATGACTCCCACATCTCTATAGTGGTATGCATGTCGGTACGTTGGAGGCATGACTCTTGATAGCGTAGACTTGTTATTCATAGATATGAAATCCATAGCTCCTCTTTAGGAGTAATGATATCCTCTTATATGCGTTGTCCTGTGATTGGAAAACTGGAGCGCTCAACCATTTGGATACATAGGTGTAACCGAATGGTATACTATCTTTGGATGGTAAGTTTTCTAATGGTGAGACAATGGAACGTAAGATAAAAATAATCAGGAAGGTAAGACAGAACTTGTCCTTAAGCCGATTATGGATTATCATATGGGGATACGATGCACTATGATATGTCATGGAGACTTAGCTACACGAGCTTCGTAATTCTATAAAGTTCGAGAGTGCAGCTCCAAGCTTTTAGTGGAGTAGCGTTGGAGTTGATAATTGTGAAATGTATATCTGGGATATTGGGTTTCATAATTATCATGAGCGTGAACTTTATAGGTCCATTTTGGTCCCTTTTGCTAGCTCACAAAATCCTATAACGACACGACGTGCTTTTCCAATAATTGGTGACTTATGTCGGATTTATCAGATTGGTTTAAAATTTGTAAGAATCAAATAATTCATGTCTGTTTATCGGTTGAATTAATTTTGTAAGAAATTAGTTCAAGATAAACTTGTTGAATTATTGCGATCAGATAATTCTTATCTGTTTATCGGTTGATTTAATTTTGGATAAATTAGATCAAGATAAATTTGTAGAATTATTGTGAATTGATTTATTTTCTTAGAGATTATCTTGATAAAGTTTGTTTTGATCAGATATCTTCTCTATTGGGTTATTTGAATCAAAACTGAGACTTTATCCTTTAGAATCTCGAGTGAAAAATAAAAGATTCACGGAGATTTTTTCTCGGGAGTTTGGCCTGCTAAATGACGTGGTCGGCCTGCCGAACTGGCCTGTTCGGCCTGCCGATCAGCGGGAGATAAGATTACACATTTTCACACAGATCTTATCAGATATTGATCCGAACTTGATTCTGTTTTGAGTTTTTGAGACCTAATCTAATACGGACTGACCCCAGGACCAATAGCTATTAAAAGGGAGTGAGTCTTATGATTTACTCAGATCAATTGAGAGATTAAGAGTGATACTCTTCTAGTGAGCATCTGAAAACTCCCTGAGAGCTTTTGTTCACAAATCACGAACACTAGCTTTGGGTTCTCTCTATTGGTTGGAAGGAGAGTCACTGATGGAAGAGCTGTACGTGTGAGCCCACACTCACTCTGGTTGTGGATAGAGAATAGCAAAGAAGACCAGTTGGTTAAGGCTCTTCTGGAACGTTACTTCTCTACACAGGTTGCGGAGGTTCTTCGGCACACTGAGGTTAGTAAGATCTGTTTAATTTATACATATAACATGTCAAACTTGTGTTTTGGAAATTACTCTGATGAATTTTTTTTTTAAAATTCCGCTGCGCACTTTGTTTCCAACAGTTTATAATGTACCAGCCACTTTTCAACATTGTATGATGGCCATTTTTTCTGATATGGTTGAGAAATTCATTGAAATTTTCATGGACGACTTTTCTATTTTTGGCTCATCATTTGATTCATGCTTACATAATTTGGCTTTAGTGTTACAAAGATGTGAGGAAACTAACCTTGTTTTGAATTGGGAAAAGTGTCACTTTATGGTACAAGAAGGAATTGTGCTTGGACACAAGATCTCTAGAAGCAGCATAGAAGTCGATCGAGGCAAGGTGGAGGTTGTTGCAAAACTACCTCCACCTACATTTGTGAAACTTTTTGTAGATTCTTGGGACATGCGGGATTTTTTAGGCTGTTCATAAATGATTTCTCTAAAATTACTAGACCTCTAGACCTCTATCTAATTTGTTGGTTAAAGATGCTCCATTTGTTTTTTCCGATGAATGCTTGCAGGCTTTTAACACATTGAAGGAAAAGTTCATGTCAGCACCAGATTGGGATTTACCCTTTGAGCTCATGTGTGATGCAAGTGATTCTGCAGTTGGAGCAATGCTGGGCCAAGGAAAGAATGGAATTTTTCAATCCATCTATTATGCCAGTCGGACCTTGTCGGGAGCACAATTGAACTACACAACAACCAAAAAGGAACTTTTGGCGGTAGTTTTTGCTATTGATAAATTTTGTTCTTATTTGATTGGGTCTAAAATAATTGTGTACCCTGATCATTCTGCATTGAAGTACTTGATAGAAAAGAAGGAATCCAAACCCAGGTTAATCAGGTGGATCTTGTTGCTACAAGAGTTTGATTTGGAAATCAAAGATAAGAAAGGAACTAAAAACCTAGTTGCAGATCACTTGTCTAGAATTCCTAATCATGATGAAGTGGGAAGCCTAATTCTGGAGGAATTTCCTAACGAGCAGGTATTTTCTATCAAGTCTACATGAGCCCCCTAGTATGTTGATTTTGTAAACTATTTGGCAAGTAATGTTCTACCCCCTAATTTGTCATATCAATAAAAGAAAAAAATTCTTTTCTAATGTTAAACATTATTTTTGGGAAGAGCCATTCTTGTTTAAAGTTTGTGTAGATCAGGTGATAAGAAGATGCGTTCCTGAGGATGAAATGGTAAGTATCTTATAACTTTGTCATGATGGAGAGGCCGGTGGCCACTTTGGTAGTTCCAAAACTACAGCTAAAGTGTTGCAATCAGGCTTCTATTGGCCCACACTGTTCAAAGATGCACACTCTTATGTAGCTGCATACGATAGATGCCAAAGAACTGGAAACATTTCCAAGAAGAATGAAATGCCTTTAAACAATATTATTGTTTACGAATTATTTGATGTTTGTGGCATTGATTTCATGGGACCATTTCCACTTTCATTTGAGAATAAATATATCTTGGTAGCTATAGAGTATGTGTCTAAGTGGGTAGAGGCTACGGTTGTGCCAACAAATGATACTAAGGTCGTGGTCAAATTCTTGAAAAAGAACATTTTTACCCGATTTGGCATTCCTAGGGCAATCATAAGTGATCAAGGGTCGCATTTTAGTAGTAAGCAATTTGAGGCACTTTTGGGTAAATATGGGGTCACACATAAGGTTGCACTAGCTTATCACCCTCAGACTAGTGGTCAGGTGGAGGTTTCAAATAAGGAAATCAAGAGGATTTTGGAGAAAATGGTGAATGCCTCTAGGAAGGATTGGTCTCTTAAGATGGATGACACACTTTGGGCATATAGGACTGCATTCAAAACTCCTATTGGGATGTCCCCTTTTAGGCTAATATTTGGAAAAGTATGTCACTTTCCAGTGGAGCTAGAACATAGGGCTTATTGGGCAATTAAATTCTTGAATTTTGATGTGCATATGACCGGTGAGGCTAGATTGTTGCAACTGAATAAGTTGGATGAATTTCGGCTTGATGCTTATGAAAATGATAAGCTTTACAAGGAGAAAACAAAAAGATGGCATGATAAGCACATTCTTAGAAAAGCTTTTGTAGTTGGTCAACAGGTTTTGCTCTATAACTTTGGCCTTAAATTGTTTCCAGGTAAGCTGAAGTCTAGGTGGTCTGAACCGTTTACAATAACACAAGTCTTTCCATCTAGAGCAATAGAGGTTACACATGACACCAAAGGCACATTTAAGGTCAACGGTCAGCGTTTGAAGCCCTACTTTGGCGATGGTTTTAACAGGCATAAAACCACCATTGAGTTACAATCTCCTATAGAGTGATAGTTGAGATAGTCTGGCTGAAGACTATAAAGCAAGTGCCCTTTGGGAGGCAACCCAAGCATTACCCTTTCTATCATGTCGTTCCTAAAAAAAATAAATAAAATAAAATAAAAATTAAATAATAAAATAAAAAAAATTTAGATTACTTTTGTTTCTCAGAGTTTTTATCTTTTATGTAGGTGTTGAAGTCAACAAGGGAGCTTATACAAGAAAAAGCCTTTAGGTAAATTGAGTTTTTGGCAGAACCCAAGTGTCACATCCCTCAATTTGGAGCACTACGACGCTCATGTGGGGACGATCAGAATCACTTTTAGTAGAAGCCAAAGCGCTGCGGTGCTATAATTCTAGAGTCACGGCGCTCATCTAGGATGCTCACCATTACTTTCGGGTAGAGGCAACGCGCTGCAGCATTGTTAGTATAGCACTGCAGTGCCCAAAAAAAAGAAGTAAAAAAAAGGAGAGACATGCAGATTCGTATAGTGCTACAGTGCTACCATTCCAGTGCTACGACGCTGTAACACGGTGCCCAAAAAAAAACTGCTTCAATACACCCACTCACCCACTTTCCCATATTCTCACCCATTCACTTTCTCTCACTAAAACCCTAACTTCTCTTTCTCTCACTTCTTTTTCTCTCTCTCTCTAGAAAACCTTGCAACAAGCAACCTCCCCAATGTTTTGGCTGCATTTCCCCCCCTTTTTCAACTCCATTGTTGGAGGTCAAGGGCTTTTCCACAAGGCTTCCTCTCTTCTCACCAAGTAAGTCATCTCCTTTCCATATTTTTATTTGTGATTTTCCATGAAGATTAAAGCTTCATAGTATATTTGTGATTTCAATTTTACAATAAACTATCAAGTTAGGATTTACTTTGAGCATTTAAGGTGTTTTGGTGTTTTTTTTTTTCGCAAGTGGAGTTTTGGAATTGTTGGGTGTCCTGTATACAGTTTTAGGGAATAGTCATTGATGTTGAGTGCTTAGTTTTTTGGAGTGTTCTTTCAGAAACAAACAAAAATATAAAAAAATTTAATAATAATAATATAAAAATGGCTTTTAAGTGTGCACAAACTCCCGCCTCATCATCCACCCCATCCAATCGCTTTGTGAGCGAGGCAGCTCAAAAACGACACAATGATGCAATTATCAAGAAAACTATAGTGCCAGAGTAGGGATTAGATCCCAGTGATGGTTTTTCTATAGCATTCATTAATATGGTTATGAGAAGGGGATGGAGTAAGTTCATTGAACAACCTGAGGTTGCTGTGGTCCCCATTGTCTGAGAGTTCTATGCCAATGCACAAGAGCATGACTATCTTCAGGTAAGAGTAAGGGGTAAGCTGGTTCGTTTTGATGAAACCACCATTAATAGGTATTATGGGCTTCGTCACATTGACATTGAGGAATATTATGAGTATTTGAGTGAGGACTTGGACTATAAGGAAGTCCTTCAGACGGTGGCTCTTCCAAGTATAGAGTGGAAATTAACAAGTTCCCATCTGCCACATTGGATAAGGAAAATAAAACCTGATTATATTTTCTTGCTACCAAATTGATGCCTGTAATGCATTTTTCTGATGTTACCAAGGATAGAGTTGCCTTGTTATTTGCCATTGTTACAGGTAAAACTATTGATGTTGGGAAGGTGATCTAAGATAACATTTTTCGAACCGCTAGCGGTTCAACGACTGGCAGCTTAGGTCATTCTTCCCTCATCACCAGGCTGTGCATAGATGCCAGAGTCCATTTTGACCAAGGAGACGCACTGTTGCAACCGATGAAGATCAATAATAGAAAAGTCTTGGAAAGCTTCCGAGACCAAGATGGTCATTCCCAGCCTCGACGGCGCTCAGTTGCTTCTTCCTCAAGCCAGCCCCCATAACCTGAACACCTTGAGCCTACCGATCCATCGCCTTCCATCCCTGCTTTAGGCATGCAAATCACTGATCACTTGCATCGTTTGGAACTGGGCTTGGAATTCAACATTGCCATGCGCGGGCAATTGCTCGACACTTGGGCATAGATGAATCTCAACTGCCACCTCCGCCGCATTTTCCTGATAGCCATGAGCCCTGATTTCAATTTCAATATTTGTTTTATTAGTTAGGTGTTTTTCTTTTTGTTATCAAGTTATTTAGGTTCTTTCATTTTGTTTTCTTTGTTTTTTCAGGTTCCCTTTTGGATTTCACACATCTACTACAAGTCACATTGGCCTTATTCTTTGCTCAAGGGGTTTCCTTTCCCTTTTCTTTTTTCTTATTTGTGCATTAAGGGCACTGCTTTATTTACTTTGGGGAAGGGGAGCAAAATTTCCCTTATCTTGTTATCAAAAATCTTATTTGAAAATTTTGTTTTGTTAACCCTTTTTGAAACTTGAAATGATACATACCTGCAATGATAAATCTGGATATGATTGAATCCTTTATTTGGAAGTCCTACAATTTTTAGGGGGTGTGAAGTTTTGTCTAAATTTGCGATGGATTTGTTATTTAATTTTAATTCTGAATTTATGATCCATTTATTGAGCACGAGAACCTTGAATTTTTGAATTGTGTGTATGTCCAGTTGATGGTCACCCATGTTTTAGAATTCATCAGATTTTCTCTCAAGGCGAAATCCTAGGCTACATTTGATTGAAAATATGATTTAGGCTATTTTTGGATCGTTTGAGCCTTTCAAGCCAACCTTGTTTATATATCCCTAGTTAACCCATTGAGCCATGATACAGAATTCATTCTTTCTTTGTCACTCGCATTTATTAACCTAGCCAAAAATTATACCTTGTCCTACACCTCTGAACATGTTGATTTTTAAAGTGTTGTGAGCGTAATTAGGAGTTAGGGTGGATCGAGGAAGTTGTTGAGTTTGTTATTTGATTAAAGACGTTATTTTGAGCATGGAAGCTATTTTGAGTTTAGAGGTTATTGAGTCTATTATTTATTTGATTTCATTATTTGATGCACCTTGCTAAATGCATGTCATATATCCAGCAAGTTTGCAGGTGTAAAAAAAAAAAAATCCGCAAAATCAAAAAAAAAGAAAAAATAAAAAAAATCACACAACAGCACAAAGTAAAAGGGGTTGGGAATGACAACAGTAACTGGTGAAAGGGGTTGAAAAGAGTGTAATTGAGGATGATGAAGTAAGCTCTAAGTGATCTTTGAAATCAACGTGGGATGGGTGAATTGAGCTTAAATTGACTTTTATCTCACCTCTAGCCCAGGCTTACGTTACAAGCCGAATAAAGTCCTAATGATTTTGGTCAGATGGTTGGCCTACATTAGTGGAGAAAGAAATGAAAGGTGAACTTATAAAACTTAGTCTTTATAGAATCCTTAAGGATTCACATATCTATGTGGATGTCTCTGAACTGCACACAATTTGAAAAGAGTGGGAAGCACACACACACTTAGGTCATGGAATTAGAATTAGTCTTAACTAGCAAATCGATCTCAATGTTTGGATGGAAATTTGTTCTCTTCTTTGAATCATAGGAGGGGAAAATTTTGGAGGATATCTTGAAGGATTTGTTGTTCCATGTTTGTGTTATTTCTTGGTTTTGCTTGAGGACTAGCAAAAGTTAGTTTGGGGCGTTTTGATAACTCTAGTTTATAGAGTTATTTAGCCACTTTTAATTAGTGAATAATGCTATGTTCTTGAGAAAAATCATGTGAAATACCCATTTTTATAAAGGTTTGCTTTTAATGATGTAGGTTGAAGAAAAAGAAAAGAAAAGGGAGCAAGAGCACAAGAAAATGGAGAAAAAATACAAATCAAGCAAGAAACTAGAGGGAAGCACCTTGGCAGAGAAGTAGCGCTGCGGCGCCCATAAGGAGCACCATGGTGCCAGAGTTTGGCCTTCTTAATTCTTCGTTGGCAGAGAGCCAATGCCGCAGCTCGAGAATTGGAGCGTTGTGGCGCTACGATGAAACTTTGACAGCGCTGTGGCACTAGAAAAGAGGGCCGTGGCGCAAGATGTGATTCTTAGGCGTGATTTCTGGACGTGAAAAAATGGACTTAGTTAACCTAAGAGTAGTATAAATAGATGAGGATGTAACTATCAAAAGATGATCTAGGGTTTTTATTTTCAGAGCATCATTGAATTTTTTAGGAGCTTTCAAGCAATTTGGAGTAAGAAGTGCGAGATTGGTGACAAAATTTCTTGTTCTCTTAACTCCTTATGTTTGATTTAATTGAAATTTTAGTTTTTGTTTCTCTTTCAATTATGTTCTAATTTTCTTAGTTAGGGCTACGATGTAGCCTAATCACAATGCTATAAATTTCATATTTATTTATGCACCATAATTGATTTTATTCATGTGAGTTATATGTTATTGTTTGTAATGGCTTTAAATGATTAGCTGCCATTTAAATGATCTGATGTGCATGTTTGAAACTGAGAAGGGAGAATATGCAGATGCTTCATATAACATATAACCATGAATTAAATGTGGATAGAGATATACTATGTTATTTATGTGGCTTTTGGTGATAAGATGACCCAAAAGATTCATTCTAAAACAGGAATATTCATGGATCTTAATGCACTTAGGTTTATTTAAATTCACATAGAGATATAGTGGATTAATAAACTGAGTAGGCGTGCTATACCTAGAGATAGGATAGTCAATAAATTGGGAATTTTTGCCATCACATATATATTATCAATCAGGGTGTGTAATTATATGGAATTCACATCTAACGATTATGGTGAAATCGGATGCTTTAACGCTTAAGTCTCATTGGTTTTATTCCTTTAATTCAATTATATTCTTTTCTTAAATTAGTTTTAAGTTTAGTATTATGTTTGGTTTCATTTCAACTTCATTTGATTTGCTAGATAAATTTTAGGGTTAATCCAATTTTAGCAATTAATTAGGTTATATGATTCAATAGTCCCTGTGAGACGACACTCTTGCTTATTACTTTATTACTTGATCGATAATGTGCACTTGCGTTTGTGGATTTTACCAAACAATGCTTGAGGTTTATTTACAAACACTTAAGCTCAAGAAATACTTGATTAGTGAGTAAAATACTCACTCATTAAATATCCACAAACTTAATTATTTGCATGTCCTCAAGCAAAACACAAGAAAAATGAGAAACAATAAAATTTAATCCAACAAGAAAACTAATGAAAACTAAAGTGTGAGCTTCATATCCATTTGATAACTAGGAAAGCATCTCAAAAGCCATAAAGTGCTCCAAAGCCTAAAGGAGATGCAAACATTGATATTATTTAGAATTTCAACATTAAGCACTGATTTCAGTCCATTCAAGGCTCTTTAAGTATAAATGTGTGCTAAATCACTATCACTCTAACAATTGAACCCTGGATAGACTTATGTGCTCAGACAAATGATGAGAAATATCTAGATAATGAAATTTGGAACTACCATAAGCCCATTGTTTGCGTCACTCTCCACTAATGTAGGTTAGTGTGACACCAAAGATTATAAGGACTTTCATGGCTTGTAATTGCAAGACCAAGGTGAAGGGTAGGTGAGAAAGGATAATTTTCTTGGCTTGGATCACCCTAGACATGTAATGCACCTTATGGATCTTGCATAAAACAAATGAAAAATCATACACCAACTGCCAAATTTGATTAATCCTCTACTATCAAGCATCCTTACAAAACTTTTCTCACAGGCATCTGCAAAGCTCAAAAACAGAAACTTTGTAGGAATTTATTCTCATTTTGTTCTTTTCTTTTATTTATTTCTTTCCTATCATTTTTCATTTTTCATTTTTCTTGAAATGAAGCACCCCCAAAACTTTTATGGTTTTATATACTTGGATAGTGAAAGGGGGAGGGGGTGGGTGGGACCATAAATGAAACCAAACCATAAGGAAGACAAATAAGAAATAACAAGAAAACAAATAAGAGTTACTCTACGGATACAACCTAACCACAAATGAAATTCACACCATTTTCATGGTTGCTCTCAACAATCAATCTTTAAATTCAAGCAATGATGTAAACATGCCTATTAATGATAGGTTAAATGAAAGGAAATTCATGAAATGAATAAGTTAAGCTTATGTGGGTAATGAAACAAATAGGGTCAATGGGAGAACTAATGATGAATTTTTTCCTAGGTTGGCTTCAAAGGCTCAAATGATCTAATGAATGCCTAAATCATTTTCTCCAATGACATCTAACCCTAGGATTTCATCTCAAGTTTCAGTAAAATAGGTTCTAGAGTTCATGAGATATCAAAGCCTATCTAATACACATAAGTGATCTCCAAAAGTTCAAAATTTCAAGTGTTCATGATTTATGATGCTCAATTGTAGAGAATCAAGAACAAACATCAACCAATGCCAGTCAAGCATACTGAAATCTCAATGAATCACATTTCTAAAGACCTAAGAGAACAAATTGTAGCTAACTTCACCGAATTCTAGTTTATCTCATTTCTCAAAACTCACACTTTATTGAAACAAGTAAGGAAAATACCAATGAAAAAAATAAACGACTTAAACAAAATAAACTTGAACTACCAAACATAAGTGATGGAAGGAAAATTATGTTAATCAACGAAAAAAAATTAAGGCCAAAACCCAACAGGAATAACCAACAATGTGTTCTCTCCCCCAAACTTAAACTAAACATTGTCCTCAATGTTTTGTAACAAAAACATAACAAGGGGTGAGTACATATACCTAGGAGTTGCTAGCCCAATATTTAAGTTTCTTCTATCTTCTCGAATCATTTTTCACCAAGACTTATGTTTTTAAGCTCTTAACTATTTCAGCACCTATTAAAACATAAAAAAATTCAAACACCACAAGATTTTGAAGTAAACTATATGACCATTGTGATTTGATTCCGTAATATAATTTTATTTACTGAATTGAGATTCACTTTGATTAACTGACAGTCTTAATTTTGAGTGACTAATATATTCTTATTTATGAAATGTCTTGTTTGAAATGTTAAGAAGGGAGACTTGGGTCCAAATATCTATGTTTTTGGTAACAAAAACATAAATGATGGCATAAAAAAAAGAAAAAAGGTAGATTTTACGATTGTTTTTTGAGAGTGTTTGGTAACATAGTCGGAAGCAAAACATTGTAGCATGTGGGAGGTTTATACTATAGCAAACTTTTGTGTTATGCTGTAGCATGTGAGAGCCTTGCACTGTAGCACTTGGAACCAATAGGTTTGCTAAACGAAGCAGAACTTTCATCAAATGATCGGATGACACATAGTCAAATGCTAAGTGGTCTTACATCATCACCACTTAAACTTGGGGGAGCTGTGACTAATAGAGGTTCAATGAAGATTTATTAAAGAAAATTTAAAGGTTAAAGATAGATTCAAAATAAATAAAAATCATAAAGCATGCTCCAGAGTCTTGAAAATGTCACATAATAGATCTTTTTAAATAAAATTTTAAATTGACATAATCGAACCATGATTGTACAATGCAATTTACACATTAAGTATAGTACAATGAGAATTAAACAACATAAAGCATGATAGAACAAATTTATTGAAATAAAGTCCTAATTGTGAGATCTGCACTAGAAGCAAGATGAACAATCAACTCAGAATTAACATCAATCATCATCTCGACACTCCTCTTAGTGCTGCTTGGAGGGAGATTAAATAAAATTAAACATAGACAATTAGCAAAAGACCTAGTAGAATATAACTTAACAAAATAATATAATTAATTTAAAAATGAAATTTAAGTAATGGTAGGAATCATAAATCATGATTTTTCACAACTTACTTTTATACCATATATACAAACATAATATACTTATGGTGCAAGCTTCAATCATCTATGCTATAGAGTATACTTGATCGAGCTTTAGCGGCATGGCCCCAAGATTACTCTATGTGTAACCCAATTTCTAATAGTTTATCATGTAAAACTAAACTATCTAAAGGCATGCACTCTTGAACAACGTTTGAAATCCACTTTGCTTAGTATATATTATTTCGAGTCTACATCTCATCTTCAAATCCCAATATTCCAAATATCAAAATTCCAATATTTATATATATACACAATCCCAAAATCCATCCTCTTTAGATAAACATTTTACAAACTTGAATCTACAAATTATATATCATTTTTGAAACATTTAATCATATAGCCAAAACAATATTTTCAAATCATCAGTCATAAGGAAAGGGAAGCATATCCTACCTCTTGGCCAAATAATCTATGGATGAATTCAGTGAGCAAACACATAAGTGCCAAATAGCATCTTAACTTTTAAGTCACATAAAGTTAAAGAAAATAACTTGAATAACAAAACCTCACAACATAAGTTAACATGATGTTTAATTTGTTAATTTGTGTGCCATATATTATAAAATATCCATGATATGGAAATGAAGTTAAATTTAATGTATGGGAAATAATTTATAATCTAAATGACAATAAAGAAGAAAACGACGGAGGAATAAGAAGCATTTTAAATAAAACAGCAATCAAGAGGGGAAACAACATCGTTAGACTAAAGATTAGAATTTGAAAGTCAAAACAAGACTGAAGGCAAAGCTAGGATTCAAAGAAGAAAATGAGAAGCTCAAAACTGACTAAAGCAGGAAATTGGCATGAGGACATGTATAAATAGATTATAAGTCCAAATAAATGTGGCTAATGATAAACAGTGTAGACTGAGTCATTTATTTAAACAATTGTAACACCCCAGTGACTATAAACAGGCATAAGATCTAATAATTTGGACACTATTTGGCCGACTTAAGTATTAATAAGAATTTCTTTGAGGTTTATTCAGTTCTTGAGTCCAAATTGAGTGAAATATTGATTGTTTATCGTTTGAGAGAATTTCAACACAAATATAATGTTAAACATGTTTTAATTCAAAACCAATCAAATTTTAATCATACAATGGTTTAAAAGTGGTTTTCAGAATAAAATATTTAAAATGGGTACGAATTAACACCATATATATATGGGGTTTCTAGGCAAAATCTGACTTGCCGGTGCAAGAGTTAGAGAGCATTTTTTAGCTCTTCGACCGGCCTACCAATTTTTACAACTGGCCTATCATTTGGGGGTAACTAATCTACCATTCTCCGAAATCGGCTTGTTGGTTTACATAGAACTGAAAAAGTTCTAGCTTAACACTACCACAACTATATCAAGTTTTTACTTCCAATTAGTTTATAGAACACATTTATGATGCAAAACACTAAAAACGTTTAGGATCTAACTTGCTAACTAACAAAAAGTTTAGGGGTCTATTTGTAAAAAAAATCTTGGATTATTTTCATCTATCAATTGTTGTTTCTAGCTATTGAACTACAATTGAAATAAATTTAAAATATAATCCTTATCAAACCTATGCTTGTAAGTTCTAAACTTATGCTTCTTACGAGTTTAGTGATGCAATTATAGAAAAATTCTTAATTAATTATATTTACTAATTACTTTGATTTTTTTAGACATGACACTACAGTTTTCAAATTAAAGTGATTTTATATGTTCTATGAAAAATTATGAAAATACATGATTAGAGTTATGCCACGTGATATTATGCCACGTCATGATATGCTATGTTAAGATGTGTTATGTGTATGACTTATTGTGTCTATGTCATGTCATGCTTATGTTATAGTTTATGTTACGTATGATGTTATGTTGTATTAAATTATATTCTATACTCACCTTATACTAAGTATGGTTATGTTCATGTTATGCGGTAGCATGTCATATTGCATACAAATAATAAGACAAGTGAAATGAACGAGATAAGATGAGTTAAGTTAAGTATATCATACCAAACTCTCTACCTACAAGGAGGATTCAAGACCTCTCGATCTATGGGAAGACATTCAATTCAGTTTAATTTATTATCTCGATGTCGTTGGGGACCTCGCAAACCATAACTTATTGATCATTGCATGCAACCAGTACGAATACTTGGGTCCATTAAGTATGACAAGATAAATACATAAGACATGTTCATAATGAAGCATAATCAGCCATGCATGTTTCGATAAATGTTTTAAGTTATGTTTCCTACTTACTAAGCAAAAGCTTATTCAATTATGTTCATGTTGTAAAATCTATCAGCAAAACTTGGTAGGCAGTGGCTAGCTGCAGACGAATGGAGATGCGAATAGATACTGTTTAAAAAATGAATCTTTCATAGTAGGTTTAGAATAAATTATACATGTATGTTTAAATAGTTTTATGTATGCATGTTATTGAACATCGGGGTTGTAGTTATATGACCTTGGCCTAAAAAAATTAAGATTTAAAATGTTACAACAGATACTGCAACAAATATACATAAATTTAAAATAGGTAATTATAATGATATATAACTTTAGAAAAGTCTTAAAAGTTTTTTTTTTTGGAAATTAAGAAATGCTTTAAAAAAGAAAATGTTTTAAGAAATTTTATTACGTTAAAAAATTATTCCACAAATCTAAGTATTTTATGAAAAATATGTTTACGTATATGATGGTGTAATTAAATAACGGCCACGTAGGTAGGTCATTAAAGAGGGAAAGATGGTATTCCTTGGGGTTAGGGCTAGGGTTACGGTTTTTTAATTTGAGGTTATTGAATTTGAGATAAATTAGAGAACTACATGTCTAAAACTTTTTAAAAACTTTAAACATTCTATTTATTAACAAAATTAATTATGTTAATTACTTCTATTAGTTTTAAAAATTTGTTATTTCTTACATATTCTCAACAAAAAAATCTCTTGTTTTTGTTTTTATTTTTTAAATAGAAAACAAGGTTGGTAACCACTTTTTGTTTTTTTTTTAAAAAAAAATAACTATGGAATTACCCTATGTTATTTATACCAAAAAACCTAGCGTTGAGATCAGTTTGACCATAAGCTAGCATTGACCTTGGTTCAATTGATGTCGACCTTGGTTGGCTCACAATCCACTGGCAACACAAATCAACATTGGTCCAATCCTAATCTAACACAAACTCAATTTGAATTTGACCAATCATTTGGATTTTAGCATCATTTCTGGTTCATTGGTCTGACCGTAGTTGGCTCTAACTTGTTAGTTCGACTTAAGTGCCAACCTTGGCCTATCCATTGGACCTAGGCACTTTCTTGTCATTTTGACCTAGGAGTTGATCCCACCCACTTGGTCCCCTTCATTCAATTTGATGCTAGTGCAAGTCTTAACCCCTATGTCTCACCTTGAGTTAGCCCCAACTCATCATGGCACTAACCTCGAGTTTGACCAATATCCACGACTTAAACTTTTGTTTCTAACTCTTACAAAGCAAAAAAAAAAAGTTTTTCTCAATTTAAAAATATTTAAGGATAATTTTATAAAATAAAAACCAATCGGGAAAAAATCTATTAAAGAATAAAAAGAATTAAGGGTTTATTTCACAAATGGTCCTTAAGGTTTACCCTCAGTCCTAGGTTCGAGCCTAAATCTTTCTCTCTAGCGATGGGGAGGCCGCGATGGAGTTGGGCTTGCCATAGATCTGGTAAAGACCCAAAAAAATCAGAACCAGAAACAGAAGAGGGATAGAGAGTCACGGTCTATTGGTAGGGAGAGAAAGTGAAAGGGAAAAGAGGTCACATTGTTTCTTGATTTTTACTTTTTTTATTGTATTTTATATTTTAGTTTTAATTTTTTTAATAAATATTAAATATATTACTAAAATATCCTTGTTAAATAGGTCACATACACCTCATAGAGGGGGAAGTTAAAGGATGTCAGTTAAAATAGTCCCTTTATAACTAAACTTAAAGGTTGGGGTGAGTTGAATTGAAAAAGTTTGGGGACTAAATCGTACCATTTTAAAAAGTTTGGGAATTTACCCTTAAAAGTATTCCCCGTTGGCTCCACGCGCCAAATTTCAAAGCATTTCAATGACCATCTTATGGTTTCCACAAAAAAAAAAAAAAAGAAAGAAAACTAACGTACACTTTACTTTGACTTTATTCAGAACAATTACATTTTCATAACTTGTAGGAAAATCCCAGCAAGGGAAAAGGTAACTCTGTAGCTAGGATTTAGCAATTTCAAGGCCTTGTATATATATATTTACAAACATATTCTCTATTTTTCAATATTGTTACTTTTAATTCCTTTCTTTTATTACTATGTGTAGCATTTGTTGCTAACTTAATACCTTGTAAATATTGATATCTCAGCATCATGTCTAAGAGACCATAGCAGCTTCTGATTCCATACATTAAAACTATTTTGTTCCTTCTTAATTACACAAAACGAGTATGGCTTCTCCTTTCCTGAGAACATACGATGTTTTTCTCAGTTTTAAAGGCTGGGACACCCGTAATACTGTTAGACATGTATGCCCTAAAGAGTAAAAATGTAATAAGTTTTTAGAGATATTTTTATCAATAAAAATTTATTCATTGTTTATATACCAAATCTTGTCCTTTTTACATTAATATTTGTTGAATATATGTTAAGCAAACAATAGTCTAAGACTGTCAGTCTAACCCTTTAAGAATTAGGCATATGATGGACATATTATGCGAAAGACACGATTCTTAAGGTGACGGTTTAAATCATAAGATCTACAATCGAGGGAATAAAGTTGGGCGCTTTATTCATGTAAAGATTGTTATGTTGTCTATATCCCTTTTGGGAGATGGTTTGTCTTGGTCATCGGAGGTGGACTCCATGAATAGAAACATTGGCATGTTGTCATAGGTGACGATATATTAGATTGGAACATAAAGTAAATTGATTTGGATTAATAATTCTGTCTCGGCAAATCGATTCACTTTAGACAATCATTTATGTTGTATCTTAATACTGAGATGGATAGTGGGCCCGTTGTCTTGACTTGTGTCTTTTGATGTACCAAAGGGTGACACCCACATCTTGATAGTGGTATGCATGCTGGTACATTGGAGGCATGACTCTTTATAGCTTAGACTTGTTATTCATAGATATGGAATCTATAGCTCCTCTTTAGGAGTAGTGATATCATCTCATATACGTTATCCTATAATTGGAAAACTGGAGCGCTCAACCATTTAGATACATAGGTGTAACCGAATGGTATACTGTCTTTGGATAGTAAAAGTTTTCTGATGGTGAGATAATGGAACATAAGATAAAAATAATTAGAAAGGTAGGACAAAACTTGTCCTTAAGCAGATTATAGATAATCATATGGGGATACGATACACTATGATATGTCATGGAGACTTAGCTATACGGGCTTTGTAATTCTATGTAGTTTGAGAGTGCAGCTCCAAGCTTTTAGTGGAGTATTATTGAAGTTGATAATTGTGAAATGTATATCTAGGATATTGGGTTTCATAATTATCGGGAGCTTGAACTATATAGGTCAATTTGGTCCCCTTTGTGAGCTCACAACATCCTGTAACGATACGACGTGCTTTTCTAATAATTGGTAACTTATGTCAGATTTATCAGATTGGTTAAAATTTGGAAGAATAAGATAATTCATGTCTGTTTATCGGTTGAATTAATTTTGTGATAAAATTGATTTAAGATAAACTTGTTGAATTATTGGGATCGGATAATTCTTGTCTGTTTATTGGTTGATTTAATTTTGGATAAATTAGATCAAGATAAACTTGTAGAATTATTGGAAATTCATTTATTTTCTTAGAGATTATCTAGATAAATTTGTTTTGATCAGATAACTTTTATATTAGGTTATTTAAATTAAAACTAAGACTTTATCTTATAGAATCTCAGGTGAAAAATAAAAGATTCGCGTAAATATTTATTCAACAGTTTGGCCTATTGATCTACGTGCTCGGCCTGCCGATGGGGCTGTTCGGCCTGTCGATCGGCCTGCCAATGAGCGAAGGATAAGATTACGCGTTTTTACGTGGATCTTATTAGATATTGATCCGATCTTGATTCTGTTTCAAATTTTTGAGACCTAATCTGATAAGGACTGACCCTAGGATCAACCTCTATAAATAGGGAGTAAGTCTTAAGAGTTACTCAAATCAATTGAGAGATTAAGAGTGATACTTTGCTAGTGAGAATTTGAAAACTCCTTGAGAGCTTTTGTTCACAAATCACAAACACTTGCTTTGGGTTCTCTCAATTGGTTGGAAGGAGAGTCACCTGGTGGAAGAGCTGTACATGTGAGCCCACACTCACTCTGGTCGTGGATAGAGCATAGCAAAGAAGACTAGTTGGTTGAGGCTATTCTAAAACGATACTTCTCTTCACGTTTTGCGAGGGTTCTTCAACATACAAAGGTTAGTAAGATATGGTTAATTTATACATATAGCATGTCAAACTTATGTTTTAAAAAATACTCTGATGAAAATTTTTAAAATTTCGCTGCGCACTCTTTTTCCAACAAATTAGTATCAGAGCCATAGTTTTTACATAAATTTACGAGTTTGTGATCATGTTATATGTATAAATTTTATGATCTTAATATCTCCTATGCTTGAATTTAATTTTATAAAGAGTTGGCACTCTAGATTTCTATATATTATATATATTGTCATGGATTATGTGTGAATGTTCATTAATTAATTATGGTTGATTAAGTGGTTATTTCATTATTTATTAATTAATTAATTTATACCGGTTATGGTTTCTTAGAGTTTAGAATGTATATCTAGGTTTTTCATGTAATTAGATGGCAGACTATTATCTCTATCTAGGAATTATTATTTATTTTAAATTTGTAAGAATTTTGTAATGAAATAATCATTCGGAGAAGACGGATCTAGAAGGCAAATCTAGAAGATAGATGATGGCACACCTAGGTATTTCCTGAGTCTCTAATTTTTGTTTTTGAATTTTTGAAAATAAAATTGATGAATTGCATTAAAAATTGTATTTTTGGAATGGGAGATTTCTGCTCGGTCGGCATGTCGAACCCTCCAGTTTGGAAGGCCGATGGTCACAGAACGACAGGCCAGACGTGAAGTTCGACAGGCCATCAGTGGGGTAGAAATTAGGTGGCTCTGCTGGCAGGCCAAACTTCCAGTTCGGTAGGCTGAACTTTCACGTGCCGGTAGGCCGATTTTATAAATCGGCAGGCTGATGGAGCATGACCGGCAGGCCAATCACCCAGATCAGCCTGCCGACCAAGAGCTGGAATATTTCTAGAAAAGGTGTAGTTTTTCCAGTGCAGTTTTAATTTTATTTTTGGGACAATTCTAAGAGACATTAAATTTTGATATGACTGGAAATATGAAGTATTCGATTCATACGGGATTGAAGACTTGAAGATAGGTATTACATGAAGAAGGATACAGCTTGAGGATTCAAGGATGAAGAATTGATAATATGTCTCGATTATTCTCTTGTGATCTTAGTTTTTTATTCTCTAGGGTGGAGCCATAATATTACGATTATTTATTATTTTGCTTGCAGCTTTGCTTGATTGCTTTGCTTCTCTGCATTATAATATGATTTGCCATGTATATTGATAACATGCAATATAGAACAGGGAGTGCTGCTCATATTAAAATTGTTCATGCATATTTTTAAAATAAAACCTTGATTTCAAAAAATTGAGTGGTAGAAGATTTTTGAAGAGAGGACCTAAGGCCTCCATCGTTGGTCCATAGGCAGAGCATGGTGGTCCTGACCCCTAATAAGGGATTTCTATCATGTACCATATTGGATCTTTGAGAGGATAAGGTATTTTAGCATGATTTATGGTTGCACACCCTAGGTGGTGATTATAAATCATGGATAAAATATTGAAATGATGGTTATACACTCACATTAATTTTATTATTAACCTCCCTAGGAGCTCTGTTAATAAAATTAATGGCCAAAGAAATGATTATTAATACATGCTAGATCATATGGGTCTTGGATGGCACATATTAATCAAGAGGGGATCCGTGTTCCTAATTGAATTTGACATGTCTCTCCTAGGAGCTTGTTGAATTATGAGTTGGGAATTATCGTTGTAAGGATGTGATATTTTGAAGGCTTTGACACATAAACATATTTGTATGCTTTTACATGATTGTGTTATCTTACTAAATTATTAGTCATACTGTTTGCTTATGATTGGTATATGATTCTTTATTATAGATTAAAAATGTCTAAAAACGCTTTATCATTGATACTTGACAAAAACCTATTAACCGGTGAGAACTATAATGATTAGAAACGGAACCTGGATATCGTCCTGTCCTTTGAGAAACTGAAATATGTATTGACAACCCCTTGTCCTCCCAAGCCTACGGGAGACTCAACTAATGAGCAATTCTAAGCGTATGATCGCTGGAAAGATGCTAATGATCAGGCCTGCTGCTATGTTATGGCTAGCATGAATAATGTGCTGCAGGCTCAACATCAGAATTATGAGGCTGCAAAGTAGATCTTGGATAATCTTGAGGATATGTTTGGAGACCAGGCCATAACAAAGCGGCAAGGGGCGCTTTGGAAACTTCTAAACTATAGATAGAGGCCGGGGACATCTGTAAAGGAGCATATGATGTTCATCATGGGTTACCTCACTGAGGCTCAAACCAATGGAGTCGACATCGATGCTGAAACTCAGATGACTATGGTCTTTGAGACTCTATCAAAGGAATTTATTCCATTTAGAGCTACCTTTAATTTAAGCAATAGACGGGATATGACCTTGACAGAATTGATGAAACAGTTGTAGGAGTTTGAACTGCTGATCAGGGAGTCTCCTGCTAGTGGAGAGGCCAACCTGGTAGCTGCTTCTGGTTCCAATCCTATCTCTGGGAATGGAAAGAAGCAACGGGCCAAGAATGGGAAGTCTTCTATTCCTGCTGGCACCAAGAGCAAGAAGAAGAAGAAGAAGAACCCGAAGAAGCTTAAGTGCTTCTTTTGTGGAAAGGTCGGGCATATCAAGAAGCATTATAAGGACTTCCTTTCCAAAGGAGGTAGGTGTGATCTTCTATATTTAGAAACTTGTTTAGTTGAGGAATCCAATGACATTTGGGTCATAGATTCTGGTGCAAGTAATCATGTTTGTGTTTCTCTGCAGGGGTTCAAAGAAATAAGAAGTCTACTGCATGAAGACTTCACGCTTAAGATGGGCGATGGATCCTTGGTCTCAGCGAAAGTAGTGGGAGATATCTATCTTTATTTTGATAAATATAGGAATTTATTTTTGCAAGATTGTTTTTATGTTCTTAAATTTAAAAGGAATTTAATTTCTGCAGCTTGTTTATTTAAAACTCCTATTTGGTTTCTTTTAATGATAAAGTGGTGATTCATAAAAATAAACTTTTATCTGTTCTGGATGGATGCAAAATAATCTATATTTTATCAAACCTAAGATGGACTTATTGCTTAATGTTGAGATGAATGATAATAACTCTAAAAGACTTAAAACTTCTCACTCTAATAAGACTTATCTTTGGCATTTGCGCCTTTGTCATATTAACCTGAATAGGATTCAAAGGTTGGTAAGGGATGGACCTTTAAGTCACTTAAAGGTGGAATCTATACCTCAATATGAATCTTGTTTGGAGGGTAAAATGACCAAAAGACCATTCAGGTCTAAGGGCAATAGGGTCAAAGGGGTTCTAGAACTTGTGTATAGTGATGTTTGCAGACCGATGAACATCCGGGCACGAGGAGGGTATAAGTATTTCGTCACTTTTATTGACGATTACTCAAGGTATGAGTATGTGTACCTGATGCACCACAAAAGTGAAACTTTTGACAAGTTCAAGGAGTTTCAGGCTGAAGTGGAAAAGCAATTGGATAGACCCATAAAGGCACTTTGATGCGATCAAGGTAGAGAATACCTTTTTGATGAGTTCTTAGGAAACTTATTAGAGAATGGGATTTTATCCCATTTGACTGCGCCAGGCACTCCGTAGCAGAACGGCGTAGCGAAGAGAAGAATAGGACTTTATTGGACATGGTCAGGTCTATGATAAGTTATTCTTCATTGCCTTACACTTACACAGAAGCTATGGAGGATGTTGATTCAAAACTCTAGACAAAGGCCATGAACATTGAGATGAAGTCTATGGAGACTAATCAGGTCTGGGAGCTTGTGGATCTTCCCGAAGGGGTAAAACCCATAGGGTGTAAGTGGATTTACAAGAGGAAGGGAGGAGTTGATGGAAAGGTCGAAACCTTTAAGGCTAGACTGGTAGCTAAGGGTTATATGCAAAAGGAAGGAATTGATTATGAAGAAATCTTTTCGCCTGTAGCCATGCTTAAGTCCATCCGGATTCTCTTGTCCATAGCTGCCGCTCTCGACTATGAGATTTGACAGATGGATGTCAAGATAGCTTTTTTGAATGGCTATCTTGATGAGTCCATTTATATGGAATAACCAGACGGGTTTAAGGTCATGAGTTAAAAGGGTAAGGTTTGTAGGCTGCTAAAGTCAATTTATGGACTTAAGCAGGCTTCCCGTTCTTGGAACAAAGATTTGATTAGGTGATCAAGACTTATGGGTTCTCACAAAATGTGGATGAACCATGTGTTTACAAACACATAAAGGATAGGAATGTGGTTTTTCTACTACTCTATGTAGATGATATTCTGCTAATTGGCAATGACATTGGGGCATTGTCATCTGTCAAATTATGGTTGACCAAGCAGTTTGATATGAAGGACTTAGGTGAGGCTAATTTTGTTCTCGGTATCCAGATCTTTCGGGATAGGAAGAATAAAATGATAGCTTTGTCCTAGGCCGGCTACATAGAAAAAATTCTCAGGAGGTTTGCAATGCAGGATTCCAAGAAAGGTGGGCAACAATCTAGGTCTAGAATTACTCTTTCTAAGAAAGACTCTCCAAAGTCTTATGAAGAAAAAGAATACATGAAGAAGGTGCCTTATACTTTGGCAGTGGTTAGTCTCATGTATGCCATGCTTTGCACACGATCGAATATTAGTTATGTTGGAAACAAAGTGCGCAGCGGAATTTTTTAAATTTTTCATCAGAGTATTTTCCAAAACACAAGTTTGACATGTTATATGTATAAATTAGACAGATTTTACTAACCTCAGTGTGTTGAAGAACCTCCGCAACCTGTGTAGAGAAGTAACGTTCCAGAAGAGCCTCAACCAACTGGTCTTCTTTGCTATTCTCTATCCACAACCGGAGTGAGTGTGGGCTCACACGTACAGCTCTTCCACCGGTGACTCTCCTTCCAACCAACAGAGAGAACCCAAAGCTAGTGTTCGTGATTTGTGAACAAAAGCTCTCAGGGAGTTTTCAGATGCTCACTCGAAGAGTATCACTCTTAATCTCTCAAATTGATCTGAGTAAATCATTAGACTCACTCCCCTTTTTATACCTATTGGTCCTAGGGTCAGTCCATATCAGATTAGGTCTCAAAAAATCGAAATAGAATCAAGTTCGGATCAATATCTGATAAGATCTGCGTAAAAATGCGTAATCTTAACTGTCGTCGGTCGGCTGGCCAAACTTTCTGATAGGCAGGCCGAACAGGCTAGTTCGGCAGGCCGAACTCGTCATCCGACAGGCCGAACTGTCGAGAAAAAATCTCCGCGAATCTTTTATTTTCCACCCGAGATTCTAAAGGATAAAGTCTCAGTTTTGATTCAAATAGCCTAATAGAAAAGATATCTGATCAAAACAAACTTTATCAAGATAATCTCTAAGAAAATAAATCAATTCACAATAATTCTACAAGTTTATCTCGTTCTAATTGTCCAAAATTAAAACAACCGATAAACAGACAAGAATTACCCGAGCGCAATAATTCAACAAGTTCATCTTGAACTAATTTTCTTACATAATTAATTCAACCGATAAACAGACATGAATTATTTGATTCTTATAAATTTTAAACCAATCTGATAAATCCGACATAAGTCACCAATTATTGGAAAAGCACGCCGTGTCGTTATAGGATTTTGTGAGCTAGCAAAGGGGACCAAAATGGACCTATAAAGTTCAAGCTCATGATAATTATGAAACCCAATATCCCAGATATACATTTCACAATTATCAACTCCAACGCAACTCCACTAAAAGCTTGGAGCTGCACTCTCGAACTTTATAGAATTACGAAGCTCGTGTAGCTAAGTCTCCATGACCTATCATAGTGTATCGCATCCCATATGATCATCCATAATCGGCTTAAGGAAAAGTTCTGTCTTACCTTCCCAATTATTTTTATCTTACATTCCATTTTCTCACCATTAGAAAACTTACCATCCAAAGATAGTATACCATTCGGTTACACCTATGTATCCAAATGGTTGAGCGCTCCAGTTTTCCAATTACAGGACAACGCATATAAGAGGATATCATTACTCCTAAAGAGGAGCTATGGATTCCATATCTATGAATAACAAGTCTACGCTATCAAGAGTCATGCCTCCAACGTACCGGCATGCATGCCACTATAGAAATGTGGGAGTCACCCATTGGTACATCAAAAGACACAAGTCGAGACAACGGGCCCATTATTCATCTCAGGATTAAGATACAATACAAATGATTGTCTAAAGTGAATCGATTTGCCAAGACAGAATTATTAATCAAAATCAATTCACTTTATGTCCCGATCCAACACATCGTCACCTTTGACAACGTGCCAATGTTTCTATTCATGGAGTCCAACTCCGATGGTCAAGACAAACCATCTCCCAAAAGGGATAAAGACAACATAACAATCTTTGCATGAATAAAGAGCCCAACTTTATTCCCTCGATTGCGGATCATATGTTTTAGACCGTCACCCTAAGAATTGTGTCTTCCGCATAATCATCCCATCATATGCCAGATTCTTAAGGTTTAGACTGACAGTCTCAGACTACTGTTTGCTTATCATACATTCAACAAATATGAACGTAAAGAGGACAATATTTGGTATATATAAATGAATAAATTCTTTATTGATAAAAATGTCTCAAAAAACGTATTACATTTTTACTCCTTAGAGCATACATGTCTAACAAGTTATGCGGTGGGGATTGTAAGTCAATTTTATGTAGATCCAGGACCGAACCATTGGGTTGCGGTAAAGCATATTTTCAAGTACCTAGGAAGAACTCGAGGGTATATGCTTGTATATTTGGGTGAGGACTTAACTCCTCTAGGATATACGGACTTAGATTTTCAATCCTATCTAGATTCTAGGAAATCGACTTCAGGTTTTGTGTTTACTCTGGGCGGCGGTGCCATTAGTTGGAGAAGTGCTAAGTAAGATTGCAATTTGGATTCAACGATGGAGGCCAAGTATGTGGCAGCTAGTGATGCTTCGAAAGAAGCAGTGTGGCTCCGCAAGTTCCTTGGGGATCTTGGGGTAGTTCCTAGCATGGATAAAGCGGCATCACTATATTGTGATAACAGTGCGGTGGTAGCTAATGCTAAGGAACCAAGATTTCACAAGAAGAGTAAGCATATTGATCAGAAGTATCATGAGATAAAGGACTTCGTTGAGGGCAGGCATGTCATGGTGTGCAAGATCACGTCAGAGAACAATTTAGCTGATTCATTTATGAAGACACTTACTGGAAGAGTCTTCGAGAGGCATGTGGAAGCTATGGGGATGCGAGATTTGTCATATTTCCTCACTTAATGCAAGTGGGAGATTGTTAGACATGTATGCCCTAAGGAGTGAAAATGTAATACGTTTTTGGAGACATTTTCATTAATAAAGAATTTACTCATTGTTTATATACCAAATCTTGTCCTCTTTATGTTCATATTTGTTGAATGTATGTTAAGCAAACAATAGTCTAAGAATGTCAGTCTAAACCTTTAAGAATTGGGCATATGATGGACAGATTATGCGAAAGACATGATTCTTAAGGTGACGGTTTAAATCATAAGATCCACAATTGAGGGAATAAAGTTGGGCTCTTTATTCATGTAAAGATTATTATGTTGTCTATATCCCTTTTGGGAGATGGTTTGTCTTGGCCATCGGAGGTAGACTCCATGAATAGAAACATTGGCATGTTGTCATAGGTGACGATGTGTTGGATCGGGACATAAAGTGAATTGATTTGGATTAATAATTTTGTCTTGGCAAATCGATTCACTTTAGACAATCATTTTTGTTGTATCTTAATACTGAGATGGATAGTGGGCCCATTGTCTTGACTTGTGTCTTTTGATGTACTAAAGGGTGATACCCACATCTTGATAGTGGTATGCATGCTGGTACGTTGGAGGCACGACTCTTGATAGCATAGACTTGTTATTCATAGATATGGAATCCATAGCTCCTCTTTAGGAGTAGTGATATCCTCTTATATGCGTTATCCTGTAATTGGAAAACTGGAGCGCTCAACCATTTGGATACATAGGTGTAACCGAATAGTATACTGTCTTTGGATAGCAAGTTTTCTGATGGTGAGATAATGGAACCTAAGATAAAAATAATCGGGAAGGTAAGAAAAAACTTGTCCTTAAGCCGATTATGGATAATCATATGGGGATACGATACACTATGATATGTCATGGAGACTTAGCTATGCGGGCTTTGTAATTCTATGTAGTTCAAGAGTGTAGCTCCAAGCTTTTAGTGGAGTAACGTTAGAGTTGATAATTGTGAAATGTATATCTAGGATATTGGGTTTTGTAATTATCGGAAGCTTGAACTATATAGGTCCATTTGGTCCCGTTTGCGAGCTCACAACATCCTATAACGATACGGCGTGCTTTTCCAATAATTGGTAACTTATGTCGGATTTATCAGATTGGTTAAAATTTAGAAGAATCAGATAATTCATGTCTGTTTATTAGTTAAATTAATTTTGTGATAAAATTGATTCAAGATAAACTTGTTAAATTATTGGGATCGGATAATTCTTGTCTGTTTATCGATAGATTTAATTTTGAATAAATTAGATCAAGATAAACTTGTAGAATTATTGGGAATTCATTTATTTTCTTAGAGATTATCTAGATAAAGTTGTTTTGATCAGATAACTTTTCTATTGGGTTATTTAAATTAAAATTGAGACTTTATCCTATAGAATCTCGGGTGAAAAATAAAAGATTTGTGGAGATATTTTTTCGACAGTTCAGCCTACCGATCTACGTGTTTTGCCTGCCGATGGGGCTGTTCGGCCTACCGATCATTCTGATCGGCCTACCAATGAGCGAATGATAAGATTATGCATTTTTTCATGGATCTTATTAGATATTGATCAGATCTTGATTCTGTTTCAAATTTTTGAGACCTAATCTGATAAGGACTGACCCTAGGACCAACCTCTATAAATAGGGAGTAAGTCTTAAGAGTTACTTAAATCAATCGAGAGATTAGGAGTGATACTCTACTAGTGAGAATCTGAAAACTCCTTGAGAGCTTTTGTTCACAAATCACGAGCACTTGCTTTGGGTTCTCTCGGTTGGTTGGAAGGAGAGTCACCTGGTGGAAGAGCTGTACGTGTGAGCCCACACTCACTCCGGTCGTGGATAAAGAATAGCAAAGAAGATCAGTTGGTTGAGGTTCTTCTGGAACATTACTTCTCTTAACGTTTTGCGAGGGTTCTTGGGCATACAAAGGTTAGTAAGATCTGGTTAATTTATACATATAGCGTGTCAAACTTATGTTTTAGAAAATACTCTGATGAAAATTTTTAAAATTCCATTGTGCACTCTTTTTCCAACAAATACTTTCACAAGTCATCTACATAAAGCATTGCTAGACAGGAAAATAGAAGCTTACATTGATGGGAGACTTAAGAGAGGAGATGAAATTTTGAGTGCTCTCTTGAGTGCAATCAAAGAGTTGAAATTTTTCGTGATTACTTTTTTTGAAAATTATGCTTCTTCCCCATGGTGTTTGGATGAGCTCACGCATATTCTTAGTTGCAAGGAGAAGAATAGGCAGATTGTTCTGTTGGTCTTTTATCGTGTAAGTCCATCTGATGTGCGAAAAGAAGGAAGTTACATTGTTGGATTTTTTGCCCTTGAAGAACGCTTTAAGGATAATCTAGAAAAAGTGAACCAATGGAGGGCTACTTTAACAAATGTGGCTAATCTATCTGGGTAGGATGCACCAATCTCTATGTAATCTCTATTTCTTTGTATTTACTTAAATCTAAGTCATTAATCAGTTCTTATTAACTATGATTTGTTTTTCTTTTGATATATATGTTATGCTTGAATCTGAATTGGTTGAAAGAATCATCAAATATGTTATGGGGAAATTGCATTGTATGATCAGGATATGATTTCGATGGCCTAGTTAGGATTAGCAATCGTATTGAACATATTGAATCGATGTTACTAGTAGACTTATTAATGGATGTTCACTTTATAGGCAATTGGGGCATGGGTGGTTTTGGTAAGACAACTCTAGCTTGTATTATCTTGCGTTTTATCATTTATAGCATTAATTCGAATGTTACTGCATTTTTGAAAATGTTAGGGAAGAACGGCAAAAACATGGGCAGATTGATTTGGGAAACAGACTTTTTGCTCAATTGTTTGTTAGACATGAATGTCCTGAGGAGTAAAAAAGTAATAAGTTTTTGGAGACATTTTTATCAATAAAGAATTTATTTATTGTTAATATACCAAATCTTGTCCTCTTTATGTTCACATTTGTTGAATGTATGTTAAGCAAACAATAGTCTGAGACTATCGGTCTAAACCTTTAAGAATTAGGCATATGATGGATAGATTATGCGGAAGACATGATTCTTAAGGTGATAGTCTGAATCATAAGATCCGCAATCAAGGGAATAAAGATGGGCACTTTATTCATGTAAAGATTGTTATGTTGTCTATATCCCTATTGGGAGATGCTTTGTCTTGGCCATCGGAGGTGGACTCTGTGACTAGAAACATTGGCACATTGTCATAGGTGATGATGTGTTAGATCGGGACATAAAGTGAATTGATTTGGATTAATAATTCTACCTCAGCAAATCGATTCACTTTAGACAATCATTTGCATTGTATCTTAATCCTAAGATGAATACTGGGCCTGTTGACTTGACTTGTGTCTTTTGATGTACCAAAGGGTGACACCCACATCTTAATAGTGGTATGTATGTCGGTACATTAGAGGCATGACTCTTGATGGCGTAGACCTGTTATTCATAGATATGGAATCCATAGCTCCTCTTTAGGAGTAGTGATATCCTCTTATATAAGTTATCCTGTAATTGAAAAACTGGAGCGCTCAACCATTTGGATTCATAGGTGTAACCGAATGGTATACTATCTTTGGATGGTAAGTTTTTCGATGGTGAGATAATGGAATGTAAGATAAAAATAATCGAGAAGGTAAGATAGAACTTGTCCTTAAGCCTATTATGGATAAACCTATGGGGATACGATACACTATGATATGTCTTGGAAACTTAGATATACGGGCTTCGTAATTTTATTTAGTTCGAGAGTGTAGCTCCAAGCTTTTAGTGTTGTAGCGTTGGAGTTGATAATTATGAAATGTATATCTAGGATATTGGTTTTCATAATTATCAGGAGCTTGAACTATATAGGTCCATTTGGTCCCCTTTGCTAGCTCACAACATCTTGTAACGATACAGCGTGCTTTTCCAATAATTGGTGACTTATGTCAGATTTATTAGATTGGTTGAAATTCAAAAGAATTAAATAATTCATGTCTGTTTATCGGTTGAATTAATTCTGTGATAAAATTAATTCAAGATAAACTTGTTGAATTATTGGGATCGGATAATTCTTGTCTGTTTATTAGTTGATTTAATTTTGAATAAATTAAATCAAGATAAACTTGTAGAATTATTAGGAATTCATTCATTTTCCTAGAGATTATCTAGATAAAGTTATTTTAATTAGATAACTTCTCTATTGTGCTATTTGAATTAAAACTAAGACTTTATCCTATAGAATCTCATGTGGAAAATAAAAGATTCGCTGAGATCTTTTTTCGACAGTTCGGCATGCCGATCCTCAAGTTCGGCCTACCGATGGGGCAAGTTTGGCCTACCAATGCGAGGAAAAAAGATTACGTGTTTTCACGAGGATTTTATCAGATATTGATCCGAATTTGATTCTGATTCAAAATTTTGAGATCTAATCTGATAAGGACTGACCCTAAACCCAACCTCTATAAATAGGGAGTATGTCACATAAGTTATGTAGATCAATTGAGAGATTAAGAGAGATACTTTGCTGGTGAGAATCTAAAGCTTCTTGAGAGCTCTTGTTCACAAATCACGAACACTAGTTTTGGGTTCTCTCAATTGGTTGGAAGGAGAGTCACCTAGAGGAAGAGTTTTACGTGTGAGCCCACACTCACTCCGATCATGGATAGAGAATAGCAAAGAAGGCCAGTTGGTTGAGATCCTTCTAGAGCGTTACTTCTCTTCACTGATTGTAGGAGCTTTTCAGCACACAGAGGTTAGTAAGATCTAGTTAATTTATGCATATAGTATGTCAAACTTGTGTTTTGGAAAATACTCTTATATAAAATTTTTAAAATTCTGCTACGTATTACTTATCCAACATTGTTGGGGGACAAAACTCCTTATGCTGTCAACATGATGCTTGTAAAGGATCGGACTTCTCGTATAAAAGGTATTTATTTAGCCCTGGAAGTAGAATTATTGTAACAACTAGAAACAAACAAGTGCTTGAAAATATTGAAGTTGATACCATATATATGGTTGAACAATTGAATGAAGATGAAGCTTTTCAACTCGTTTCTTAGCATGCTTTTAGAAGAAACTCTCCCACAAAAAGGTACTTAGATATGTCACGAAAGGTCATAGATTATGTTCTGACTTACCACTTGCTCTTAAATTTTTGGGTTCCCATCTATATTCTAAGAGCAATGTCGAATAGAAAAGTGCAGTGGGGAAGCTAAAAGTTGTTCCCAACAAAAAAAATTCATAATTGTTGGAACAAAAGGCTAATCGTCATCGTTTAAACCTTTAGCATTGCAGCTCTATGTCTCACTCCCTTTGATGTCATTTTGATACTGGCAATTATCTTGCCCCTGGCTTCTGGCCTTATCCTTCATTCAAAGAATATTTTACCATTACAATGCACTTTGTACTATTGTCCTTACAGGCTGGCTATAGCTCTTATGGTTTTTAGTGTTGATCCTTGGGTGTCTAATGTTAGAAGGACAGCTGTCCTTATTCTAGATCAGTTTTAGTCATTTTTTAGCTATAAATTGAATCCTTGTACGGATGATTCTTTGAGCAATTCATCATCAACAACAAATCCTTTTTAGATACTTATCTATTGTTATTTTCCTTTTATGTTATTAGAGCCATTTTGCTTCTGGCTCTTGAAAATGGAGAACACAAATCCTACAAACAAAAATGAAAACCCTCATAATGAACATCTCTATAAGCCTCCTTAAGCTGACCCTGTAAATCAGCAACCAACAGCCCCAAATGTTCTTGTTCTAGTTCAATATCCTCAATTTTAGCTCATTTAACCATGGAACCAAAGCATTTCAATCCGCCTCATTGAAAACAACTATCTTTTATGGAGCCAACAAATCCTTGCAGCTACTATAGCTATGGCCTTGATAGATACCAGTTTGGCATGGTTCTAGTTCCACCACAGTCCATCCCTTGGCAAGAGAAGCTCAATCTTAATTTTATTGCATAGGAAAGGCAAGACCAGCTAATGGTCTCTTGGCTACCAGCTTCAATCATTGAAGGAGTACTTATTAACATGGTGGGTTATGACACTACAAGCGAGTTATGGGGAAAGCTCGAGAGAGCCTTTGCTACACAGTCTAACGCCAAAATCATGCAACACAAACTGCAGCGTCAAACACTAAAGAAGGGAAGTCTTTCTATGCATGAATACCGCATCAAAATGAAAGCTTGCTATGATGTTCATGTATTTGTTGGCTATAAAGTGTTTAATGAGGACTAATTCTTGCACATTCTAACGGGTCTTAGCACTGAGTCTGACCCAGTGATGGTTACAATCACTTTAAGGGCTAAACTGTTAGACATGTATGCCCTAAGGAGGAAAATGTCATATGTTTTTGGTGACATTTTTATCAATAAAGAGTTTATTTATTATTCATATACTAAATTGTTATCCTCTTTATGTTCATATTTGTTGACTGTATGATAAGTAAACAAAAGTCTGAGACTGTCGGTTTAAGCCTTTAGAATCAGGCATATGATGGACAGATTATGCAGAAGACATGATTCTAAAGGTTATGGTCTAAATTATAAGATCCATGATCTAGGGAATAAAGTTGGGCTCTTTATTCATACAACAATTGTTATGTTGTCTATATCTCTAATGGGAGATGGTTTGTTTTGGCTATCGGAAGTGGTCTCTACGAATAGAAACATTGATGTATTGTCATAGGTGATGATGTATTGGATCAGGACATAAAGTGTAATTGATTTGGATTAATAATTTTGTCTCGGTAAATCAATTCATTTTAGGCAATCATATATATTGTATCTTAATTCTGAGATGAATAGTGGGCCCATTGTCTTGACTTATGATGTACCAAAGGGTGACATTCACAATTTATGTTTGTACGCATACCGGTATTTTGGAGACATGAGTCTTGATAACATAGACTTGTTATTCATAGATATGGAATCCATAGCTTCTCTTTAGGAGTCGATAATATATTCTTATATGCGTTATCTTGTAATTGGAAAACTATAGCACTGAACCATTTGGATATAGAGGTGTAACCGAATGGCAGTCTGTCCTTGGATGGTAAGTTTTCCAATGGTGAGATAATGGAACATAAAAGAAAAATAATTGGGAATATAAGACAGAATTTATCCTAAAGATGATTATGGATAATCATATAAGGATATGATAGATTATGATATATCATGGAGACTTGCTATTCAGGCTTCGTAATTCTAAGTAGTTCGAGAGTGTGGCTCTAAGCTTTTAGTGGAATAGTGCTAGAGTTGATAATTATGAAATGTATATCTGGGATATTGGATTTTATTATTATCGAGAGCTTAAACTATATAGGTCTATCAAGTCCTCTTTGCTAGCTCATAATAAATCCTGTAACGATATGGCGTACTTTTTCAATAAATTGGTGACTTATGTCAAATTATTAGATTGGCTAAAATTTGAGTTAATTGGATTTTAATAATTCATGTTAATTTATTGGTTGAATAAATTTTGTAATTAATTCAAGATAAACATATTGGTTTATCGGTTGAATTAATTCGGTAAATTAATTCAAGATAAATATGTTGAATTATTGTGGATAATATCTTATTTTTATGGGTTTATCTGTATATAACTATTTTAATCAGATAACTTCTCTGTTAAGTTATTTGAATTAAAATTGAGGTTTTATGAAAGATACTCAGAACTAATAAGATAGGAATTATAATTGGTTGGGACAGTATCTATCAAATCAACCTATAGAGTTCAAATTAAAATCAAACTTGGATTAGTGACGGCGCGGTCGACCGCGGCAATTAGAGTCCAAATCTGATTATGTGGATCAGACTCTGAAATTGATTTAAACTCAAATTTTGAGGTCTTATCTGATAATGATTGACCCTAGGTCCGTTCTCTATAAATAGAGAGTGAGACTCATAAGTTATTTAGATTAGTTGAGAGATCAAAAGTGAGCACTCTATTCTGTTAGTCTTTGAAACTCCTTTGAAGAGCTATTGTTTACAAATCATGAACCTTAGTCCTAGGTATTTCTCAATTGGTTTGAAAAAGAGTCACTAGGGAAGAGTTATACGACGTACACACATACGCACTCCGATTGTGGATAGAGAATAGCAAAGAAGGCTAGTTAGTTGAGGCTCTTCTGGAATGCCCTTCTCTTCATCGATTTGAGGAGCTCTTCGAGTATATAAGGTTGTAAGATTTGGTTAATTTATGCATATAGCGTGTCAAACTTATGTTTGGAAAATATCTAGTATAAAAATTTTCAATTTCTACTGCGTACTATTTTTCCAACAATTGGTTCAAGGTCCAGGTTTTTACTTAAATTTACAAGTTTGTGATTATGCAATATGTATAAATTATGTGATCTTAATCTGTCCTATGCTTGAATTTAATTTTTTTAGAGAGATGGCACTTTAAGGTTTCTATATATTTAAATGTTGTTGCAGATTATATGGTGAATGTTTATTAATTAATTATGGTTGATTAAATTATTATTTAATTAGTTATCAATTAATTAATTTGTGCCAGTTATGGTTCCTTAGAGGTTAGAATGTGTATCTAGGTTTTTCATGTAATTAGATGGTGGTTTATCATCATCGTATTGGAATTATTATTTAATTTTTAAATTTGTAAGAATTTTATAATTAAATAATCATTCAAAGTACAAGACGGATCTAGAAGATGGATGATAGCATTCTACAGGTATTTCATGGTCCTTAATTTTATGTTTTTGAATTGTTGAAAATAAAATTGGAATGCTGCCTTTAAAATTATTTTCTTAAAATTGAGCCCGGGTGAGGGCGCGGTAGACCGCGATACATATATTGTAGTCGACCGCGGCAGCATGGGGCAGAATGGTGGCACTAGCGGCAGGCTGAACTTTTGGGTTTGGCAAGCCGACTGTTGATGGGCGGTGAATTCATAGTTCGGTAGGCCGATAGAGAGCTATATTTTTCAAAAAAGGTGTGTTTTTTCGGTGTAGTTTTAATTTTATTTTTAGGACAATTTTGAGAAACATTAAATTTGGATATAATCAAAAATATAGAGTATTCGATTTATGCAGGATTGAAGAATTAAAGATTGATAATACATGAAGAAGGATACAATTTGAAGATTCAAGGATGAAGAATCGATAATATGTTTCGATTGATCTCTTGTAATTTTTATTTTCTATTCTTTAGGGTGGAACCATAATATTACGTTTATTCATTATATTGCTTGTAGCTTTGCATGATTGCTTTGCTTGTTTGCATTATAATATGATTCGCCATGTGTGTTGATAGCATGTCATGTAGAATGGGGAGTGTCGCTCATTAAAAGTTGTTCATGGATGTCTTTTAAAATAAAACATTGATTTCAAAAGATTGAGTGGGAGAAGGTTTTTGTAGAAAGGACCTACAGCCTCAAACGTTGGTCCATAGGTAGTACATAGTAGTTTCGACCCCTAGGAAGGGACTTCATCATATACCGATGGGATCTCAGAGAGAATAAGGTATTTTAGCATGATTTATCGTTGCACACCCCTAGGTGGTGATTATAAATCATGGATAAAATATTGAAATAATGGTTATACACTCATGTTGATTTATTATTAACCTTTCCTAGGAGCTCTGTTAAAAAAATTGATGGCTAAAGAAATGATTATAAATATATGCTGAATCATATAGGTTCTGGATGGCATATATTAATCATGAGGGGATTCGTGTTCCTAATTGAATTTGGCAAGTCTCCCCTAGGCAGCTGTTGGAAACGCGATACACAGCGGAATTTTAAAATTTTCATCAGAGTAATTTCCAAAACACAAGTTTGACATGTTATATGTATAAATTAGACAGATCTTACTAACCTATGTGTGAAGAACCTCCGCAGCCTGTGAAGAGAAGTAACGTTCCAGAATAGCCTCAACCAACTGGTCTTCTTTGCTATTCTCTATCCACAATCGGAGTGAGTGTGGGCTCACACGTACAGCTCTTCCACCAGTGACTCTCCTTCCAACCAAGAGAGAGAACCTAAAGCTAGTGTTCGTGATTTATGAACAAAAGCTCTCAGGGAGTTTTTAGATGCTCACTAGAAGAGTATCACTCTTAATCTCTCAATTGATCTGAGTAAATCATGAGACTCACTCCCTTTATATAGCCATTGGTCCTAGGGTCAGTCCTTATCAGATTAGGTCTCAAAAACTCGAAACAGAATCAAGTTTGGATCAATATCTGATAAGATTCGTGTGAAAACGTGTAATCTTATCTCCCGCTGATCCGCAGGCCGAACAGGCCCCATCGGCAGGCCGAACATGTCATTCGGCAAGCCGAACTCCCGAGAAAAAATCTTCGTGGATCTTTTATTTTCCACCAGAGATTCTATAGGATAAAGTCTCAGTTTTGATTCAAATAACCCAATAGAGAAGATATCTGATCAAAACAAACTTTATCAAGATAATCTCTAAGAAAATAAATCAATTCACAATAATTCTACAAGTTTATCTTGATCTAATTTATCCAAAATTAAATCAACCGATAAACAGACAAGAATTATCTGATCCAATGATTCAACAAGTTTATCTTAAATTAATTTTATTACAAAATTAATTCAACCAATAAACAGACATGAATTATTTGATTCTTACAAATTTTAAACCAATCTGATAAATCCGACATAAGTCACCAATTATTGGAAAAGCACGCCGTGTCGTTATAGGATTTTGAGAGCTAGCAAAGGGGTCCAAAATGGACCTATATAGTTCAAGCTCATGATAATTATGAAACCCAATATCCCAGATATACATTTCACAATTATCAACTCCAACGCTACTCCACTAAAAGCTTGGAGCTACACTCTCGAACTTTATAGAATTACAAAGCTCGTGTAGCTAAGTTTCCATGACATATCAAAGTGTATCATATCCCCATATGATAATCCATAATCGGCTTAAGGAAAAGTTCTGTCTTACCTTCCCGATTATTTTTATCTTACGTTCCATTGTCTCACCATTAGAAAACTTACCATCCAAAGGTAGTATACCATTCTGTTATACCTATGTATCCAAATGGCTGAGCGCTCCAGTTTTCTAATTACAAGACAACGCATATAAGAGGATATCATTACTCCTAAAGAGGAGCTATGGATTCCATATCTATGAATAACAAGTCTACGCTATCAAGAGTCATGCCTCCAACGTACCGGCATGCATACCACTATAGAGAGGTGGGAGTCACCCATTGGTACATCAAAAGACACAAGTCGAGACAACGGGCCCACTATTCATCTCAGGATTAAGATACAATACAAGTGATTGTCGAAAGTGAATCTATTTGCCAAGACAAAATTATTAATCCAAGTCAATTCCCTTTATGTCCCGATCCAACATGTTGTCACCTATGACAAAGCGCCAATGTTTCTATTCATGGAGTCCAACTCTGATGGTCAAGAAAAACCATCTCCCAAAAGGGATATAGACAACATAACAATCTTTACATAAATAAAGTGCCCAACTTTATTCCCTCGATTGCGGATAATATGTTTTAGACCATCACCTTAAGAATTGTGTCTTCTGCATAATCATCCTATCATATGCCCAATTCTTAAGGTTTAGACCGACAGCCTCAGACTACTGTTTGCTTAACATACATTCAACAAATATGAACATAAAGAGGACAAGATTTGTTATATATAAATGAATAAATTCTTTATTGACAAAAATGTCTCCAAAAACGTATTACATTTTTACTCCTTAGGGCATACATGTCTAACAATCTCCCACTTGCACTAAGTGAGTAAATATAGCAAATTTTGCATCCCCATAGCTTCCACATGCCTCTCGAAGAGTCTCCTCGTAAGTGTCTTCGTAAATGGATTAGCTAAATTTTCCTCTGACACAATCTTGCACACCGTGACATGCCCGCCCTCAACGAAGTCCTTTATCACATGATACTTCTGATCAATATGCTTACTCTTCTTGTGAAATCTTGGTTCCTTAGCATTAGCTACCGCCGCACTGTTATCACAGTACAATGATACCGCTTTATCCACACCAGGAACTACCTCAAGATCCCCAAGGAACTTGCGGAGCCACACTGCTTCTTTCAAAGCATCACTAGCCGCCACATACTCGGCCTCCATCGTTGAATCCGAAGTGCAATCTTGCTTTGCACTTCTCCAACTGATGGCACCGCTGCCCAGAGTAAACACAAACCCCGAAGTCGATTTCCTAGAATCCAGACAGGATTGAAAATCTGAATCAATGTATCCTAGAGGAGTTAAGTCCTCACCCGAATACACAAGCATATACTCTCGAGTCCTTCTCAAGTACTTGAAAATATGCTTTTCCGCAACCCAATGGTTTGGTCCTGGATCTGCCTGAAATCGTCTTACAATCCCGACCGCATAGCTAATATCTGGTTGTGTACAAAGCATGGCATACATGAGATTACCCACTGTCGAAGCATAAGGCACCTTCTCCATGTATTCTCTTTCTTCATAAGACTTTGGAGAGTCTTTCTTAGAAAGAGTAATTCCAGACCTAGATGGGTGCCCACCTTTTTTGGAATCCTGCATTGCAAACCTCCTGAGAATTTTATCTATGTGGCTGGCCTGTGACAAAGCTATCATTTTGTTCTTCCTATCCCGAAAGATCTGGATACCGAGAACAAAATTAGCCTCACCCAAGTCCTTCATGTCAAACTACTTGGTCAACCATAATTTGACCGATGACAATGCCCCAACATCATTGCCAATTAGCAGAATATCATCCACATAGAGCAGTAGAAAAACCACCTTCCCATCCTTAATGTGTTTGTAAACACATGGTTCATCTACATTTTGTGAGAACCCATAAGTCTTGATCACTTGATCAAATCTTATGTTCCAAGAACAGGAAGCCTGCTTAAGTCTATAAATTGACTTTAGCAGCTTACAAACCTTACCCTCTTGACCCACGACCTTGAACCCGTCTGGTTGTTTCATATAAATGGACTCATCAAGATAGCCATTCAGAAAAGCCGTCTTGACATCCATCTGTCAAATCTCATAGTCGAGAGCAGCAGCTATGGACAAGAGAATCCGGATGGACTTAAGTATCGCTATAGGCAAAAAGGTTTCCTCAAAATAGATTCCTTCCTTTTGCGTATAACCCTTAGCTACCAGTCTAGCCTTAAAGGTTTCAACCTTTCCATCCACTTCTCTTTTCCTCTAGTAAATCCACTTACACCCTATGGGTTTTACCCCTTCGGGAAGATCCACAAGCTCCCAGACCCGATTAGTCTCCATAGACTTCATCTCTACGTTCATGGCCTCTGTCCAGAGTCTTGAATCAACATCCTCCATAGCTTCTGCATAGAAGGATCCCTGTCATGTTCATCCGGTTCAGCCAAGAAGACCTCCCCATTGAACATATACCTCTCAGGTTGACGCCCGATCCTCCCACTACGCCAAAGCCCCTAAGATTGTTGTTCAGGTTTGTTTGGTTTTTCTGCACCGATTGGAATGGTTTCGTTCGGAACCTCTGGAGTGAACAGATCACCCCTTAACTTCTCAAGCACCACTTTGCTTCGAGGTTTAAAGTCGTCCATGTAACTCTCCTCAAGAAAAGTTGCATTAGTTGAAGCCACGACTTTATTTTCCTTTGGGTTATAAAAATAACCCCCTTTAGTCCCTTTTGGATATCCTACAAACATGCAAACTTCTGAACGTGCTTTCAACTTATTCGGATCCTTAAACATGACATGAGCCGGACATCCCCATATGCGAATATGGTTTAAGGATGTCTTCCTTCTTGTCCACAACTCATGAGGAGTTTTAGGGACCAATTTTGAAGGCACATTGTTCAAAAGATAACATACAGTTTGTAGTGCATATCCCCAAAAGGATAAAGGTAATGATGAATAACTCATCATGGACCTAATCATGTTCAACAAAGTCCTATTCATTCTCTCCGCTACGCCATTCTGCTATGGAGTGCCCGGCGCAGTCAAATGGGATAAAATCCCATTCTCTAACAAGTGTCCCAAGAACTCATTAGAAAGGTATTCTCTACCTCGATCAGATCAAAGTGCCTTTATGGGTCTACCCAATTGCTTTTCCACTTCAGCCCGAAACTCCCTGAACTTGTCAAAAGTTTCACTTTTGTGGTGCATTAGGTACAAATACCCATATCTTGAGTAATCGTCAATAAAAGTGACGAAGTATTCATACCCTCCTCGTGCTCGGATGTTCATCGGTCTGCAAACATCACTATGCACAAGTTCTAGAACCCCTTCGGCCCTATTGCCCTTAGACCCGTATAGTCTTTTGGTCATTTTACCCTCCAAACAAGATTCACATTGAGGTATAGATTCCACCTTTAAGTGACTTAAAGGTCCATCCCTTACCAACCTTTGAATCCTATTCAGGCTAATATGGCCAAGGCGCAAATGCCAAAGATATGTCTTATTAGAGTGAGAAGTTTTAAGTCTTTTTGAGTCATTATCATTCATCTCAGCATTAAGCGATAAGTCCATCTTAGGTTTGATAAAATATAGATTATTTTGCATCCATCCAGAATAGATAAAAGATTTATTTTTACGAATCACCACTTTTTTATTAAAAGATACCATGTAGGAGTCTTTAAATAAAGAAGATACAGAAATTAAATTCCTTTTAAATTTAGGAACATAAAAACAATCTCGCAAAATTAAATTCCTATAATTATCAAAGTAAAGATGGACATCTCCCACTGCTTCCGCTGAGACCAAGGATCCATCGCCCATCCGAAGCGTTAAGTCTTCACGTAGCAGACTTCTCGTTTCTTTGAATCCCTGCAAAGAAACACAAACATGATTAGTTGCACCAGAATCTATGACCCAGATGTCACTAGATTCCTCAACCAAACAAGTTTCTAAATATAGAAGATCACACCTACCTCCCTTGGAAAGGAAGTCCTTGCAATGCTTCTTTATATGCCCGACCTTACCACAGAAGAAGCACTTAAGCTTCTTTGGGTTCTTTTTCTTCTTCTTCTTGCTCTTGGTAGTAGGAGGAATAGAAGACTTCCCGTTCTTGGTCCGTTGCTTCTTTCCATTCCCTGAGTTAGGATTGGAACCAGAAGCAGCTACCATGTTGGCCTCACCACCAGCAGGAGACTCCCTGATCCGCAGTTCGAACTCCTGTAACTGTTTCATCAGTTCTATCAAGGTCATATCTCGTCTATTACTTAAATTAAAAGTAGCTCTAAAAGGAATAAATTCCTTAGACAGAGTCTCAAAGACCATAGTCATCTGAGTTTTAGCATCAATGTCGGCTCCATTGGTTTGAGCCTCAGCGAGGTAACCCATGACCAACATCATGTGCTCTTTGTTATGGCCTAGCCTCCGAACATATCTTCAAGATTATCCAAGATCTGCTTCACAGTCTCATAATCCTGATGTTGAGCCTGCAACACGTTGTTCATGCTAGCCATAACATAGCAGCGGGCCTGATCATTAGCATCTTTCTAGCGATCGTACGCTTGGAATTGCTCATTACTTGAGTCTCCCATAGGCTCGGGAGGACAAGGGGTTGTCGGCACATATTTCAGTTTCTCAAAGGATAGGACGATGTCCAGGTTCCATTTCCAATTGTTATAATTCTCACCGGTTAATTGGTTTTTGTCAAGTATCGATGATAAAGCATTTTTAGACATTTTTAATCCATAATAAAGAATCATATACCAAACATAAGCAAACATATATAATAATTTTGTAAGATAACACAATCTTGTAAAATCATACAAATGTGTTTATGTGTCAAAATCTTGAAAATATCACAACCTTACAACGATAATTCCCAACTCAGAATTCAACAAGCTCCTCGGGGAGTCATGCTAAATTCAATCAGGAACACGGATCCCCTCCTGATTAATATGCCATCCAGGACCCGTATGATCCAACATATACTAATAATCATTTCTTTGGCCATTAATTTTATTAACAGAGCTCCTGGGGAGGTTAATAATAAAATTAACGTGAGTGTATAACCATTGTTTCAATATTTTATCCATGATTTATAATCACCACCTAGGGGTGTGCAACCATAAATCACACTAAAATACCTTATCCTTTCAGAGATCCAATCTTGTACATGATAGAAATCCCTTCCTAGGGGTCGGGACCACCATGTTCTTCCTATGGACCAATGATGGAGGCCTTAGGTCCTCTCTTCGAAAACCTTCTCCCACTCAATCTTTTGAAGTCAAGGTTTTATTTTAAAATTATGCATGAATAATTTTAATATGAACAGTACTCCCTATCCTATATGACATGTTATCAATATGCATGGTAAATCATATTATAATGTAGACAAGCAAAGCAATCAAGCAAAGCTACAAGCAAAATAATAATAACCGTAATATTATGGTTCCACCCTAGAGAGTAGAAAAAACAAAGATTACAAGAGAATAATCGAGACATTTATCGATTCTTCATCCTTGAATCCTCAAGCTCTATCCTTCTTCATGCAATACCCATCTTCAAGTCTTCAATCCCGTTATGAATCAAAAAACTTCATATTTCCGGTCATATCCAAATTTAATGTTTCTCATAATCGTCTCAAAAATAAAATTAAAACTACACCGGAAAAATTGCACCTTTTTTGGACACTTGGCAGCTTTCGGTCGGCAGGCCGATCTGGGTGATCGGCCTACCGGTCATGCTTTATCGGCCTGTCGATCTAATACATTGGCCTGTCGATCCATGAAGGTTCGGCCTGCCGGCAGAGCACCCCAATTTCTGCCCCACTGTCGCCCTACTGGACCACACGTCTGGCCTACCGATTTGTGACCTTCGGCCTGCCAAACTGTGTGTCCGGCATGCTGACCGAGCAAAAAAACTTATTCTAGAAAATACAACTTTAATGCAATTTATCAATTTTATTTTCAACAATTCAAAAACATAAAATTAGAGACTCAGGAAATATCTAGGGGCGCTATCATTATTCTTCTAGATCCGTCTTTTCCGAATAATTATTTAATTACAAAAATTCTTGCAAATTTAAAATTAAATAACAATTCCTAGACGGAGATGATGGTCCGCTATCTAATTACATGAAAAACCTAGATACATATTCTAACCTCTAAGGAACCATAACCGGTATTAATTAATTAAGAAATAATTAAACAATGATTTAATCAACCATAATTAATTAATAAACCTTTACCACGTAATCCATGGCAACATATGTAATTTATAGAAACCTAGAGTGCCATCTCTCTATAAAATTCAATTCAAGCATAGGAGAGACAAAGATCACAAAATTTATGCATATAACATGATCACAAGCTCGTAAATTTATGTAAAAACCATGTCTCTGATACCAATTGTTGGAAACGCGATACGTAGCAGAATTTTAAAATTTTCATCAGAGTAATTTCCAAAACACAAGTTTGACATGTTATATGTATAAATTAGACAGATCTTACTAACCTCTGTGTGAAGAACCTCCGCAGCCTGTGAAGAGAAGTAACGTTACAGAAGAGCCTCAACCAACTGGTCTTCTTTGCTATTCTCTATCCACAACCGGAGTGAGTGTGGGCTCACACGTACAGCTCTTCCACCAGTGACTCTCCTTCCAACCAAGAGAGAGAACCCAAAGTTAGTGTTTGTGATTTGTGAACAAAAGCTCTCAGGGAGTTTTTAGATGCTCACTAGAAGAGTATCACTCTTAATCTCTCAATTGATCTAAGTAAATCATGAGACTCACTCCCTTTATATAGCCATCGGTCCTGAGGTCAGTCCTTAACAGATTAGGTCTCAAAAACTCAAAACAGAATCAAGTTCAGATCAATATCTGATAAGATTCGCATAAAAACGTGTAATCTTATCTCCCACTGATCGGCAGGTCAAACAGCCTGATCGGCAGGCCGAACAGGCCCCATCAGCAGGTCAAACACGTCATTCGACAGGCCGAACTCCTGAGAAAAAATCTCCACAAATCTTTTATTTTCCACCCGAGATTCTATAGGATAAAGTCTCAGTTTTGATTCAAATAACCCAATAGAGAAGATATCTGATCAAAACAAACTTTATCAAGATAATCTCTAAGAAAATAAATCAATTCACAATAATTCTACAAGTTTATCTTGATCTAATTTATCCAAAATTAAATCGACTGATAAACAGACAAGAATTATCTGATCCAATAATTTAACAAGTTTATCTTAAATTAATTTTATTACAAAATTAATTCAACCAATAAACAGAGATGAATTATTTGATTCTTACAAATTTTAAACCAATCTGATAAATCTGACATAAGTCACCAATTGTTGAAAAAGCACGTTGTGTTGTTATAGGATTTTGTGAGCTAGCAAAGGGGACCAAAATGGACCTATAAAGTTTAAGCTCATGATAATTATGAAACCCAATATCCTAGATATACATTTCACAATTATCAACTCCAATGCTACTCTACTAAAAGCTTGGAGCTGCACTCTCGAACTTTATAGAATTACGAAGCTCGTGTAGCTAAGTCTCCATGACATATCAAAGTGTATCGTATCCCCATATGATAATCCATAATCGGCTTAAGGACAAGTTCTGTCTTACCTTCCCGATTATTTTTATCTTACGTTCCATTGTCTCACCATTAGAAAACTTACCATCCAAAGATAGTATACCATTCGGTTACACCTATGTATCCAAATGGTTCAGCGCTCCAGTTTTCCAATTACAGGACAACGCATATAAGAGGATATCATTACTCCTAAAGAGGAGCTATGGATTCCATATCTATGAATAACAAGTCTACGCTATCAAGAGTCATGCCTCCAACGTACCGGCATGCATACCACTATAGAGATGTGGGAGTCACCCATTGGTGCATCAAAAGACACAAGTTGAGACAACGGGCCCACTATTCATCTCAGGATTAAGATACAATACAAGTGATTGTCAAAAGTGAATCGATTTGCCAAGACAGAATTATTAATCCAAATCAATTCACTTTATGTCCCGATCCAACATATTGTCACCTATGACAAAGCGCCAATGTTTCTATTCATGGAGTCCAACTCTGATGGTCAAGACAAACTATCTCCCAAAAGGGATATAGACAACATAACAATCTTTACATGAATAAAGTGCCCAACTTTATTCTCTCGATTGCGGATCATATGTTTTAGACCATCACCTTAAGAATCGTGTCTTTCGCATAATCATCCCATCATATGCCAAATTCTTAAGGTTCAGACCGACAGTCTCAGACTACTGTTTGCTTAACATACATTCAACAAATATGAACGTAAAGAGGACAAGATTTGGTATATATAAATGAATAAATTCTTTATTGATAAAAATGTCTCCAAAAACGTATTACATTTTTACTCCTTAGGGCATACATGTCTAACAGCGGCTTGTTGAATTCAGAGTTAGGAACTGTCGTTGTAAGGTTGTGATTTTTCAAGCTTTTGACACATAAACACATTTGTATATTTTACATGATTGTGTTATCTTACTAAATTATTATGGTATGTTTGCTTGTGTTTGGTATATGATTCTTTATTATAGATTCTTTATTGATAAAGAATGCTTTATCTCCGATACTCGATAAAAACCAATTAACTGGTGACAACTATAATGATTGTGATACGAACCACGCCAAGAATTGACGTGATCCTAACCGAGATTGGTTTCCAAGATCAAATTCCTAACCGGTTTTGAATGGAACCGCAACCCGATGCCCAACAAGAAGCACGAACCTTGGTATGTGAGGACGCCACAATCAGCTATGGAGAGACCGATTGATAAGTCTTGGTATGTGAGGACGCCACAATCAGCTATGGATGGACTGATTGATAAGTCTATGAACGCCACGAAAATTTCTGATAAGTTCGAATAGTTCGTTTAGGAACTAAAGAGAATTAAACCTCAAAATTATGTGTTATTACTTGTATCCCATTGAATGAAATTCGTTACAATATATAGGGGTTCCTATGCGAATTTTCAGCTCCTAATTCCCCATGGAATTTCGGGCAAATCAATTACCAAATCACCTAATCTAAAGCAAATAAGGTAAGTGTCCTTAATGGCTTAAAAACTTTACAATAATAGAAATAAACAAACGGAAAAAAAGGAAACTAGACATTAAAAGGTCATAAGCCAATTCTTCTCGCCATGTGTCGCCTCAAAACGGGAAAGTAACTGAAATGGAAGTTACTCGATCCCTTCTAGAGCTTGAATCACGCATTTGTGGGTCGGGATGTCACATGCAATTCCCTCAATGGGCCTCCATGCAATGGCTTGAGCCCAAGTTGCTTGAATCAGCCCAATAAGTGTTTCTTTGAACTTCTTCGCACGAGCTCTCGTAACCGGACCAATGGGAACTTGAATTGGATCTGAATATGTCTCCCACGTGCTCTTGCTTGTGCTAACGATGTCCTCATCATACCCCTCCTCTTGAGAAGGATTTGTCCTCAAATTGTCACCTGCATCAAAAGGACTTAGATCAGAAACATTAAAGGAGGCACTTACACCATACTCACCTGGCAAGTCTAGCTTGTACGTATTATCATTGATCCTTTCGAGAACTTGAAAAGGACCGTCCCCTCTAGGCAATAGCTTGGATTTCCTTTGTTCCGGAAACCGTTCCTTGCGTAAGTGCAACCACACCCAATCGCCGGGCTCGAAGACGAGCTTGCAATGCCCTTTGTTGGCTTGTTCAGCATATTGTTTAGTCCTTCACTCGATGTTGAGTCTTGCCTTCTCGTGTATCTGCTTAACAAGATCAGCTTTTCTTTTTCCATCTAAATTCACATGCTTAGACAAAGGTAATGGCATTAAATCCAAAGGAGTTAAAGGATTAAAACCATAAACAATTTCAAACGGTGAAAATTGAGTAGCAAAATGAACAGATCGATTATAAGCAAACTCAACATGTGGTAAACACTCCTCCCATGTTTTGATGTTCTTTTTAATGACAGCCCTCAA